>JAWWEW010000065.1:2819531-2886111 GCA_035583185.1 Anabacerthia variegaticeps
GGCTGCTCCACAACCCACTGCTGGGGCAGAACATCGCTGTGAGGGAAAGTCTGGACAAGCTTCAGCTGGAGAAAGCTGTGCCTTGCTCTAATTCCTGCCTCCCCCATGGTGTGCCACAGCTCTGCCGGGGCTGCGCGGCGCGGCGCGAGGCTCGGCATCACCGGGACGGTGATTTGCAGTCTGCTCAGACACAGCCCTACATCACTTGGGAGAATGAACCTACAGTTTTATAAACTATTTATTAGCCCTGTCCTGTAGCGCTACATCAATATGGCCATCGGTGAAGCAAGGCAGGAGCTATAAAAATACCATCTATCCAAAATAAGCTTCATAAAATCAAACAGAGGCCAGTACAGCCTAGGATGGGATTGTGGCTTGACATATAAAGGGCCTCTCAATCTTTGAGATGGACCATTAAAATCCTCAAGCCCTTTTGGTTCACAGAAGTCTAAAACAAAAGGGGAAAAATAATGACACCTTTTCTGGTGGAGCAGGAGAAGGCAGCATGGCAGTCGTGCAGTATCATTTGTTTCCACAGAAGTCAGATTACTCCCTTCTCCCAGTAAGAAAACTACCAGATCCAAAAAAAAGAAAAAAAAATTAAAGCAAAAAAATAAGTGCTTGTTTTCCTTCGCCTTCCCCACCCACGAGCTGCTTTTCCACAGGCAAAAAGTTTCTCCTCCCTGTGCCAGCAGTGATGTATCCTGAAGGAGGGGGTGTGGGGGGAAGGCACAGCTGGAACACACCGATATCCTGGCTGGCACTTCCCCCCCCAGCTCCCCGAGGCAGCAGGGTAAGGCAGGAGGCAGGTCAATACATTGTCAGAGATGATGATTAACATTTCCAACCAGTGCTCCCTCAAACCACCTCTAAAACACGTCTTAATAAACTGCATTGCAAATAGCCTTGTATTTCTACCTCGCTGCATCTGCCAGGGTGAGATAATACAGCGACCTCAGGAAAAGTGACATACAGGGAATGAGCCACGGGGAGTTATATGACATGGTGAGACCTTGCTCAGCACATCATCCCAGGTGGCTCATGCTACGGCTCACCCAGGCTTTTTAGGGCTCTGCAGGAAACAAGGGGTGTGCTTCGAGCAAAGGAAATACCAGCTCACAAGGGGGTTCGGGGCTGAAAGGGTTTGGGAAAGAAAATCGCTCTGAATTGCTATTGAGTGTGAAAATCACTGTACGATAGAAATATTTCAAAGTCAGGCACGTGACAGTTTTTTGCAGAGGCAGGCAGTGTGCTTTCAAAGGTCAGAGGGAGGTGAGAGCAAGCACAAACATCGTTTTCCTGGAAACACAGCTCTGAAGCTTTCCAAAACTACACGACTGCAACAGGCTCTGTGACAGTTTGCAGCGTTGCTGAAAAACTTGGCTGGATCAAGCATAGCCCGGATCAGCATCACCTTTCCAGGGATTCTGAACCTCACACCTTCCCACACTGAGGCGCTCAGCCCTTGAGGGAGACAGTCAGAGCTGCCAATCCAAACTGCAACTCAGCTCCTCAAAGCAGTGAACTGGAAATGAAGCTCACACACCTTCAAACCCTTCCCCTCCCTTCATATCAACCCATTTCAGTAACATCTGAAGAGAGAGAAAACAGCTTAGGTTGGACATGGGGGTAAAAGAAGAAATGGAAATGCTTGGGTTTACCTGACAAGTCACCTTCAACTGGGTAAGGATGTTTTACATCCCCACTCTGGACCTTCAAGTACTTCAACGTTAAGTAAATGCCACTTACCTAGGAGGAAACAGAAGAAAAAGTTAAAGTTCACCAAGTATTTTAACACAACGCATTTTAAAAGCGATGGAATTTGTAATTCACTTGTAGGCTGGAGGAAACACAAAGGGAAAAGCTCCAGTTTTTAATACACTTCGGTAAAGGTCAGCTTGAATGGCACACGGTCACAAGGCCATTCTGTGGGTTGTTTGCTTTCTTATTTACTTCTCACAGTTTCATTCAGCTGCTTTTTCCATCCCTTTTCCACCTCCCTACCCAAGCTGGCAGAACAAGAGGACTCAGTTCCAGAGGCAAGAGCTACCTCTTCACACCTCAAAACTTAAATCAACACAGAGAGTCACCTCCCGCTTTTTCTTACAGCATTTTTTATCCCAACAGCACCAATCCCCATCCTTGGCCAAGGTCTAAGCTCATGCTTTCCATCTCCACAGACCCAAGCAGGCAGTGCCACCAAATATTTCCAACATCAGCCCTGGTGCCATACTCTGTGACAAAAAACTGTTGAGGATCCATCTTTCCCCAAGCTCTACATGCAGCAATTCATCCTCCCAGATGAGGATGTCCTATCTGATCTCCAGCCCACAGACATAGGACAAACACAACTAGTCATTGTTTGCTTTCAGAAAGACCAGTTTGACCTTCTCTAGGACAAAGAAATTCCACACTTGCCAATCCCAATCAAAAAATTTGCCTTGTGGATATGATAAATATTAAGGTACCCCTTGGAGACATATGAGAAGCCCTTAGTTTTTTTCCTCCAGGCATCTGGAAACATGGAAAACCAAGTGAGGTGGTGGCTGTACCCATCCAGCTGTTGCTCCATAGGCTGTTGTTGGAATTAAGGATGATATGACGGGGCATGTCTTGCTAATGCACAGCTCTGTGTACTCTAAATTACTTAAAGGGTGCCTGGGGCTATGGACAGATGCTACTAAAATGTACAATTGAATAAATAAATGGAAGGTAACAGAGAGGGGAGGGATGGATTGGGAGAGAGAGTGGCAGGGTTGTGTGCCAAGGTGTTAAAAAAACTCCCACAGAGCTGCCTAAACCTCTTCTGAGACTCCACTGCTACGTGTTTCAGATGCTGAGAAGATTGAACTAATAAAAAAGAAATGAGAGAACTGTCACTGCAGATTACATGGTATTTATTCCAAAATCTGCTCATTATAGAAATTTGCAAGACAAATGGGTTTTTAGCAGGAAATGGCAGCTTTTCCTTAAGTGTATAACGAGGAACAGAATTGGTTGGGAGCTGAATCTCTCTCTCCTTTTTTGAGCTGCTCCGGCTCCAAGTCTTACCAACCACCCAAGTAATACTCGTGAGGCTGAAAAAAAAACCCCAATTTTTTCTTTTTTTTTTAACATTCTCCACCAGCCTCTTCATAATCCTATAAGAAAGTACGATTAAGAAATATTTGAAGCAAGAAAAGCTCATTTGGCCTAGAGAGTTTCTAGGCGGCGAGAGCATCTCGTGCTCCTCAACAGCATGCAATCGGTATTGCTAACTCTCCTTCCTTCCTCACAGGGAAAGCCCTTCACCAAGAAGAGTATTTGTGGTCAGGCTTTAATCCCTCAGCCTTGATAAATGTTTAATTCCTGGGCCTGCCTTCATATCTGAATATAGGCTGGAGGTGGTTCGCATTCTGCCGTATCCGAGTGCTTCTAATGACATTTTGGCTTCTTTCCCAGTTAATTCCAAGTGCCTGAAACCCAAGCATCTCCCCTCTCTCCCTCCCCATCATGGATGCACATGCGGATATTTGACTGATAATACACAAAGCCAGAATATGTGGTTTTAAAACAAGTCTCTGCAGCGGAGACTCAAGAAGGGAGAAGAAGAAGAAGGGAGAAAATATGCCTTGAAATATTACAGAGTAGGAGCTGTCAAGTTGAAAAAGCTTCTACAAGGTTTTCAATGCCATAACTGTGTTATTTAGCTGGGGATGAGAATTTTCAGATGCATCAACAGGAAAAAAGGGGTTTCAGGAGGGGAGAGGGAGAAAAAAAAAAAAAAGAGAGGCGGCCTGTCTTATTTGCAGCTCTCCTTTGTTGGAAAGCAATTACAGCCTTACTCAATTTATGACCCAGAATGCACCCTAATCTACTTGTAAATGCGTCTTATTCACCACACAGCACTCTCAGATACAGCCAGGGTAAATAAACGGGAGATTGTTCCTACCTACGTTGCGGCACAACTGTTAATTGTAACGCCCCATGAAACTTAATTATGCAAAGCAGAGTGGCGACACTGCAGCCATTAATGAGATGTTTGATTCAAGAATAATTTGTTGTTTGGAGCCTCGGACTTGTTTTGCCTGTCCCTTCCACTGTGCTGCACTAATTCTCAATTCGTGCTTATTTTAATAGTGTGGCAGCGGGGCACAAAATGGCTCAGCTGAGGCAGCAACGGGAGAGCTCCTGATTGGAATCCCATTTTCCAAGTGTGCAGCAAGGCCTCGCCAGATGGGTTTCCTTCACTTCAACAGTCCCAAGTTCAGGGAAAAGCCAATGCTGGGACAGCATTCAGCCAGGTAAAACGCTGGGGATGGAGTGCCTAAAAGGAGAAAGGCTTGGCTTTGCTAGACCCCAGAAACTCCTACAGCCACGCTGGGATGGACACGGGTGTGGATCCTGTTCTCTACACACACAAACACCCTCAGCTTTGCTTCCAGCTCCTTTGCAACGGCTGAATCTGAGCAACAGTTTGGGCTGAGCCATTGTGTTGTCTGCCTGGGAGCAGCATTACGGAAACCACAAACAGAAGTAGGGAAGAGGATGAAGAGACAAAGAAAAAGACGACTTGGTACGAGAACTTGTAGCACACCCACTGATAAGGTACGTGATAGATAGAGCTACAAGATGTTGCGTGGAGACTTTCCCCGCTGCTCTGCGAGGCTTTCTCCCTAAACGGGGAAGAGATTGGTAGTCAGAGACCGAAGTCTATTATTTAAGCCTCCAGTTATTGATAGAAACACACTATCTTTTTAAATTTACAAGCAAGCAAGCAATTCAATTTCACCCATTTACAACAGCACAAGATGTTTGCTCATATCTGCCGTGGAGATACCAGAGCCTTTCTCATCTCGGTCCTCTCCCAGGCTCTGACTGCAGAAATCCCTCTGGTAACATCATCTCTGAGTTTTCCCCTCCTTTTTCTTCCTGGAGACACCCTCTCCTTCTAATTCAGGCTGACCCACTTCTCCAGTTGGCTTCATTAATACCTGTGATTAGTTGTCTTTGAAGCCAATGGCCACCACCAGTCCATGAATCAACAGGATTTCCTCCCTTGCGTGGCACCAGCAAAAGGAAGGAGAAAGGGTACTTCATCTCTGATATATCTGCTGGTGATAGGAAAGACATAGCTGGTCTACTGCAACTGTCTATTTTTTCCTTATAAATGCGACTCTTAAAATAGCAAGTCACGAAGAGGGTTTCAGACATATCTGAGGCCCTTGGGAACAAGCCCATCATGACTGCACGACTGCAGAGCACGGTATTGATGGCAACCAAGATAAAGAGGAACTCACAAGGCGGCACACGGAATCCTGCCGACGCCTCTAATAAGATCAGGACAGATGACAAGGCACTCAACTGTGCCCCAGCAAGGTCATTACTGAGCATTAGTAAAGGAACCTTATTACAAACATATCACCCAGCGATAGCGCGTTTCCCACCTTCACTGGTAAGAGAGGAGGAAAGCCACACTCCCTCAGGACTGGCAGGGTTTGGGGTTTGCTGCTGCAGCCACCCAGGGTAAATATGGCCAGAGGAGTTGTGTTGCCCCATGGAAAATCCATGGGGCAAGCCTGTCTGCCTCAGAAATGTTAATCATAGGACCACTTAGGTTGGAAAAGACCTCTGAGTTCGAGTCCAACTGTTACCCAGCACTGTCAGGTCCACCACTAAACCATGTCCCAAAGTGCCAAATCCACATATCTTTTAATTGCCTCCAGGGATGGTGAGTCCACCACCACTCCAGGCAACCTGTGCCAACACTTTACAGCCCATCTAGTGAAGACACTTTCTATAATAACCAGTATAAACCTCCTCTGGTGTCACTTAAGGCCATCCACTCTTGTCCTGCTACTTAAGAGAAGATATCAATCCCCACCCAGCCCTAACCTCCTTCCAGGGAGTTGTTGAGAGTCAGGAAGTCCCCCCTGAGCCTCCTTTTCTCCAGAATGAGCCCCCCAGCTCTCAGTTGCTCCTCATCAGACTTGTGTTCCAGACTCTTTAAAAGGTCCAGACCCTTTCAAAGCTACGTGCATCAAACCAATTTCTAATATTCTCCTCCACCTTGCCTCTTCTGACCCCCCTTGCAACCCAATCCAGCTTTTTCTGTGAAGATACTCCCAACAAAGCATCAGCCAGCCCTGCTCTCCTCTGCCACAGCATCCAGCATCTGCTCTCTCCCTTTTCATCTTACACAGAGAAGAGTGAGGGTTTTCTGATCCTCCATCCATCACCCTTCTTCCAATGTATTTTGAAGTCCAAGCCAGTGAGAACTGGCACCACCAGAAATCTGCCCCTGTGTCTGCTGAAACTCTGAGTGAATTTATGCCAACCCCACTGAATGGATGTTGGCTTCTAGAAAAATAAAATCCATGTCTGGAGAAGGGTGTGATTTTTATTTTTTTCAAAACACTTTGGGGTTTTTTCCCCTACTATCTGATATTTCATTTGTGGTGCTACTTTGATTTTATAGGAAAAATCAAAACCAATCTGACCCCAATTGTTCAGAAGTGCTATAAAAAAATATCTGATATTCACAGAGCCCTGGTCCTATTGCCCTAATTCTCACCTTCTCTTATTCTGTAATTTCCTCCTTCGTAACACAGTGACTGGAGCCAAGTACAGTGTCTCAGACGTGCACTCAGCAAGGGCTGAGATATTATTGTTGATTTATACAGGCTGGCTCTGCTTAGGGAGCAGTGATTTACTTTGCTGCGTTTTCACAACGCTGCCATCTCTTTGGAGACAGATATCACCCTCATCTTCCCCACATCCAAGCACCTGGAGCTAAGCACTCGGTCACAGATTGCCAAGACACTTCCCCATCTCTCCTCCTCTCTCAAGCTTTGTTTCTCTGAAGGTCATTATGTTTTTGTTCCCTTAGGCTTTAACAGCCCAATTAGGGGAGACAGCAACACTTCAGTAGGTGCTGACCAGACCATGGCCTTATCCTGGGAAACCAATTCTCCTTCAGACAAATATGGACCTAGTTCCATACCCCACTTGTCTTCTCAATGGAACAGGTCAGGAATTATTCTTCCCAGCCTTATCTTGTTTTGCTACTCAGTCTTTTGTTGGTCCCCTTCTCTGGATTCTGTGAAATAAGCAGACCTTGGACTCTGAGGTTTCCAAAAGTATTTTTCTCCTATGGGAAGCAGGCAAGCTCAGGCAAACCCTGCACCCAAAATCCAGCCAAGTGCCCATGCCAAGATGAAGCACACTTCTCCCTGGGTTGTTTTTCCAAGGAGAACTGTGTCTGCAAAACACACCTCCGAGACAGGAAGAAGAATGGGAACAACAACATAGCAGAACCCAGCCATAAATACCTGCTAAAGGGACCTGTTACAGCTTTGCCTTCTGCAGTGGTTTTATGCATACATACACCAGTAAATACTGTAATAGAGTGAGTTTTCTGTACAATGCCTTTTGCCACTGTTTTGCAGCGCAGATACATCAGTGTAATACCAGGCTCTTAAAAATGCTCAGGAAAAGCTGCTCACTGGTGACATTACCCAGCATCCACACACCAAACACTTATCAGACTAACATTTTTGCAGCAGCCCTCAAAGAGAGGGGAACGCAGACCAGCTAAGGAGCAGGAACTTCTATGGAACCAGTGTCCCACACCCCACTGGGATGCAGGAACCAGGATCACCGCTTTGTTTCCCATCTCCCTTTTCATCCTCCCTATGCCTCCACTTCCCCCACGGCAGGAAACCTTGAACGCTGGCTCCCTAACAGAGATATTGAGCAGCTGAACAACTGAGCAGCGTTTCAAGAGCCTTTGAAGGAGCTGTGTTCTGTCGGTACAATGGTTCACACCGAACAATACCGTGTCCTCGCTCGCGGTGCCGGCCCCCACGATGACTGTCCTCAGCACAACTGTCAACTCCACTCCCATTGAAGGATCTTTATTATTAGTGATGAGCTAAGAAGCAGGGTGAATGCAGCTTGATTTTGCAGCTCCAGCACTTAGGGAGAAGAATAAACTGTGTAAAATCCATGCGCGGTGTTGAAACTGTGGAGTAAAAGTAAACGTGGAATCCCATCAGGTGACACACAATGAAGGCAAACACACGGTCCTGCACCTGGGGAGAAACAACCCCAGGCACCAGGACAGGCTGGGGAGCTCTTTCTGAAGGTCCTGGTGGACAACAAGCTGTCCCTGAGCAAGCAGCGTGTCCTGGGGCAAGAGGCCAATGGGATCCTGGGGTGCATCAGGAATAGCATCGCCAGCAAGTCAAGGTGGGTGATCCTGCCCCTCTGCTCAGCCCTGGTGAGGCACATCTGGAGTGCGGGGTCCAGTTGTGGGTTCCTTAGGACAAGAGAGACATGGAGCTCCTGGAGCAGGGTCAGCAGAGTGAAACAAAGGTTATTACGGAACATCTCTGTGAGCAGGAAAGGCTGAGGGAGCTGGGGCTGTTCAGCCTGGAGAAGAGACAGCTGAGAAGGGACCCCATCCACATGTGGCAGTGCCTGCAGAGAGGGGGCAGAGCATGGTGGGGGGGCCCAGCAATGGGACAAGAAGAACAGGCAGGAATGATGCCCAGAAGTTCCACCTGGACACGAAGAAGAACTTCTTTCCTGTGAGGTGACCAAGCACAGAACAGATGCCCAGAGAGGGTGTGGGGTCTCCTCACTGGAGATATCCCAGAGCTGTCTGGACACAATCCTGTGCCATGTGCTCTGGGACGATCCTGTTGGAGCAGGTGACACTCTGTGGTCCCTTCCAACCCTGCCCATTCTGTGATCTTGCTAGAAGTCTGGGTTTTCCCTTGTGAGAGAAGCACAGGCCAGACATCAACTTGTCTCTTCTCCTCTCCCACAGCCCTTACTCTACAATTTCTACCCCCAAACAACTTCCTAAATACCTTGCAAACTCCAATACACCCTCTTCAGCACTTTTAGGCAGTTCCTCTCTGATGCTCACGAGTATAAAATCTTTCAGTGATGGTTGCAAAAGGCGAAATCAAATGACAAGTTGATTTAGTGCAGCTCTTACTAAGAGCTTGCAGAAATTAGAAGTAAATAGGAGGTCAAACAGCTCGCAAGCAATTTGACATTGGCAATTGCAGCTTAGTTAGGCTTCTCTGGTAATAAAGAGCCACCGTGTCTTTCCCTCACCTGAGTGCTCGGCAGAAGTAGAAAGGTCATTACCAGCTAAAGATACTCCAAGAATAACACTTTAAAGCTTTATTATTTTTAACAAGACACGGGTATTTAAAACAGCGCCTGTGCAATAAAGTGGTGGCATGCTACAGTGACTGGAAATGGCTCAAAATAATAATAAAAAACCCAAGTGAAATTGGAAACACAATACGTAACCAGCCATGGTTCTTAAAGCTGTGTCAGTCAGTTAAGCAAAAACTATGCCTGGGCATAAGTGAGCATGAAATTCAATATAAACATCCTCAACGTGACAGAGGAACAGATGAAATATATATACAAAATGCTAAAGTAAAATATACAGTGAGCTCTGTATAAATAAACAATAAAGAGACGAAAAGATTAAAAAAAAAGCTGTCTTCAAGACATATAGGATTGCTGGGAATGAACCCATTCTGCAATTGTCTGACTTCAGATACTTGGGGGATGTTGATTATGCTTTTAATTCTCTTTTATCAAAAATAGAGGTAATTAGGGACAAAATAATTCCAGTAAATGTCAAGTGCCTAAGACTCAGGAAAACTCATAAGAGGCAAAGCCACACACAAATGTTTTGAAGCGAATATAAATGAGTTATGGGCTCTAAACAATTATTTTTTGAAGTATCCCTAATGTAAACTAACCAGATGTCCTGGGTGAAGAGGGTGAGAAATTGCCTTGACAGGCCAGTAATTCCTTCACTGCAGATCCCTTCTGTGAAGTGGGGATTACCAAAATAAATAAATAAACAAATGAAAGCAAACGCAAGAGGCACAACATGGCTTAAAAAGCCAGAGAAGGCCAGTGCAGTTATTACAAACAACTGCAGTCATAAAAAGATCTCTGAAAGTTCCTATTTGAACTTTGCAATGTATTTCAGATGGGAAAAGTACGTCCCTGGATTTTCAGGCCCCCACCAGCACCCCACCCAGAGCTGTGTGTCCCCAAAATGGTGCCAGCATCACTAAGCCCAGCTCAGTTCCAGAGTTCCCCACACCTCAGTTTCCCATCTGTCTAATGGGAATAATAACAGCGACCCATTTCATGGAGATGGAACGTTGCAGAAGCACTTAGATGCCATGGAAACAGGCAACATTCCACCCACCCACGCTCCCCACGCGGCTCCATTATTCAGCAGAAATGCAGATGGACCCAAGGAAACCTCCTCTCATGCTGGATGAAGGATGGGCAACAGCACTTGGCAAAGCTCAGTTCTGCTCCCAACTCCATCTGATGGCCACTGGGCCATCAGCAGCTGCCAGTGGGGTTTCTCCCCTGGGAACATCCCCCAGTCCATGCCTTCCACCAGGACACATCACATCATCCAGGTCTTCTGTGACTCAGAAACCCTCCATGCAGATACAAGGGAGCACATCCCCAGGGTGCAAAGCCCTCCCACACTGCACACAGATGCTAAAACCCCCAAGAAGGATTACCAAAATGGCTGTGAAATGAAGATGTTCCTCTCCTGCAAGCTGACTTCAATCCCAATGCATCTCCTGCAGCACAGAGAGGGACTGACCTGTAACTCATCACACTTCCACTGAGCTGCAAGAAACTCATCATCACACTAAACCAGCAGTTTCCCAAACACATCCCAACTCTAATTACAGCAGGTAATTAGAGCCCATGGTCACCAGTGATTCAGGAAGGGTCAGTGGTGAGTAGCACTGTGGGATCCAGGAGTGCTCTAGGAAATTATGGGACCACATGGGTCACACCAGCTCATCTCCAGATGATTGACTTAATCAAAGGTAGGACTGATGATAGAGCAGGAATTTTACCTGGAGACCAAGCCAAACAGGCCAGCTTGGTAGGAGACAAAATCAGAAGTGTCAGTACCAGGTCTGTAATAATTGTGTGACAAATCCAGATAATTTTACAGCAGAATTTCCCCCTGCCTTTCTATCCTGCAAAAACCCCAAATCAAGGCTAAACTGAGGTGTTCAAATGCTTAAAGACCTTCCATAAGGAGTGAGGGACACCCTTAGACTGACCTCAGCTAGGACAGGGGAGGGGGGCTCTGAGAGCCAGAGGCAACCAGAGAAAGGCAGAAACACCCCCTGGGTAGCGAAGGACATGGCTCCGCACCACTTTTGTCATCTTTCCCTGTTCAGCAGACAAGCTCCTTGGTCACTACAGAGGACCAGGGCCGTGGAGAGCAATTCTGAGCAGTCTCTGCCAGCAACCTGTATTTGTTGCTCCCTTGAGCAGCTGCCTCACACAGGCTTTGCTGTATTTTAGACCTGACATTACCCAGCAGGCAGTGAAAACTGGCTACTCATTAACTTCCCCGAGATGGGAGCAGCTCCTATACAAGCTACTGAAACCATTCTAGCATTTGAGGTGTGTGTCATTTAGCTGTGATGTGTCCCTCTTGCTGTTTGGCTTTTCCCTTTCCCTTCAGTTTTATTTTTACGTGGTGACATTTGGAAAAGAAAGCCATTGAAAGCAGCAATATTGGATATTCAATTCCTGGCTCCCTCACTGTCACTTAGCAGAAAACATTCAGAAATTTAATATTTGATCTTCCTACCTCTCTTTGATCACCTTTTTGTGCTTCTATCACTCTAAGGACAAAGTTGCTTAATAAATAGGAGGAATGGGCTGAGAAGGGAGCTCTGAGCAGGATCCAAGCCAAAGGCATGAATCAAATGTACAAATTTCTTGCTAGTCAAGATTTTGGCAGAGATGTTGGAAAATTTGTGTACTTGGTGCTATGTCAGGTCAAATCTCCCAGAGAAGGACTCTGGCTGGTTAACAGGGAGTTAAATAAGGCTTAATAAAGGCTAATAGTTAACAGGTAATGGATTGCTGAATCCTCAGCCAATGAGCCAGTGCTCAGCTCATGTCCACAGCCACCAGAAGCAGCATCTACTGATGGATTTATCCCAATCTACCACTAATATCTGCAATATGCTTCTAACATCTGCTAACCACTTATTAACTCTATACAGACTCCTGAAGAGCTATCAATAAACCTAACTTTAATAAGAAGGGTGACCCCTTTGCCGGCATCAGGACAGAAACGTCATTCAATCAACTTTTCTAGCTGGGCTGTTTTCCTCTGCCAGAAACCTCCTGGGAGCATCAGGCAGGACCAGAGCAGCACGTTCAAGGTCAGAGAGTCCTCAACCAGCCTTGTCCTTGGGACTGCAAAGCCCTTAACCCCAAACTACAAAGCAGTAACATGTATCAGGCTGTATATTCCTCCTTTTAGCTCCTCAGTGGCCACTACACAGTTGATATTCACCTTTCAACCATAAAAAAAAAAGGTTTGTAATGAGATCAAGCGCAGTGACCTCATTCTGCATGCACCAGCTTCATGTGTTAGAGCAGATATTTTACTCCTCACAGATGAGAGGTGAAAAGCGTGTATTTAGGGGAGGCACCACAGTGAGAGCCACAGGGAAGGACAGCACAGAAGTCAGATTTCCCTTCCCTGAAGGAAGCCATCCATCTTCTCAACTTGCTCACCTGCACTAAGAGCACACACAGGGAGGAGAAAACAGGGAACAATCTCCTTCTCCTCCCTTCTCCTCGCCCTGGATGACAGCATGTCTCCATGCCCTAACATCACACCATGCTAACATCCCATGTGGCTCCTTGCACACTTGCAGGACACTCCCCACTGCACAGATGGAGAAACTGAGGCAGGCCAGATCACAGTGGCCAGGTTTCCACTGCCTTTGGTAGCTGCACTGCTTCCAGCTCAGCTCTCAAGGTCAGACCATGTGCATCAGCAGCACTCACACATCTTGCAGGGATGGAGGGGCTCACAAGCCAAAGCCCAACTCCATCCTGCTGGGGATGGAGGGGCTCACAAGCCAAAGCCCAACTCCTCCACCAACTTGAGTCCCACACCATCTGCAAGCCAATGGATTTGGGTTCCAGCAGAAGTTTGAGTCCCAAACTAACACAACTGTGCCCCATCATGTTCAAAGAAGACTCTCTGCCAACTCACAGAGCAAACACCCCATTTGCCCATCACTACTCCTTCCAAAATAAACAGGTTTATGGTCATGCCATTGTCCCATCAGTCCAAGACGAGCTGCTCTCACAGAAAACCCAACCTGCACCATGGCCAGCACCACCACCCCACGCTCCACAGACCGGCTGCGGATCTGTCACCATTTCAAGAGCCACTTTTTGCATCCCAACCATCCAACGCAACTCTGCCAACCTCTACCACCTGTTCTGCTTTGGCCTTCACCGCCACAGCCCTCAGCAGTCAAAAACCGCCCTGGCATGGCACGGATCCTTCCAGAGAACGATGGGGTTTGCAGGCTCCGCGGCAGCTCCATCGGGCACGGCTGGCTGGGATGCAAATGCATCCCACACCGCTGCGCCGGGTAATGGCCATTGCAGCACAAAATTAACGGTGCATCTGCTCCTCGCTGCAGACGCCGCAGAGAGTGGGCTGTAATTTCGTCTCCGATCCCCCAAATAATGTTTGTTGTCGTGCTGTAATCTTGGCAATCAATGTAACAGCTGAACAGATCGTTTCGGCTGAAATATTTGCTAAACACGCTAAGACCTTGAAACCACACCTCAGCGTGTGCGCATTGTGTATGGAATTACACACTGAACTAAATAAGAGCTGGGTGGGGGGAGAATGGGGAGAGTTGCCAGCCAATTAAAACACAAAAACAAGGAAGAAAAAAAAAAAACCAAACACAAAACACAACCTTGTGTGTTTTTCTGCAACACCTTTCACCAGCAACATCTTATTTCCTGTAATCCAGGCAAAACAAAGCTTCAAGCACTCTTTGGAGCACGCAGCCATCCAAGACCTAGCCACTGAAATGTGTATGCAAGGCTCTCAGAAGTGGAATTTAATGGTCACAGAAATCAATTGGCCAAACCAGCTGCATGCATATTAACCTCCTGATGTCCCTCTCACCGAGTGCTGCCTTCACTTATCCAGCTATGAGTAGGCTAAGCCACAAAATGTTTTTATTTAGGGAATTTAGCACGACTTGCTTTTTGATTTCTGTGTTTAACCTGCTAGAAATGCCAGCCTGGGAAATGAAAGCAGCAGATTAGTGAAGACAAAGCTGCAGGTGAGCAGGTTATACACATGGCCACGCTACCAACCACCTGCGTGCCCTTCTGCAAGTCATGGCACTCTGATATTTCCTTCTTCCCCTCCAGGAGTTGTGTTTATTTCAAAATAAACTTTCTGAAAGAAAGACTGTCTTCCTGTGCATGGATAGAACAGCTGGGCTGCAGGACTCTGACTCTGGCTAGGGTCCCCAGGCATTAATGTCACATCTATCTGAAATAACACAAGGTCTTTGGGGACAAGACAGTCAGTCCTTTTTTTGGGCAAACTCTTGTGCTTCCAAGGTTTTGATTTCTTGTAGAACTGCAAAGCATTTGTATAAATTAGTGCAGACATCTGATATACATCAAATTTGACAGGCCCAGGGCAAGTTCAAACTTCTGATCACAACATCCATCACAAGCACTGAGCTATTTATCAGCAATTGATTGAAAAAAAGAGGGAGAGCAAAACCTCTCACTTGAGTAATTGATACCTAAGGTCTGACAAGAACAGGTCCACCACCTCCTACTCAAGGAGGATCCTCAAGACTTCACTCCATTAAGGCACCATCAAATGTGCATCTTCAAGACACCACAAAAGGAGTAAAATCATCTCAGGAACCTGTTCAAGCTCCACCTTTACTCCCCCAGCCATAACTCTGTAATGCTCTTGTTAAAGTCTTGATCACCTCAGTAAAAGAAGTAGATGGAAGAGTTTGGAAGATCAGAAATGTTACTGATGGAAGCAGGGTCTGGGATTCTGGATAAGAGGGGTCACTCTCCTGCTCTGCCACAGCCTCCCAGTGAGACTCCACACACCACACAGCCCCCCTGATCTCACTCCTAGTGGGGTTGGGATCTCCTTCAGGGGTGCTCCGGAGAAAGACTCGTATTTGCAAGTATTTGCCAAGATACAAAAACAAAATAGGCAAAATCCTTTCAGTGAGACCCAGCAGCCTTTCAATCCTCCCAGCCCTGCAGATCACGGCTGCTGAATCACAGCACTGTTGACTGGGATTGAAGAAAGAGAATTTGGGGTCACTGGGCACCTCCACAGCGACCTGTCAGGCTCAATTCCCTGGCTGTGACATCCCTTCCATTTCTAAACATCTCATTCAATGGGGTTTCATCCATCTGCACTGCACAGGGACTTGTCTCTTGCCTGGGCTGCGAATTTGGCTTGGATAAAACCAACAGTAGCCAAGAAGCAAAGTCAAGGGGACAAGAACCCAAAGCCAGGAGAGCCACTCCGGCACAGCCACCCCCTCCACAGCACAGTTATCCCAGAGAGCACGAGCTTCCCTCCGGACAGGAGGAGAGGGAACCACTTTGCACATCTTTATCACGCCGCAGCCTCTAATCCGGCAGCGGGAGCCAACCTGGCTTGCCTGGATCCCTCATGGAGACACGAGCCTGCCAACCTGCTGAGAAGGAGACGGCTGCCAGCACTCCCAGCCTTGGCAGCTCTCCCAAGGTGGAGAAGCAATGGGCTTTCCCTGGAGGCACCAGGCAGACAAAGGAAGCTCCGTGCTTCCTACAAGACACCATGGCCCTTGCCAGGGGACACGTGTCCCTAACAATTCCCAGTCAGGGTACACGACTCCAAGGGAGATAGGACACAACCCAGTTGCGACAAGGCTCATGGAAGCCACGTATGCCAACAATGGAAAGAAAAAAACATTGTTTTCTTTAATAAAAAAAAATTAATCATTTTCCACACATTTGCTAATTACTTATCAGCTTTTCTAATGAAGGTGCTGAGCCGGGCACTGGGAGACTGGGGGAGTTTCTGCTAAAATCAAACGTTGAGTAAGTGCATTTACCAAGGGATAGGCAGCTTCAAAGCTTTCCCTTCCACTTAGATTTTAAGCACTTCCACAAAAGAACATTGATTTTGGGTTAAATTGGCTGATTTTATTCATAGCTGGTTCATATGGTGTATTCAAAAGACAAATTGTACGAGACTGCAAGCTATGGATCAGCTCTGATAATTCGGAGTCCTCTTTCCTCCTTTTTTCCCCCCCCTCTCTTTTTTTTGTTCTAAATATTTTCCATGCTTATAATTTGCTATTATTTGGCCTCTGCCTGGACAGAAAAGGCATTATCACAGTATGGGAGCCTCTCTTTGAAGGGAGGGTATTATATTTTAATGCCAATTACAAGAGAAATAAGAATCAGACATCCCTGCAACCCTTAAGAGCTCCTGCATCGCAAATGGCCTATTTGGGGAGGGGATGTGTGTTTTGTTCATAGACATTATATTTATGCAGAGAGTTTATTGACTCCAATTTAGTTGAAATATATAATAAACATGTGTATCAAGCACTAAACACTTGTGACAAAGATCAGCTCTAATCCCTCAGGTGCAGTGCTGTAGCTGTTAAGAGAAGTGCTATATGAATACTCTTTAAAAATATCACATGCCAGGAATGTTTAAGGCTGTTGCGCATTAGGCACATGCAGCAAGCCTGGGAGATGCTGCCAGGTGTCTTCAGACATGGAGGAGGGAAATTCAGCTTCCGCCACCCCAGTGCAGGTCACCATAAAGGTCTCTAAAACATTCTAGGCTGACTTCACACACAGCTGGCCAGCTGCAAACAGCTGGATGCAAAGCAAAGCACAGGTGCAAGACCTTGTCCAAACAACCCTGGGCAGCCCGACTGCTCTGACTCATTTCCCCCTTGGGAAGGGTGATGCTAAAAGCCACCAGGGAGAACTGAATTATCAGCTGCTAAATTAACACCTGTATCATCACTCACAGAATCATTAAGGCTGGAAAAGACCCTCAAGATCATCAAATCTAACCTGTGTCTGGTCACCACCCCTTCAGCAAGCCCAGAGCACTGAGTGCCACATCCAGTTGTTTCTCAAACACCTCCAGGGATGGGGACTCCACCACCTTCCTGGGAAGCCCCTTCCAATGCCTGACAACCTTTTCCATGAAGAAATTCCTCCTGATGTCCAACCTGAACCTTCCCAGGCACACCTTGAGGTCATTTCCTCTTGGAGGAGAGCCCGATCCCCACCTGCCTCCACCCTCCTGTCAGGAAATTCAGGAAAGCAAGAAGGTCGCCCCAACTCTCCTATTCTCCAGCTCCCTCAGCTGCTCCTCATAGGACTTTCTCTCTAGTCCCTTCTTATTACCTTTAGTTCCCTTGCACCTTTCCTTACAGCAGCAATGCAAACATAAAATGGCAAAATTCCTCCGCCCCCCTAGCATGAAAAGCCACAAGACCTTTTTTCTTTTAACTAGGAGGAAAAGAAACCTAAACTATCAAAAATCTTTCTCTGAAAAAAAGCAAAGGTTTTGTGACCCCCAAACAATTCTTGCATTGAATTCACTGGATTGTTTCAGGAAGGGGAAGAATTGAACAACTCCAAGATGCTGAAGCATGAAAACATGCAGAGCATTCAGTTCAAAGGCCTGTCACTGAGTTTCCTTCTGTTTTATTCAAACCCTTTGGGAATATATTTAAATAAATGAAATCAAAACAGAGCAGTGGGGTTTGCAGGGGGAGGAGGCTGAGCTTTCCACCCCTCCTTTGTTTCTTTTTAAAGGAAGTTTACCATCTAGCAAATGAGTAGAAAAATGTGTTATTCACCAAGCTCTGCTCAGTGCACATAATAATAATAACAAATAAATAAGATACAAGAAGAAAAAGTACATCAGTCTGAGCAAATAATGAGAGCCTGTGGTGATGAGCTAAGAGGGATGCAGGACAAACCACCACTGAGAACCAGTGTAGGGCCCAGGACTCAGCTTTGTGCCAGTACACGTGCTCCCCGTGGATCCTGAGGAATTAGGGACAGCTCCCACAGCGACGGGAAATCCAGATTAGCACTTCCCATGAACCTGTTCAAGTCACATCCCAAACACAGAGGAAAAGAGGGGGGAGAGGCCACAGAGCGCAGAGAAATGCTGCTCCTTTAGCTGGATTTTGTACTGATCTGATATCACAGAAGCAAATACCTTAAAAAAACCCAAACCATCCCAAATATCTCTGCATCCCAGGTGTACTTAGATCCTCAGCAGCCAACCACAACTGCTTACCACACACAACAGCTGCACCACTGGAACAGGAGACAGGATTTGGACCAACCTGGGAGCAGTAACACTTTCTTCTCCCCCCCACAAAGTCAAACTCTGGAGCATCTCCTGTTCCCCAAGAGCCTAAACCCCACAACCCCTTTCTGGCACATCTGCAGCTTGCAGCCAGGGATGCCAGGCACGTCTGGAGAGCTGCTCTGTTATCATTTCAGGGCATCCGATGCTACTAATTGATACGCCGTAATACTCTCATTTACTCAGCAGCAAGCTGGAGCGTTGATAATTGATGGATTGGTTTGCCTTTGATGATCTGCAAAATTAAAAGCCCCAACCCTTCAAGATTCTGAGTACTCCACGTGAGAGCCTGCAAACTCTCAAGCCCCCACTGCAGTCAAGCACAAAGGAAAGGCACTCAGGACCAAGCAGGACTGGACCTTAATTCAACAGGCCCCATGACTTTGTGTTGCTGTTATCTATTAATATGGATTTAATTGTGGGTATGTATTTTATTATTGTCAAATGAAATGCAATTAGGAGGAAGAAGATGCTGGTCCTCCAAACAGCATCTGTATTTCCAGTCCCAGAGAGCTTTAACTTCTGGAAGAGTGCAAATAGAGAAGAAATTTCAACAAGAAAACTCTTTTCTTCTCCTTTTCATTAAAAATGCTTGCTGCAAAAACCCACAAAGCCGAGGGGACTGCAGGCATGGCACTGTACTGTGCCAGTCTGTGCAATGCCTTCCTTTCATACCCAGTTCCACTATGCTTTTCAGAGAGGATTTGCTTTATTCCAGCCCAGCCTTCCCAGGGAACATCTTGGAGAACGTCAAGTTAAGTGCACACCAGTATTTTTCTCCCAGCACATTCAACAAGGCTGACTGGTTAGTTATGGAGCCAGGGAGAATATCTGGCCACGCTGACATTAATCAAAACAGGATTTCTCTGATGATTTTTACAGATTTCTGACCCACACGTCAGCAACATTGCATTCATGAGGTCAAGGAGACAAACATCTGAAGGATGACAGTTGTATGGCTCCTCTCAGACGTGCAGTCAGTCAATCCATACTTTCTCTCAATGTATTATTGCTTCCTCAGAAATAACTCCCCCATTTGCAAATGGTGATTAGCACTCTAATCTTGGCATAATTACTCTTGCCTCTCAAATCACACAAAAAAAGAAAGAAAGAGAGAGGGGAAGAGCAATGAGGAGTCAATGTCCCACTGTCACACCACCGTTTCAGAGCCAGCTGCCTACGAGACAAGTCAGGACAGCAGCCCTGTCCACCTGCTTGGGAACAATGTCACAGGAACTGAGGAGGACACTGGCCATCTGCATATATTCACCTCATTACTGTCTCACCAGCTCAAGTCACTGTGGCTTATCAGGTTTTAAGACACATCAAGGTCACCGTGACCAAAGTTCTCCTATTCGCATCCCAGAATTTGTTCTAGCTTATTCCTACCTGGATACTCATATTATTGCCATTAAATTATGATAATCTAAGCATCCTGCATTCCGGGCGAAGCAGACAGAGATACCCAGTCAGGATTCCTGCCAGAAACACGGGCTGGCTGCACCTCCTGAGTATCTCTTAATTATCTCTTTCTCTTTGTGGTGGGGAAAGGTCTGAGCTCAGGTGAGTGCTCCCTGCTCTCTTCTATTTGATTCAATTCTACGGCTCATGAAATATGCTCCCGCTTCCTTCGAAGGACAAATGAAATGAAACAGCCCCTTGGAAGGAGACAAACGACAGAGGATACAGGTGAAGACATAATTCAAGACACTTTGGGAAAGTCAGATGATGGGTTTGAAAGGTACTTAAGGAATTAATCCAGGAATGAAAGAAACAGGGAAATAAGTCAATTAATTCACTGCAGCACTGCGTGAACCTGTGAGTGAAGTCAGCTGCAAGGAGTGCCCAGGAGAGGCTGAAAGGCACAGTGGACTCTGTAATTTTAAATAAGGGGCTGAAAGGTGGATCTTCCATGCACAGAACGAGGACGTGGAACTGGAATGACACTGAGGAGGTGGGAAAGAGCAAGAGCCAGCAGGATTCACCCCTTCTGGCTTTGATGAGCCCCACCCTGGGTCTGAAGGGAGATGCCTTGGATGGTGGTAGTTGGCAGCACTACGTGCACCTGCCTAACAGGAACTACAAAGGATTGTGCTGTGTCTTCAAGGACACACAGGTAGATGAGGCAGGAAAAAGGGAATCTCTGTGAGGCAGGAAAAGACACCCAGGCACTAAACAACACAGGTGCTGCAAGGCTGACAGGAGAAATCAAAAGAAAATTGGCAGAGAGGCAAGCAGACAGATGGAGAGTCTTCAGGGCAGCCATGGGCAACCATCACCCATAGACAAGTCCTCCACAAGCATTTAAAACCAACATTGGGAGGGGGGAGGAAGCAACAGCTGGGGTCAACATTGGCCAATGCATGTCCCCAGGAACCCCTAGAGATACTGGACTATCCCCAGGGCCAGAAGTGGGTCATCCCCATGAGCACAGAGCAGCTGCCAAACACAGAATCACAGAGGGGTTTGGGTTGGAAAGGACCTTAAAGATCACTTCACTCCACCCCCTGCCATGGGCAGGGACACCTTCCACCAGCCCAGGTTACTCCAAGACCTGTCCAACCTGACCTTGGACACTTCCAGGGATGGGGCAGCCACAGCTTCTCTGGGCACATTTCAGTGGATACCACTTTAATCACCCTTTGTTGGTTCTTTAAGGTTCTCCACAGTCCCAGCAGGGACCAGAGGACATTTCTTTAAAGTGCCAATGAAGCCGGAGGTAATTAAATATGAGGGGCCTCCCATTGTCAGCATTGTGCCCCTGTTTTGGCAGCCAGCTCCAGCAGAGCAGAAGAGGGAAGATTTGATTTTAATCACACAGATTTCAGGTTTTATTTTGCTCATTAAAATTTCTGATAAGGATTTAGTCTGACATTATGCAGTATTTTGGAAGAGGATGTGTGGCAGTGGGGGGGATTGAAATGAACTGTGTTTCCTTGTGATGAGAAGATCTTTCTACCTCCCCATGACAGACATAAGGATATGAGCAGGTGTTATTTCAAAGGGAAAGGATTTGGGGGAAGCGGGGAGCAGGAGGGACACATCCACACCAAATCAAGGATCTAAGCCTTGGATTATGGAGAAAAAAGGTCCAAAGTCTGAGATTACATACCCCATTGCAGAGCCACCTCCCAGAAGCCACAGACAGGATACTCTCCTAATGCCTTTTCAGGCCTCCTCAGAGGGAACCGAAAATTTTACATGGCTGAACAAAACCAGAGATTTCCAGAGCCTCCCAACCTTCCTACACCCCTTAAGAAACCACTCCAGAAACAGGCTGGCACTCACCACACAGCAGTCTCCTGGTAAGGGGGAAAATGATGGAACATGGGGAATGAAATCATCACCACGTCACTCCTTTCTGGAGCACCAGCACTTTGGTGAACAGGAAGGGTAAGAGCTTGGACAGGGGAGGGAGCAATTCACCACTGCCCAAGTGTCTCTTGTTTGCTTGTTGATTAGGATCCAGCAATTGCAGGCAATTTGCCTCCTATTCCTTCAGCAAACTTCACACAAATACTACTTTAACACCTACTAAGCGTTATTCATCAAGAACAAGAAATCTGCAGGAATCCAAAAATCACCTGAGCAAGAAGTAAATTAGGGAATGTGAGCTTCACCTGGGCTAACTATTGCCAAGCACTTGAATTTGTAACCATGAACACTAAAGCATTTTGAAACAAGATGGATTTCTTTGTCCCCAGAGAATGTGTTGTTCTTTTAATAAGCCTTAAACCAACCAAGTTCTGCAGAGTGAATCGTGCAGAAGATGAGATGAGCTTTTAACTGCGGTTCCCTGTGTGCTCTCAGTGTGTGTACCCACCAGCCAGAAGCCAGGCAGGAGATCTGGGGAAGGAGCAGAAATCTGTGAAACAGATGGAAACACAACCTCTGAAATACCCAGTAATTCCCACCAAACCAAGGGCAGCCAGAACAACAGCAGCAAGGACCACTCAGCCAAACATTTCAAGCCTATCTGAAGGGCTTGTGCCAGAGGACCAGAGAGGTTCCTGGTGTATTTAATCCAGTCCAACCAGTCCCCAGAGCAATGAAATACCACTGCACGAGGGGTTTCACAGGTTTAGCACTGCCAACCACCCCACTGAGGCAGCACTTTGGCACTGGTCCCCTCTTGAGCCTCCCCTTGGCAGTGACTGTGCCATAGTTGTGTTCAAGGTGCTGCAATCAGAAGACAAAGACGACAGTGCAAAGGAAACCATTCATGTATTTTTAACTTCTTCTAATGCAAACCAGCTGGGAATGAGCAGGAATACACAGTCAAACCTCAAGGGCCCAGAAATTCCTCCTGGGTGTCAGTAAGTGATTTAACATTCCAGCTCACGACTGCCCAGCACTGGATCAGTCCTTCCCACCACACTGCTGGCAGTGAGTCCCCAAATCCTACCCTAGCAGAGACATAACACCCCAGGCAGCAGCAGCAAAGGTCTTAGGTTCATCATTCTCTGCACCTCCATCCATCAGGTGGCCCCAGGGTACTTCAAGGTCCTCTGGTACCCATTAAGGGAGCCAGTTCTGAATGAAAAATCAGTTACAAGGCTTGGGCTGAGACCTGACCTTCCCCAGCAGGATGGCACATCATGGAGGGAAGAACATAATGGAAAAAAAGCCATCCACATCCATGGAGTGCTGAGCAGGACCCCAGAGTCACCTCCCCCAGCAGCTAGGGCACCTCTTCTCAGGTGTTGCAACTCATTTATTAGATCTCTCCTCTCTTTTCTCCTCTACCTTTCACTCTCTTTATTACCTTTTTTTTCCCCCCAACCAAAGGGAAAGGAAAGAAAAGGAAATCTCTCCACCACAATAGCGTGTCAGGCTCCTATCATTTTCAAACCCTCCTCTCCCCTCCCTTTCAACTCTCCTTACTTAGCAGAGAATTTTTCTTCATTAAAATTAAGCCTCATTTCAGGCTCATCTTCTTTTCTCCTTCTCCTTTTCTCCAAATTGAATGAAACGTGATCTCCATCAACCTGGCCTCCCCTCCCTCGTCTCTTGCTTTCAGAACCAAACCCCCCTCACCACAAAAAAAAAAAAAATTACCCCCCCAGCCATCCTACCCATCCATCCTCTCCTCTTCTAGTCCTCTGCCAGACAATCAGCCCCACTGAAGGCACATCTTTCTCCCAGGAGCCTGCACAATCCCCCCCTTCCATCTCCCCCCCCACACACACCACTTTCAGCTCATTCCCTTTAATTGGGAAGTATTTTCTCCCACATAATGGAATGAGACCTTCTCCTCTCATTTTCTCGCCAGCATTTTTACCTGCCTTAATAATCCTGCTTGCTCTTCTGGAAAGCTGCAGGAATGGATTGGGGGGACCATTCCATTAATCCGTACCCTGTGAGAGATGCTAAAAAGACTCGGCCCACGCAAGCCTTGGCATCCCCTTGTAGGAAAAGCAACCAGATGGCTTTAGTAGGACTTTCCCCTCCCCTCCAGGCTCCCAATGACATGTGGCACCACTGAATGGTCAGTAACTGCTTGCAACTGCCTTCAGAGATACCTTGGAGAAGACACTGGACATGATTTCCACATCCAGCCACATCCTGACCAGAGACTCCCCTTTGCTCTATGACCAATGGTCAGCAGGGATAACCCCATCCCACTCGCCCATTTCTCCTGCCTTTGCTCTTCATCCATCCCTCCCTCCCCTTTTCCCAACATCACCTTTTCCTCCTCACTCAAGCTTTTTCTCCACCAAAAAACATATTTAACATTCTCTGATGCTCAAGGCCAGCCGGCTCGTTAGCTCTGCTACACCTGGATCAGGATCCGGAGACAAATTGCTGCTTCATTATAGGAGCTGAGGCTCTAATCCATTTTTTTTCAGGCTGTTTAACTTGTAAGGACAACAGATGGATACAGGGCTGCATAATGCAGACTCCTTAAGATCCATCACAGAGTCTTGGAAGTGCAAAAACACAAGGCTGAGGAATCTGAAACCAGAGCAGATCTTAGAGCGGTCACCTTAAATTAGGCACGAGAAGAAAATGTGCCAAGACTACAACTGGACCAAAACTGCCAACTTGTATTGCTGAAGATTAAAGGAAAAACAAACTTTTTTTCACCCTCCATATCCCACAGAGTCATTTAAGTTTTGTTCGCTTTTCTCTCTCCAGTGAAAAAGAACAAGGAAAAAGTTCACTAAAAAAATTAACTAAGAAATTAACATATTCCTGCTTTAGTTTTGAAGGGACCATG
This sequence comes from Anabacerthia variegaticeps, assembly GCA_035583185.1. Lineage (NCBI taxonomy): Eukaryota > Metazoa > Chordata > Aves > Passeriformes > Furnariidae > Anabacerthia > Anabacerthia variegaticeps. The sequence continues at coordinate 2,844,050 of JAWWEW010000065.1, forward strand.
TGCAGCAGCCACAGCCTGAAAAACCTCAGGTCCTGCTTCGGGATTTTCCACGGAGGTAACTGAAAACCTTGGCCTACCAAAAAAACTCCCTGCAAATATGTTTAGCTCAGAAAACATCCAGCACAATCTTCCTTCCAGCGTCTCAGGCAAGAGCTGAGCTCACTTGCAGAGATCTCATGTGGCTCACAGGCTCTCAGCTCCCTGTCCCCTGCCCAGATGTGCAGCACATCTGCTGACCCTGCCAAACCAGCTGTTTGCTTTCACTCGTGAAGGGCTCCAGAGACCTGGAGGTCACAGTCCTGGTGCTGGGATCCACCAGAAGCACACACAGATACCCACAGGGAGCACTGCCCTCCGCCCATCCTTGCCAGGATCCAGCACTCCCCAGAACACAGCAGTGAACAACAGCACACGCTGAGAACACCCTCTCCTTACGAGGCTGGGGAGAGGTGCCATGTAGGTTGACTGAATTTCTGAATCATCAGGAGAGGTGTTTTCACTCCTCCATCACTTTAACTGCTCCTTCCCTGCAGCAGCAGGTGACTGACTGACTGCTGCCGACCTGGGAGCTCCCATTTCCCCACCAGATGCCTCATTTAGGGGACAAGGCTGTGAATGCTGCCATTCCTCAGCACTCTGAGCACTTTGTTCATCTCGGAGGTTCCCCCTGGCACTGCCACCCCCTCCTGAAGGAGCCTCTGCTCCAACCAAGCCCAGGGGCTGCCACACCAAACCAGCTCCTGGCCTTGGGGCAATTCTGTCCTCTCACTGCAGCACATCCTGGGGACATTTGCACTCTCAGGGGTACCAGCAAGCCTCAAAAATCACCCTCCTCATGCAGAGATGGGCAACCATCCTTCTCAAAGCCAGCAAAGCCCCCCAGAAGACCCCACCTTTGCAAAGGAAACCTTGAACAGCTGCCACAACACGCTTGCCACTGGTTTAGGGATTTGTTGGGACAATGGCAGGACAGCAGCTCCTGCCCAGAGGCAGGCAGATGAATAGGCACAAGAATCACTATTTAACACACACAATAGCACATCCCAGCTCCGGCATGTAGGTTCACTCGGCATTTGTTCACATTCCCCGCTTCTTGGACTCTCTCCTGGTCCCTCTCACAGCTTGGAGGCAATAACTTGCCTTCTTATCTGACCCAGAAGGACAGCCAGCTGTCAGCACACAAACACGGCCTTTGTTTATCCTTAAATGAAAGCTCAGTTAATTAAAACCAGAAATCACTTTCTCTTATCTGCAGTCTCTGGCCCCTGCGGTGGGCAGGAGGCTTTGGGACCACACTCAGCCCCCAGGCTGCAGACAACAACCCCCCCCACACACCGTCCCAAACATCCTCTGGCACTTGTTGCATCCTCCTCTGGGATGCATTCCTGGGAAATGGGAATTTGTAGGGCAGCCAAGAGCATCTCCACACTCCCAGGCATGTTAACCCCACTCAGCGCTCTCCCGTTGCCTGACCACAGAGCTGCAGAGCCCTTGCCTTGTGTGCAAGGAGTTTTACAGTCTCAGGGCTCTGGGTTTGCAATCCTGGGGTGATAAATTGCCACAAGGGCACTGTGCTGGCACAAGGAGCCCCTCACAGCCCACCACAGCAAAGGCTTCACCCTCCTCTTCCCAGCAGCCCATCCCACACAGTCACTGGGGGGACCACCCTGGCTGGCAGCAAACAGGTCAGAGCCCCCACAACCGAGGCAGGGGGTGCTGCCCACATCCAGCCCCCTCCCCAGCACAGCTCTGGGTGTGCTGGAAGCCCTCACCAGCAGCAATCATGGTTATGCAAGGCAACAGCTTGATAGAGTGCCAGTTCTGCATGCTGAAAATTGAAAGCGATCGACTTCCACCTTGCGCGTAAGGCAGAGAAAATCACATTCAACTCATTGAGAGGCTTCAACAGCAGAAAGATTGATCAACTTGATGAGAAGTGACTCTCTCTCTCAGCTGTCCTCCTTCCCCCCACCCTCCTCTCCTGTTGATACCAGGTTCAGTATAAACAAGACGGCTGAGGGCCAGAAAGGAGCCCACAGGGGATGCAGGGCTGATGTGCTGCTGGTACCCGGGGATGGCACTTCTCCCAGGAGCCCACCCAAAGCCTCTCTGATGTGTGGGACACTGCTTTGGGCAACACAGACCTGCAGGGTGTTGTCCCAAAAGGGTCAGCACAGAATAGTGATGCATTCACCCCAAGCAGAGATGGTACCAAGCCTAACATGCTTTGAACAAGAAGAGTCACTCCATTCCCCAATGCAGAGCTACCCTCATGCTCTGCCAAACCCACCACAGCGACTCAGGAAAAGCAGCAGAAAAATGTATTACCCATTGACAGGCTGACTGGAGAAGAGAAGGTTGTGTGGAGACCTCAGAGCACCTTCCAGTATCTAAGGTGGGATACCAGGAAGCCAGAGAGGGACTCTGTCAGGAACTGTAGTGATAAGAAATGGGGGAATGGGTTCACACTAAAAGTAAATTTTGTTTAGATACAGGGAAGAAATTCTTCCCCATGATGGTGGTGAGACTCTGGCACATGTTTCCCAGAGAAGCCCAGGTTGCCCCATCCCTGGAAGCATCCAAGGCCAAGTTGGACAGGGCTTGGAGCACCCTGGGCTAGTGGAAGGTGTGAATGGCAAAGGGTGGAACAAGATGAGCTTTAAGGTCCCCTCCAACCCAAACCATTCTGGGATTCTACGGTTTTATCCCAGGGCCAATCCTCTGCCAAACAGGTCAAAGCTACACTGACCTGCAAGGGGCATCTGGTGATGTACCTGGGTAGCCCAGAAGATGGAGCATCTCACCCTGGGGAGACAAGGAGGATGCCCAAGGGTGAGGGACCCCCACCTCCCTCTGGATGGCTGCCCACACAAGCTGCTCCCTCCCTCCCCTCTCACCTGGCACTCGCCACTTTGCCATTTACACGTGTCACACCAAAAATCTTTCTCATTAAGTGGAAATTGAATTTCGTTAATTAAAGCAAAAGAAATCAATTAACCTTATCAGCAAACAGGAGCATTGGAAAGCGAATAAGGAGAAGGCATCTCTCCCTCTCACCCCAAGCCTTCCCCTGGTGTTCAGAGCTGTGCACGGGCAGCTCACCCTGGGCTGCAAACAAGCGAGATGGGACTGCGTGGAAGGTGGGGAACTGCTGACGAGAGGAAAGGGATTTCAAAGCAATTAACACCCCCAAGATTTACCATCAGGTTGACAAGCTCTCAGAGTAGCCATCACTCAAACGTAAGGATTCAATTAATTTTTTCTCCCCTCTTCCCCCAACTCCCCTGGCAGCTCTGAGCTGAGTAGCAGAATGACTCCAGTGAGGAAGGAAGATTTAAAATCCAAACAGAGCAGAGTGATTTTAGAGGAGATAAAAGCATAGTTTCCGTGTGTCCCCCAACAGCCAACATTTGTTTTTCCTTCCTTTGCTGTTCCTCACTGGCACAGCTCAAACGCAGCCATTTTGTACCTACCCCTGGATATTTGTACGTGCTCATTTTCTTTTGCATCTTGCAGAACCTTAATCCCAGATTTGAGCCTCACAGGGAAAAGCTGGCTAGTCTGGGATGCTTAATGCATCCTAATGGATGGAGTGGCCCCAGGAAGGACCTGCCAGTGACTCTGCCTGTCCCTAGTGCATGTGCTGGTGGTGACTTGAGGCAAGGCTGTCCTGGCTCGAGAACACTTTTAACCTGATCATGACCATTTAATATATTGCATGATTTTTTCCAGCCATGTGGGAAAGGCTTTATCTACAGCTGAAGTCTGTGGGACCTCATGCAAAGCAACACAACCTTCTACAAAGGCAGGGAGTGAGGGAAGTGCATCACTGCTTCCCATGGGCAAGGAGGCTCCAGAGGAGAGCTGACATTCAGACTGCTGGTGGAAATCTGCAGTCTGAGCATGAGCCTCTCCTCCAACCCAGGCAGATGAGCTCAGCTCTTTTTGCTGCCTCAGATTGTCTCTTGGGGTGGATGTTTGCACCCAAATCTGCTCTGGCCAATCTTCTTTACCTCTAAAAGCCTAAGGTGAAGGAGTCCTTTAATATCTCAGTCTCTCTATGCAATAAAAGCATCACAATAATAATAGCTTCTGCTGACCACCCTTTATCTGTAGAGATCCAGGTGCTTTAGAGAGGAGCAAAGCTATTATGTTGAGGGGACAGCTGAGAAAAGAACAGGGACATGGGAAAATGTAGGGATTTGCACATGGAAATCAACACCTCAGGCAGCACACACCCCCAGACTCCCACACCAACTCTCCAAACTCTCAATAGCAAGGGTACAGCACCCAAAAATCAGGTGGGCTGCAGGGCTGCGCGGGTCAGCAGTGCCTGCTGAGAGCAGATGGTGAGAGCAGGGAAAGGAAAGGGCTTCATCAAACAGACAAATTAAAATTACACATTAAGAATGAGACAATATAGCACTCCCTGCTTTTCCCTGGGACAAGAAGAGGGCTTTCAAGGGTGCAGATACTCTTTGCCCTTTCCATGAGGAAATGGAGGTGAGGCCCTCACAACTTCACATCCCCCAAGAGAGCACAAAGCTGCCCCCCTCCACCACCTTCCAGAGCCTCTGATGTTCCCCGCACTCAACCCCCCGGCACCATCCCTCACCCCAGCTCAGAAAAACCTTTATGTGCCCCCCAAAACTGCCAGGTGGCTGCAGAGACCCTCAGGTACCTCAAGAACGAGTTTGAAAGAGCTCTCACGGCAGGACCAAGGCAGGAATCTCCCTCACACACTCCTCAAACCGCTTTACTGCAAAGTCCACAGGTGTTCTTACCTGCCCCGCTAAAATACCCCTCAAACCACCCCCTCCTGCCTGCCAATAATCACTTAATCACATACACCTGGTTAATTAGCACCACACCCAGGTGTCAATCATCAGCGAGCCTCATGCCCCCTTGTGCTCCATGTCAAAGACTGGACCCCCTCCCCCCACCAATTTGGACAGAACATTCCAGAAAGCCTCTCCTGTACAAGCCTAATGAATCATCTGTGTTTGTGCAAACCCCGAGCCCGAGGATGAAAGGAGGAGATGAAGATCTCCCCGGCTGATCCCATTTTTTCCACGGATCAGGATGCTCTTTTCTACCAGGCGAGATGCTCCTCCTGGGAACTGGAGGACCAGCAGACCAGGAAAGCCCAGGAATCAGCAGAGATGCTTTCCTACAGGCACCTCATCAGTATGAGGAATGCTACCTTGGGTGCAGGGCCAAACCAGCATGTGTTTTCAGCAGCCCAGACAAAAATAGGGAAGAAAAAGATGCAAATATCTCAGCAATGTGCCCGGCAGTCTTTTGTGTGAGCACATTAGAATACAATAGAAATGTGACTAAAAAAGACTCAACAGAATAAATACTGCACTTATAATAGGCCTCAGGGAGAGAAAGAGATTTAATGGCAACATATTAAATGTAAATCAACACAAAAGGTAACTGGGAAGGGAAGAGATATACCAGCTTAGGGATTATAGCACAAAGCTGTAATATTTACTCACGAGATTAAGGCACTTATAGGAAATGAAATATTGTCCTTTGGTAATAATTCAATCCCTTGCCTTTATCCAGAAGGATTGGACATATTGGAGAGATGCAGACATAAATTCACACCTATTACTAGTGGAGGGATGGGGACCTGCATCTGTCACAGTGCTCTATGAGGACTCAGTGGTTTCCAGGGGAAACATCTCGGAGCAACCAAAGCCTTCAGAGCTGCCAGTGGCCTCTGCCTGCACATCCCTGCTGACACCCAGCACCACCAGAGCTGCTGGGACCAGGGATTTTGGATGACTTGGGCAACCTGCAGACAACTTCTGATCATTTCTGGGGCGGATCTTTCCTCCCCACAACTCTCATCCATCCAGCACATCCTGGGGTCTGTTGACCTGCTGGTCCACCAGCTGCTCTCCTTGGCACTTGGGTCTGGAGGATGGTAAGGGCAAGACTCCCATGTCCTTTTTGGGAAGGTGATCAACATCACCTCAATCCTCATTTTCCACATCTGCAGCTTGGGAATGTTTCCCTGCTGTGGAAGAAGCTTTGGCTAAAACATGCTTGAGGAATGCAATACATTATCACCACACATAAGTTATTTTCCAGTTTACTGTAATTGTTTTCAGGCAAAAAGAAATCCTAACGACTCAATCTGATTTCCAGGTGCCAGGCAGAGCTGGCAGGAAATAAAAAAGACAATCTTCTGATTTCCCAACCTCAAACTTTTCCCTAGACCAGGTACCTCAGCTACTCCTATAGCCCTGATCCGCAAAGCATCTTTAGCATCACCATCTCTATAATAGACTCTTCAAACACCTTGTGAGGCTGGGAAGTGCTATTATCTCCTTTAAACAGGCAGGGAACAATGGCTGGAAATAGTCCGCCCACGGCGTTGTCTCACTGCATTGGAGACCTGCCCAAAACCCTTAAATTAAGCAGGGCACTGCCAGGCAGCCAGCCCGGGCTCAACTGTTCCTCACCAGCCTGCAAAGAACTTGGTGTTGCCAAACCTAAGACATCCTCATGGCTGAAATGGACCAGATTGAGGTTAAAAAACAAACAAATTAAAAAAAAACCCAAACAACAATGGGGAAAAACAACTACTCAAATAAACAAAATCCAGGAAAAAAAAAAAAAACAGGTGGGAAAAAATAAAGAAAGCAGGTTGGGATAAATTAAAATAAAAAAGATTCCTTCAAGTCAAGCAAGAAGTCTTCACCATCCTTTAAGCCAGACCTCCCTGCAGAGCTGTCTCCCAGATGTGCTCACAGCTCATGTCTTGGAGAAACGTCCCTTTTCCTACCTTCCTTTTTTAAATAATCAGCTCCTGGTGGAGTGAAGTATATTGGCACTCGAGTGCTGTTGCTGCAGGCTCGGGGGAGCGAGCCCAGCCAGGGGAACGGAGCATTAGGAGCGTGCACTAAACTCAGCCTCTGCTTAAAAGCTCCCAGGTTAATTCCGGCTGATGAGCAACACGACACCAAAACAGCCTCTTCAGCTGCCACGTCTGGGGTGTCCCCCTGAGTGCTCCTAAGCATCACACAGCCCTGAAGTGGTTAATTCCACTCAGAGAAGCTGATAGACACAGTCCCACTCTGCTCTTTATTTAATAATAATTATCCGGATAGTAAACACGACCCTGCTGTTTTGCTCACTTAAATTTTTTTGTTTCCCCAGCTATGGCAGTGTCACTTCTCTCGAGGCAGCCTCCCCCACTTGGCAGAGTTAAATTGCATTCTGATTCTATTAAATGGTACTAAATGTCTTCAAAATCAAAGAGCAAATATAATTTAAGTGCCATTTGGGTCTTCCCACAGGTTCTCAGCTGCTCACTCTGCAACCAACCTGTAGAAAGCTGCCTGGTGACAGGGGTATAGTTTAAAAGGAAGCACACAGCCGTGATATACAATACAATTCCCTTCCACAACACGTCCTTTATGGAAATTCACAATGCACTGTGGTTACAGCTTAAAAAAAATAGACTGCTATAATCAGGAGAGAGGAAGGGAGAGGGAAGACAACAGTGCAGCCAGGGCAGGAGAGCTGGTGACAGCACCGTGCATTGTGGCACTGGGATGGGGTCCATGCCCCCAGCAGGGAAAGGGAGGCTGAAGAAAAGTAGGAACCCTACAAATCTCACCATGATGCCAAACCCCATCCAAAGATGCTGCCCACACCAAGGCCCCAAGAGCCCATGGACCTAAGCACACCCCATTAGCCTCAAAACAACCCCCTGACCCTCTTTTTCCAGCCAGTCTGGCAGTAGAGAGGTGAAAAGCTTTCAGCAGTGATGGGAAGTGTGGGAGCCCTTCCAGGGAGATCCCAGGGAGATCCTAGGGAGAGCAGCAGTTGGCAGGCAGGGCAGAAAGGGGGAGAAATGATTCCTCTAGCAAGAAAGAACCTGTAAGCAGAAAGTTAAGATGATAAAGAAACCTTAAGGTGTCGGTAATGTATCGCAATTTCAAGGCTGGTTTTTAAGGGCAGGGGCTCAATGGAAGCAAAAACCACTTAATTAAGGTTTTCAAAAGCACCAATTGACTTGAGGTGCTTTCACACTCCCAGCAACTACCAACCAGGCACGTTTGAAGGCAAAGTGCAGCACAGAGAGAGGAAAACTCCTTTAAAGCACCCGAGGTTGGGTTCCAAACTGGGAATAATCTCGCATTCTTGGCACAGGCCATCACTCTGCTGGCTTCAGCCGAGCCAGAGCTCACCTACAAACAAGCAAAGCTGCAGCCAGCACACCTCTGCGAGGTGAGGAGGCAGCCTGCCAGCTGACAAACCTGCTCCTTAGCTCCTGCTGAGGAGAGAAACAGTCCTGGGTGCAGAGCTGGCACAGCACCGAGGGCAGGGCTGAGCCCAAACCATCCCCTCCCCACCAGCCAGAGGGAAGGGAAGAAATATGACTGTGTATGGACTTTCTCCAGTCTAGTGGACAACAAAACAGCAGCCCTTCTGTGCTGGATTCTGGCAAGTGGTTTCCCTCTCCCCCTTCCCCCCTGCTGACATATTGTGGATGGACTCAGCTCCATCAATGCCCATCTTCTGCCTCACCTTACACCCAGGGCACAGCTGCAAATGTAAGGGTGCTAAAAAGGTGTACCTGTAACACAGAGCATGATTTGAGCATCAGTAACAAAAGCCACCACGAGGCAAAGCTCATCTGGAGTTGTCCAGGGCAAGAGGACTTGCTCTTCTGCTTCCTCAGCACGAAGCCACAAATAGTTCAGGCCCTTGCTCTCCCCCTTGAGCTGGTGGAAGTGACTAATTGTATTTTGAGAGAGAAGCAAATCATCACTCAAATCATCTGCACCAACTCCAATAATAGCTGATCTTCCTGCAACGATCTGCCACGCAGCTCTCAAGCTGCTGCCTAAGCCTCATTAGGCAGCAAATGCTGTGCAAAGGCTCTGTAAGGTCAGAGTCCAAGGTCATGCCCTGCCAGGCCATGGCTCCATCCTGAAGCCACAGCAGCATTCCCTAAAATCACCAAACCATCAGGAAATGGGGCCTGTTGGCAGCAAGAAGGAGAAGCATTAGACAAATATCTCGGCAGCTCAAATGCCATCGGGTGCACGGAGGAGCAGGCAGAGGACAACTCTACAAAAGCACTCCTGGCTGCTGAAGAGGGAACTCTGATGTGAAGCTTTGGAGGCTGGAAATGGAGTTTTTGCTGGTGGCTGTAAGGACATGGCACCATGTAAGGACTCTCCTGCAAGCAGCACAATTTGGGGGGTGCAGCATTGTCAGCACCTCGAGGACAGCAACTGGTGATCTTCATCCCCATGCTTGGGGATACTCAGGCCCTGCTGGCCAGTTTGAGAGCCAGGCAGGGGCTGCCTAAGGCAATCAGAGGGTCAAAAGGGATGGGTTCACTCCTGGTTCCTGCCCCACTGCTGGAGAGCATCTCTAAACCCCAGGGAGACTTGAGATGCTGCTCCAAGTGACAACACAGGAACAACCTCTGGATGTTACACTAAGTGCAACCTGCCTTTGGCAGGTGTCCTTGTCCTCTCCCACTCCCCTGTAGCTCAGCTCAGCCACGGACATGTTTTTAAGGCTGCATCACTCCCTGTAGCGAGAGCAGCCCAGGGTTTTTAAACATTCAACACCGCCTGGCCAGCCTGGGCTGCAGTACAGAGCTACTCAGATCAAAAGATCTTCAGCTAGAAGATTAAAAGGCTCCAGGGATGGGTAAGAGGATGCAGAGCTCTTCACCTCGAGGTGGCTGGCCCTGTTTCTAGGTCAGGAACAAACAAAAAACCTGCTTCTGCCGCAGTGGAGGAAACAGCAGGCTTGGCTTCAGCTCCTGGCTGTCAGCTGTCCCCTTCTGGGGGACAACCAGGAGCTGGGCTGGCACCACTCTGGCACATAAACACCCTCAGGGACCCGAGATGGGCTGAGGCCAAGGGTGTCACTGTGTGGCCATGAGGAGGGGATTTGTCAACAGGGGATTTGTCAACAGGGGATATTTTGGAGGGGATGACCGACCCAAAGCCGATGGCTGGGGCAAACAGGGATGTCCTCTGCGTGGTGCAAGAAGACCAGCCTATCGAGGGATGCTCCAACCCTCTCCGTGCAGCCTCTGGAGAAAAGCGCCGCACGCTGAATTCACGCCTTGGCTCCCTCCCCGACAACTCGCAAGCCCGAAATTCTTGGCTGGGCTGGCAATCTGGCACTTTCTGCCTGTGCCGACTGCACGTTCGGGGAGCGGCGTTAAAAATATCCTGCGTGAGCACCCTCACCCATCAGGCCTCCCACGGGTGCCGTGCCCCCCTGGCTCTGCAATGCAGGCACCCTCCGTGCCGCCCTCCCATCTCGTTTGCAAGGAGAGGTGGGCAGCAGATGGAAGGAGCTCTCCATCCCTTGCTCCATTTTTAACCCCCCCGCACGCACGGCTGGGGAGATGCTGTTGAGGAAGAAGGTGGTGCTTTCAAGAAACCCACCCTCGATCCGTGGTTGTGGCACTCCAGGATATGTTTAACTACAGAACAGAGGGGATGAGCAGCAGGACTGTGTCTGTAGGCTGGATCCAACAGCCTGGGCTCAATGAGAGAGAGGACTTTTAAGAATTTCGGGGAGGCTCTCATCATCTCGGGGATGAGTCATCTGTTGTCACAAGGATGATATCATAGTTACTATATCCTGTACCAAATGTTTTTGTCGTACGGAGGTTAAGTCATCATCTCAATTCCCTAGAGTTTGCCAAAGACGGGACAATTGCTTTAGGAGCTGATTAAAGTCACCTTCAAAGTTTAAGGGTAGGAGAGTGAGGTGAGCTCTAAGTTGATCCCTCTGTTCAGATTTTGCTCAAATAGGAAGAAGATCCTCTCCTAAAACCTCACCAAGCGTCACCTCAGCCAGTTCTTGCCTACTAAAAGGTGCCCAGTCAAGCAAATCCTCCAGGTTTCCTCTACCACAAACAGAAAGATGCAAACAGTGGGCAGTAACTCTTGTATCACCCATGTCTTCTTAGTGACCATGGAGAAACTTGGGTACCTACCACAGCTGGACTTTTAGGGAGCTGAAAGCTGGTGCTATGAAGATAACCCTGACTCCCCTGAGAAACCATGTTTGTAAAGAGGTTCTCCACAACAGTGCGTTTATAACTTTGACACCTGCCTGAATTTGCAAGCAGCAATTTATGAGGCACGAAGGGGAAAACAGTTTGACTGGGCTAAAGCCTGCTGAGCTGCAGCAGATGGCTTGTGTAAGAGTGGGGAAGGAGGAGAGATCTCTACGCAGTTACAAAAGGTTGCCTCCTCTTCTTAGTCTGCTCCTTCCCCACCTCCTTCCCCACACTCCTCCTCTCCGAGACAGAGAACTATGCGGGAAATATGCTGGTGAAATCCCACACAAGGCGTTACTTGACTGACTTCTCCAAGTTACTTCACTCCCATCCAATTTATCCTAACTTTGCAAGCAAACCATGGCCCACTGAGAGGAAACTTGGCTGGTTCATCAGTGCTCACATCATGTTAAGCCTTGCCTTGCTGCACCTCGGCAAGGGCTCACCAAGTTCTTTGTGGAGACCTCACGCAGCTCGGCAGTGCAAGGTGAAACCAAGAGGCTCCAAAGCAGCATGGATCAAACCCAACAGAAATATTTGTACCAGGCTCTGTGAAGTGAGACCGCCAAGCTTCTCACGGCTTTAATTATGACTGGCAACCTTCCACGGTGTTAATAAAAACTGGTGGTTCTGTGGCACCTTTCATCCCGCAGGTCCCTGAAGTCAAAGCCCTGTGCAGCTCAGGGAGCTGAGGGCATTGGGATGTGGCCACCTGTGGAGTGTGATCCTCCAGCTTCCAAGGCAGCAAGCAAGGCTGGCTGGGCTCCATCCTGCTCCTGCATTGCAGAGGTACACGGTGGGGCTGGCTCTGCTATCACCAGGCTGCCACACACAGCACCAAGCCTGTTCTATCCAGCTTGGAGCAGAAGGTAATGGCTGGAACTGGAAAACAAGCAGCAATATTCCCAATCTGATCTCCTGACTTGGGTTCTTTAGTGCCTTGTTTCTCATGCCATTTATCTTCCCATTTAAATATGTACAGCTTTCCAATTTTTCTTTTTAAAGTGCTCTTTTTCTCTTTTGTAGAGAAACCTGCCCCTCCTGTGCTGGTTCATTCTGCACCCTGCCCTGCCTGCTAATGGGAAGTGATACGTGTGGAGGGCAACAACCTTGAGGGCTCAATAATCTACCCTGCACTGAAGCTCTTCCCAGTCAAAACAAGCTGCAAAATGGGACCAGGGAAAGAACACAAGGAAGCCATCCCCTCAACACACCCCTCCATGCCTTATCTCAAGGTCACCTGCAGCCATTCGACGTCTTTTTCTCCACAAAGCCTCGTTTAAGCAACAAGAGCAGCCTTTCCAGGAAGGAAACAATTTTCCTCGACGGCGGAGGAACGGAATTATCCATTTGGAGAAACGGCGCCTCATCAAGCTTGACACACACAACAAAGGCAGCCATCCTCCAAGGCTGGCGGAGACACAGCAGGCGAGGCGAGCGGAATCCCACAAAACATCATTTAGAGGTATAAAATATTCACCATAAATTGTGATGCCGCTCGGGACCCGGCATTCAAAGAGCTGGGAAGAAAGCAAAGCCTCAGCAATGACATTTGGCTCCCCAGCTCCACTTTCTCCCAAAGCCCCGAGGAGAGATGAGAGGCCGGACGCGACGCTCCGACAGCAGTGATCCACCTCCCATCCCGTGCTTTTAATCAGCATCTCCCCCAGTATTTCACCAAGAATATTAATATATTTAACCCCATTCTACTAGGCAGAAAGAGAAATAAAAGATGCTTTAGAGCACAGCTGCCTCTCAGAAATTCAAATCCAGACCTCAAGCCATTAGGCAATGAAGAGATAAGGATAAAGAGTAGATGAGGAGGCAGAAAACTTCCACAAAGTCCCAAAGGAAAGAAGGAAGGAAACATTCTCTTACAGGTGGGGAAGTTGCTATACATTTATTAGTTTGTTTAATGGGGAGATCAGACCAGTGCTTTACACCAGGGATGGAGCCAAGTACTTGCACCCCCTGAGCTGAAGGTGACCAACCACCTGGTTATCCATCAGTCACTTTTCCTGACCTGCACTAGCACTGCGGGGGAGCTCCAACCATCACTCAGCAAATAAATTCTTTAGCTGCTTTCTGACTCCTTTCCTCGCTTCTTTATTCCTTTCTTTGTTCTCCTACCACATGCCCAAATTTCCCGCAGAAGGTGAACACTTCCCATGGAAATTTCACTTCTGATGAAAACCCAAGTTTCTGTCAAAAAAACCCTGATTCCCCTGAAAAATTTTCCACCAACTCTAATAAGTAACAATAACACTTGGATCTGAACCGCCCCTGGCTTGGTTTTGTTGTTTGCAAACGCTGCTGGAGGCTTTGCCCACCTGTAGTTATTATTTCATTTCTTTGTTCCTGGCTGTCAAACTTCATCTCTTTTTTTTTAACCTTAACACCATATGCTTCCTAATGAAAAACGTCTCCATATTCACACCTGAAATTAGAGGCTTGTGTCAGTGCTCTTTCACAGAGCCCTTATGGAATTTCACTGCAAGGCTCAAGGAAAATGAAAAAGCAAGAGAGGAGCCTTAAAGAAGAGAGAGAAGACCCTTTTCTTCTCATCTCCTTAGGACTGTGCAGCAGACGACACCTTTCACTGGAGGTCTGGGCTTAGGCTTTATGGGAAATTCAGGTTTCAAAAGGGGGAGAAGAAAAGGGTTTGGGCATCACTCACTGCAGGCTCGAGAGCCGCCTGGGCTCTTCCCCTCTGAGTGTGGGGTGGGAAGGTCAGCAAGGCTGCCTGCTCTGAATCTGAGGAGCTCTTTAGCTATAAAAAGGTGGCCAAGAGCCTCTTCATCTCTCCTCTTTTTGGAGGTGACCTTACTGTTTGAGAAGATTCCCCCGTGATATTTGATTTACTGACTCCCCTGTGATATTTGATTTACTGATTCCCCTTGTCATTCCGAAGGGCTCAAAAGGAGGTACCACCCCACAGCCTTGGCAGGTGAACCCCAGGTAAAGCTCCTGCCGTGGGGATGATGCCTCTGGAGGCAGCTCTCCCTGGGATCCCACACACATAACATCCCAAAAAGCCCTGAAAGCCCTCCCTGAGCAGCACCCAGGTACACCGAGGGCAATGCCACTGCTCACCAGCCCAGCCCTGCTCTGCAGCACACCACGTCCTCAACACCACCGAGGATTCACGCCAAGGACGGGAAGTTTCAGAAGTTTCCAAGGAAACCTGACATGCTTTTGCAGGAGAACTTGAAAAAAAAGCAGACAGCACACTGCTTGCAATCAGGGCTTAAAGAGCCTGCACGGCTGGAAAATGGACGTTTGTTTTATTTCTTATCTGCAGCCCCCAACAGCTGAGCGGGAGAGCCTGTGGATGCCTCTGCATCCCTGCTTGGGATGGCATCGGAAACGCGCCCGCCACCAAGCTGTGCTTGGCCATGAGTCACCTCCTTGGGCCCTGCTCCTGCCAGAGCTGCTTCAGAGCTGGGTTGGGGCTGTCAGCAAGGCTTCCTCTCTACTCCCAGCAACCACTTAATGAGCCAGTGCATGGCGTGGTTAATTACACCGCGCTCTGCGTATTTGTCATTCTTGAGTCCTGGGAACTGAGCGGAGCTGGCGTGACACCTGTGGGCACCCAGAGCTCCAGTGGTCCCTGATGGCACTGGGTGCACCCAGCCCAAGCACCCAAATCACTCATTGTGGCCCTAAAAATACTTTACAAGGGGTCCCAAGGTTCCCCTGTTCTAAACCAACAGCAAGGGCAGCTACTGCACATACCCTTCCCTGCTGGGGATATGCAATCCCAAGGCTTGGCAGAAGACACCATGAGGATAATCAGGATTGCATCCTGCCATTTCCCAAAGCCAGTGGGCAGTCTTGAGAAAGAGATGCTGGGAAAGAGGAAAATCAGCTTGACAGCAGAGCTCCTGGATGTAAGACAGAAAAACGAGTCGCTGCAGAGGAATTTCTGGAGGCATTTAAGTCCTAGGTGAGGTCCTGAAAGAAACATTTCTGTTTTGACAAGGAGGAGGCACAATGTGGGAAGCTCTTGTGGGTTTTTTCCATGCTGATTGCAAAGCCTGGAGCAGAGGTCAGTGAGCAGTGCCTGGAGCGATGCCCACAGCCCCGCAGGGCACAGGGACCCTTCGCCTCCCATCACCACCTTTCCAACCAACAGCCCACGAGGACTTCTGGCAAAAACTGACTGTGCTGTCAAAGACAGCAAAAGAACAGGTTGAAAATGCATTTTGTTTACGTGTGGGCAGCGAGACTAGGGAAAAGATTTATTTAAGACGTTAGGAGACGTTTTGAGCCCCTTTCCCCCTCCTCCATCCACTTAGCAGCAGCCAGACATTTTCCTTCCCAGCTTATCCCTCCCAGAAGTGAGACTGCTTTTTTGCCTCCCCTCTCAACACCTGAAAACTTGGGACCTGGGTGCAGACCCAAGGAAAAGACCAGGGTGCCCTCAGTTTTAGGTCCAGCCCTGCTGAGGCTGCACCAGCCCGAGCTGCTCTGAAGTCAAATAAGAAGAAAGGATGGAGTAAGAAAAATAAAAAAATAAAAAAAAAAAAAAAAAAAAAAAAAAAGAGAAAGACAGAAAATTGGATCCATTTATTTTACTTCAACCTTCCCCAATAGCTGCTGGTTATTTACCATTATCTCTCCTTGCAGTGCTGGTGTTGAGCCGAACTCCCCTCCACAGGCTGCTGACAGTCCATGATTACCAAGGAGCGCAGCACTTGCTGCAAAACCAGCCTGAGGAAGACCCTCCGTGCCAGGAACAACCAGCCTCCCTCGAGGGGAAAGGTGGGGAGGGGGACAAAAGAGCCATGCAACCTGCTGAGATCACTCTGGGCACACAGAGACATGAATTCTCCTCCCAGGGCCCCAGCAAGGATACCCCAAGCACCCGCTGCTCCCACCTTGCACCCACAGCTATCAAATTGGAGGTGCCATGCATAAATTTTCCCCTTCAGCAGGATTCTTGCCAATGCAGAGCTGCTTCTCTGCCACACACCAAAGGATGACGACACAGTGTTCAGGTAAAGGGTATTGCTGCCTATGTCTACTGCCTCCTATGCTTTATTTACCCAAGATAGAATTTGTTTGGCCTGGGCAGGAGGGAGTACACACAGCAACTTCTATTTTTTAAGAATATATTGCCCCTTGAAAGGAGCCTTAACCAGCTCGTGCCATCAAGTGTGGATGAAGGAGCAATGGGAATGACCCACTGCACTGCAATGCACAATTAATCCACAATTTCCCAGCTAGCTTCCAACAGCAGGGCAAGGCACTTCAGCATTAACCCCAAGTTCCCAGAGACAGGCAAGATGTTTCCAAACCCATTCCCAGGAAAACACCCCTCCTGCTGAGATGTGAAGTGAGAGGAAGCTTGGGTGGGTTTCCCCTGCAGGAATGTGCCCGCCACTTCCACCCATCTATGCCAAAGGCAGGCGATGCTGTTCAGCACAAATAAATCAGACTGGGAGTGAGTTGTGCCCCCAAAGCTGCAGCACAGGCACTGTGAAAGCAAGTCTGACCACATGAGGTCGAGGGAGCAAAGACAAGGGGCTGCTATTGGGATCTGCCTTGGCTTGGTCTTATTTTTCAAGCAATCCCTGCCCTCTGCCTCCAAGTCAGCATAGTGCTCCTAAAGCCAGGCTTTTCCCTTAATAAGTGGCCAGCTGGGCATGTCCTATACCTTAAAACAGATGCAAAACATACATACTGCACCCCTTCACTCCTGCGACCCCCCTTAAATCCCCTTTTCTACATCCTTTGCTCCAGCACTGACTCAGCATCCTCCCATCTGTCTGGGCAGGTCAATGCTCTGTCACCTTTCAACCCATCCCCACAAAACAGAGGGCTCCAGAGGGAGCTGTGGGTGTCTTCCTAGATTTATGGCCTCTTTATTTATTTGTATTGATTTTTAAAAACACTTTTGAAAGAGAGGGGAAAAAAAAAAAGGCACAATGACTCTGCTGATCCCTGGAGGCCTGGCAGTGATTAGAGCTTAATGCATCCACCATTGCTCTGTGCACCTGGGGACACCCAGGCACTGTGCACACATCCAAAATGGGATGAAAACACCCTTGTCCAAGCAAGATCCAGCTTTCTGGAGGTGAACAGCCAACATGGGACTGTCCCCATGCTCATGGATGTCAGGGTGCTGCAGCTGGTGGGTCCTGCAGAAGCTGCCAACTTTCCTTGCAGCTCCTGAAAGCCCCTCAGAAACATCTCCCTTAAGTGTAAAGCTCACAGGTTATGGCAGCCCTGCTGTGGTTCAGAGTAAGTCGTTGCAATGATTAATTACCCTCCCTTCAAAAATTGGACACCACTTCTATTGTAAATGAGTCCAGCTTCACCTTCCAACACTGGATCCTCACACCCTCTTTGCTGCTAGATTAAAAACCTGTCTATTTTCAGTAACTTCTCCCTCACTGAGAAATACATAGACCACAACCAAATCACCTCTTCACCTCCCTTTGATAAACTAACCTGGCAGAGCTGCTTCCCTCACACTCCAGAGCAAGGCTTACGTGCCTTAATTTACCCACAAATTTTGTTTTCAGCTTTCTGTGTTGGCTTTTTTCCCACTCTCCTTTGAAAAATGCTCTCTGGATCTGCACAGTCCTGTCATAAAGGTCTTCTTCTATACATAATGCCACCTCCAAACACGTGTTCCCAGAGACATTTCCTGCCCAAAGGAGTTCATATTTACATTGAAAGAGTGACACAAGCTAGGAGAAAATAAGGATTATTATTCCTGTTGTCTAGATGAAGGAATCAAAGCACAGAGATGAAGAGATTTGCCCAAGGCCATGGGGAGTTTGAGGAGCTGCCTGTGCCTACCAATGCCAACAGTTATTTAGCAGTCAGAGTATCAATAGACAGCAATGAGGAACACGGTTCAGCTCCTGGATTTGCTGCTCTGATGATTCTCCAGGCACCTCTCTGACCTTCAGACAACAGCATTTCACCACAGAGGTATCCAAGATCATGAGGATGGGAGGCTGTTCATAGGGTTTTCCATCACAGGGAAGAAAAGAAAGGCCCTGCTCAAGCATCCAGATGGAGGGAAAAGCCAGAATTCCCACCAATTCCAGAGCCAGCTCTACCAACAGCTGGAAACACTCAGACCAAGGTCCAACAGCCACCTCAAGCCTCACTCCAAAGGTGTTCCCTGCAAACCCTTGCCCGTGCCCTGTCTGACCAAAGGCAGGGCACCTTTACATTACCACGAGTCTTTGAAAAGCAGGTTGTGACTCTTCCTGTGCTCTTCCAAACAGGGACAATCCTATTTCCCCCCCCGGCTTTGCAAAGCTTCATGATTTTGAATGGAAGCTGCCTGTCCCCCCCTGCCCCCAAGAGGAACACCCCATATTGGTTTCCCATCTTCCTGGTGACTCAGGGAAGTTGAAAAAGGGGCTTTTATTTTATTTGTTTCATTCCCACCCAACATCTGGCTTCCTGCAAAGCTTCCAGTGGCCAAACATGACAGAGCAGCGTGACAGCCAGCAGGGATGGCACCCTGTTCCAGCTGGGTGCTGCATGAGCAGTACTAATTCTGCTCCTGTCAGGATGCTTCCGATAGACTCAGACATTAATGCAGCCATCGTAAGCAGTTTTTTCCACGCTGCCAAGTACCCATGGCCAATATGGTTCTCCTCACTTCTTTTGACACAGTCCCACTTCATTCCCGTAAGCTGCTGATTAAACAGTCAAAGGAGATGAAGAGAGATCCCAAGAAGCACCATCCCTTTGCTTACTCCACTCTGGAAAGCTGACATGAAGGGATCCCACTTGCTAAACAGTTAAAAAGAAAATGGTCCAGCACATCCAAACTGCACTTTAATTAACTTCGGATTGGTTTTTTTCTCTCCGCCTCTTGCCTTTTTTTATTCCTTTTCTTCTCTGTCTCCGTGCATCAAGAACCAAATTGAGATGCAGGTGAATTCATTTTCATAAACTATCAGTTTCCATCAAATCTATCTAATCCATCTCTCTCTCCAAAATCCCTTAAGCAGAAGATCTCGCTCCCACTCTGCCTTCCACAGCTGTGTAAGCCTCGCAGAGCCGGCAGAAATACCAAGCGTGGGTGGCACTACAAGTTCCCAGCTCTCTCTAGATGTGAATATCACTGAGCTTACACGTCCTCGCCGTTCCATCGAAAACATATGGCTTTAATGTAGCACCAGTCACTTCCCATCAAGATCAAAGTTTAAATATATCTGCGGACTAGGACGGGAACAGCAGGTGCTGCTCGTGGGTCCGGACCGAGGGGCTGAGATGGGATGGAAAGGGGATGCTCCAGAGCTGGAGCACAGCTGCAGGGACAGACTAGGGATGGAGAGAGAGGCTGGTGTTTGGGAAAAGGTTTGAGCCAGTTGCTGGCTCCAGGAACATGCACCCCTCAGTGCCCATCCCTGCACAGACATGGCACAACACCCCAAGAATTCCTACATGCAGCTGGAGCATCCCAAGCAGCGCACCAGGCTGGTGCAGGCAACATCCCACAGCTGTGACACAGCTAAAAACTCACAACCCACACCCTGAGAAGGGCAGGAAGTCAACCAGTCCTGCCTTGACCTTCACACTGGCTTTCCCTCAAACTCCAGTTTGCACTAGTCCAACCAAGGGACTCAGCCTGCCAGGGAAGGTGGTGGCAGTGAGCAGGATTGGGGCTGGGGAGGCAGTGGAGGAGGCAGGAGAAAACTTTGCAGTTGTTTCAGCATCACCCAAACGTGTTTATCAGGACCACACACAAAGGTATTGGCTGCAGATTGAATGCAGTTCATGGCAAGTGTTTCCCAAAGCCACTGGGAGCTGGAGGGCTCATCAGAGAATCTTAATTGGTTTTCTCTCAAAAAACTCCAAATGCATAAATTAAAGCAAAATAATAAACTCCTGCCCAGTTTCCAGTATTAATAATACAAACACAGCAAGACAACAGTCCAAAAGCAGCTTTCTCCAAATCCTCTCCCCCAGGATGGAGCAGCCAGGAGTGAAGGGAGCTCTGGCACACCGGGGTTGGGGGGCAAAGAGGGATCTGGAGGAAGGAGGGCAGGTGGACTGCAAGGATGACCTTCAGGAGGGTAAGACTGGAAAACTCCATTTTCTTGGTCTTTGTGTCTTGCTCCTGCAAGATGGGCCTCCTTTCGCTCATCTTTCATCTCCTTCTTCAATTTTATTACCTCCTTTTCAGTGCAGGCACACACTTGGTTTCTCTGCACTTTGTAGACTGCTCTGCCCTTTCATCCCGGCCTCTGGAGGCTCCAGCAAACCTCAAAGTCTCACCCTGGCCCAGGCAAGGCAAAACATCAAAGCAAGGAGCTGATGCCCATCAGCCTGGCACCTCCCAGGCTGTCCCAAGGCCATGCCAGCCCTTTTGGGTGATGAACCTCAGTGGGACCAACCAGAGGGAAAGTGGGCAATTGACTGACAGCCAAAACCACAACAGCAAGTCCAGTTTCCCTACAAAGTTTTCTCTGCTCCCTGATACATTTATTTGGGCTCAACAATCATGGAATCCCAGAATGATTTGGGTTGGAAGTGACCTTAAAGACCATCTAGTTCCAACCCCCCTGCCATGGGCAGGGACACCTTCCACTAAACCAGGATGCTCCAAGCCCTGTCCAACCTGGCTTTTGGAGACTTTATCTTAGTAAAGTCTCCAGTGAATTAAATCTCCTGAATACTATTTCCCAAGTTACGTGGCAAGAATCCAATGGGTGAACTGAGGATAGGAGCCAGTCCCCTGCACGTATAGCCAGATTTAATAAAGAAAACACAAACCAAAACAGACCTTGCTCCTTTTGCTCTTGGTTTTTTTTCCCCTCCCCAAAACTAGATTATTTATATTTTAATTAAAGTGAGCACAATGTAACTCCATAAGTGAGTTTGGCCGTGGAGCGTCGTCTCAGCTTGGGCTGGAAGATAAACAAGCTCAAATACTCTCCGTGTGGCCCTTTTCCGGGAAACACAGGGATCACGCTCACAATTCATCTTCAACCCTCGCAAGATGATGCCCATTAGAGGGGAGAGAATGGGTGTTAATGAGATGAAGTGTGAGGATGGGGGGAAAATGAATAAAAGCAACAGCATGAATAGCACATGAGAGGCAAATGAAATAATTACTCTGCTCACCATTGTTACAACAACACAATAAATTTAATGTAATTTCTAAAGGCCAACCAGTTTTCTTTCTTACTTGCTGCTTCTTTTTTCTCCCCCTTTTTTTTTAAGTTCCTTTTTACAGTTTCAGACTTATGCTTTAATTAGCATAACATTTAAATTAGCAAATGGAATCTTAATTAGCTGAGGAAATAGACTTTTGTTGGAGTGGTTGCTAAAACAAATAAATCCTCTTCCTCTTTCAAGAGCCATTTGCTTATGGCACATTTAATAGCCTAGTGTACCATAAACAATTTGAGACAAGGATAAGTAATTAAATTAGAAAACATGCCGACAGAAGTAGCCCAGCCTGGCCTTCTCAGAGCTACAAGAGGATAATGCAAACCTTCCTTCCGGAGGAAAAGTGTCCATGCTGGGATGTTCAGTTTCTGTTTGCAAGAATTTCAGTTTCTCAGTGTTTTGGTTTGGATATTGGAGCCTCGGGGGTGGTTAAACCCTGACCTTGAAGGAGGGAACGCAAGGAAAGGGTTGTAGAAAGTTTAGCCAAAAAGAAAAACCCAGAAGTGGTGTTTTCTGATGAAGAAGGGCCTTGCTGGAGAGAAAGCCCATGGTGATGAAGGTCTGGGAAGAGTGGGGCAAGAGCCACAGGTTGCAATGCCAAGAAAAATTCCTACCAGAAACCAGGGACCACCTTCTTGGTTGGATCTAACTTTGCTCCTCCTGTCCTGGTCCTTCTCTCCTGGGTAGGAAACATCTCCCCAGCTTTAGCCATCTCTCATCCTCAGCACTACTGGAGACAGCCCAGCACCTGGACAAGGCACTCAGCTCATATACCCTGAAAACCTATTCCATGATGACAAAAATGCTCTCAGAGGGAGGCTCTTCTCTCTCTATGCCAAGAGAGCATCAACTCAGGTAGCTCAGGCAGCAGCATCCATGTTTTGCCTTTCCCACACTATAAAATGAGTTTTTCCCACACTATAAAATGAGTTTTTCCCACCCCTAAAAAGGCAGGATTCTTTTGTTAAGGATTTAGGTAGGAAGCTTGTGGATGAAATGGGTAAGACAGTTCCAGGCAACACTCCCATATGAACCTCTGCAATGGTTTTGGGCAACCTTTGGAGGACACACTCCCAAGTCCTCAGCTGTGCAGCAGGTACTTCATAAGATGAACAGGATGCAATGAAATCAGTAGCCTTAAATCTCCTGAATTCCCAGCTTTTAAAGATGAGCAGAGATATTGTCGGTCAATAGAGGTGGGAAACAACAAGACCCAGGGGAGAATGTACTCATACATCTCCCTCTGCCTTGCAGAGGATTGGGAAAACCATCACATCCAAGGCATCCTATAGCTGATGAGCAAATCCCTGGGTGGCTCTGTGTGGCCTCTCCCTGGCGTCCCTTTCCTCCAACACAACCCTGGCAGCCGAAGACGGAGCGATTCCAGCAGCAAGGCTGCTCTATCCCGCTCCGGCCAGGCAACTGCAGAGAGCAATAAAAGTTTAATGGCTCCCAGTGGGTCGATTCAGAAAGAATGAAAACGCTATAAATCCAGCATAGTGCTTATGTGGAGCTTAAAAACAAACTGCTCCAATCACACTTAGCGAAGTCGTCCAGTCTTCACAGAAGACAGGGATGAAAAGGAAAGATTTAACCTTAGCCATGCCTTGGGCAGAAAAAACAGGGTTTGGGCTCACTGGGGAGATTTTCTTGGCTTTGTTTGTATTGAGTGTGGTGTAAACCCATGTGTGTGCAACCCTGCCATGAGACCTCACACTCCAAGGCATCACCAGGGCTCAAGGTACACATGGAAAACCACCAGGATCAGGCAAAACCCACCTCCTTGCTTGCCAGACAAATCAACCATGCTGAGAAGCCTCTTTTAAAGGCTTTACTTCATGAAGTTTCCCCATGCAAACCTATCCCACACCCACACTGCCTCATTCCTCCTCTCAGTGCATTGTAATAGTGAGCGATTTTCAGTAACAGCCTCTCCCAAGGAAAATGCTCTATTACAGGTCTAACTCATTCCTGGACACCACTCTCTCTCCATCTTATCTCCCTTTCTTCCCTGCTTCACTACACAGCTGTGGATTGTGGTGCCAGAGGGAGGATGGGAAAAGCAAAACGCCTTGTATAATCCCACCTCTCACAGCAAAAATGCCTTCAGAGCCAAGCATCTCCCAAGGAGGCAAAGGTGCATCACAGCCCTATCCATCTTGTGTCCACCTGCTCCGTGGTGCTAATGAAGCAAGGGATGTGGATGGCTACAAATAACAATTAGCCTCTGCTCTCCAGTGGGGAAAAGATTCCATCAGCAGACAGGAGCCAAAACCCAGCTTTTTCCACCCACATTCTCCTTCTCCATCAGCAGTGGCAGTGCCATCCTCTGGGATCACAAGTTATTTCTCACTCCTTAGCAAGCTGCTTTGCCCTCAGCAGAAAATGCTGTGAGGTCTCAGGGAGGCTGAGAAGAGCAGCATTTCACAAGTACACCAACACTCATCTTCACCCGACCTCAATGGCCTGGAAAACCCAGACCCCAGGCAGTGAAACCCATCCCAAGCCAATCAAAAATCATCCGGGGAATTCAGACTTTTTTTCCATTTGAAAATAGGTCATAGTCTAATCTCCGTTTTCTGTTTCTTATGCATCAATCATCAGTAGAGTCAGAGACTCATTTAGGTTGGAAAAGACCTCCAAGATCATCAAGTCCAACCCTTGAGACCAGCCAAAACACCCCACACAATCAAGTCCCAGAAAATATTTGCTGTACCTGCAGTGGAGGGTTGATGGGATAAGTCAAGTGATCTTTGTTTCTAATCTTTGAGAGGGCATCTGAAATATAAAGAGGGTGTTTTCATACTGCTGGGGTAAGGACATCCAGACTAAGGACAGGCTACCCTCTAGCATTTCCCATCCACAGCTTCTCTGTGGGGACCCACAGACCAGTAATTCTTCATTTTTAATAGAAAACCCTGTTTCATATTTTGACCCACCACTTTTAAAGCCCAGAAAACTCCTGAAATATCAGGGACACACGGCTGCAACACTGCACCACATGAACATCCCTCTGCCAGAAGACAGAGGCACTGACTCTAATTACCAAAATTACATCCACGCTGCAGTCACAGAAGCTGAGATGGCTTAAAACAAGCTGTGCCCTCATCCCAAATAACACTTTTGTTAGATGTACATACACACACACAAAAAAAAAATGAAAAAAAAAAACAAACAACAAAGCCAAACAACTCTCCAGAAAAAGAGACTCTCTTCTGGTAAAATTCCAGATGGATGCCAAATTATATATTGCAGCTACTAAACTTTTCTCCTGAGGATATTCCTAGCCCTTCCCTGCTTTGTTGGGAGCAGGGGATGCTCAGGACACATGTCAGGATGAGGAAACCGGCTAAGATGTAGCATCAGTACCAAACAGGGGGAGAGGAAGGGATAAGATATCTGATGGAGACCGAGGCAAAACCCCACCCAGCACCCTCATTCCTTTCACACCACTGGTTATTTATTTATTTTCTTTTTAATTACATTTCAGCCCCCTGGAATCCAGGCACCCCAAAATGGCCCAGCTTCATCCTCTAAGCCATTACTTCAACAATATTTATAGTTTTCCAAGAACAAACAAACCCATCACGCCGAAGCCGGCGCGCTAATGGCACAGACTCGGGATAGATGACTTTGGGGAAATCACTGCAGCGAGCGCTGAATGGTGATGGATAGAGGAGGAAAGGGGGGAAAAGGAAAGGAAAAACAGCAGTCTGCAGGAACAGGGGTACAATTTAATGACTTGAGGAGAGTCACACCTCCTTGCTCCAGTGACAAATTTGCTCCATTAGGCCTATAAACCACGCTTTGCCATCACTGTGCTGCAAACTACGGCTCGCACTCAGAAATTGGCCTCTCAAGGCAAATGCAAGCCCAAAACAAACACTTTCCTAAATGCCTCATAACTTTTTCGTTCCACCTGACTGCAGTCAAACCTGAACTCGGATCTTGATGTTTCTTCCACCCACTGCAAACTACCAGAAAACAAAAAAGAACTGATAAAAACCCTCAGCCCTGTTTCTGCGCTGCACCAGCACTCCTGGGCTTCCCAGCACACAGTGCAGCCCTTTGATGCTCAGCACAGAGAATTTTCTTTCCTATACTGCATTTATTTAATGAAAAGCAAAAGGCTGGTACAGAAGTGATGGGAGTCAGGACTCCTCTCCAACCACCCATCTTCAGAAAAGTTATTTCAGAGAATCACAGAATATCCTGAGTTGGAAGGGACCCACAAGGATCATCAAGTCCTACTCTTGGCCCTGCAACAATCCCACCCTGTCCCTGATAGCATTGTCCAAATGCTCCTGGAGCTCTGACAGCCTTGGTGCTGTGACCACTGCCTTGGGGAGCCTCGTCAGTGCCCACCACCCTCTGGGGGAAGAACCCTTTTCTATTATCCAACCTCTCCTGACAGAGCTCCAGCCATTCCCTTGGCTCTTGTAAGTGGTCAGCACCAAGAAGAGATCAGTGCCTGCCCCTCCACTCCTCATGAGGAAGTCACAGACTGCTGTGAGGTCTCCCCTCGTGCCTGATTTCCCCCAGCCACACCCTGAGGATGCTGACCCTGCCGTGCCTTGCAGGTGAGTAGTGAGGATTAACACACCTTGAGATCCACTGACGGAAGGATGCTGCAGGTAAGGGAAATACGCGATTCCCTTGGACAAAAACTCTGACATCCTATCTTAATCCTCAGCTGCAACAGGAGTGTTACCTTGGGATCTCACCCTGTGTTATTAAAGCACTCCAGATGGTTTTGATGGGGAAGAGACATTCATTGCGATACCCCAGACACCAAGCTGACATCTCAGCGGCTGCAGGAACATCACAGAGAAAATCGGTTCCCCACCAGAGTGTTTGTGCAGCAAGAGGGAACTCGTGAACTGAAGCAGAAAATCCTCCACGACTGCTCTAGACTAATAATTGCCCAAACGCCGGGTGGTAGCAAAAAGAAACAACCCACAAAGCGATGCCTGGCTTTGAAACCTGCCCTGCTCCTCGACCTGGAGGCAGCGGCTCTGCTGCCGCCCCGAGGAGGTGACTGAGCCATGGGACATGGTGTCCAGAAGCAAATTAAATGCCAGCAGAGCCGCCTTGCTCAGCACAGGCACCCTGTGGGCAGGGGAGATGAGCTCGCTCCGTCTCTCCCGTGTTTCTCCTCTCCCATCCCTTCCCGTGCATCCATCCGCACCGCCTCGCCTCCATCCCTACCACCCTCTCCTTTGCCTCCCTTCCTCCAGGCTTTTGAATCTCGCCCTTTCCAGGGGCTCTGCCTCCCACCCCTCCCCTTGCAGCAGTGGCACAGAGGGACAGAAACTGTGTGTGCGTCGTGGTTATTCACAGGCATTTCTCCCTCTCTCTGTATCAGCATTCCAAAGGAGCGAATCCAGCCGGAGCCCAGGTCGGACTAGACAGGCAGCCAGGGCTGCTCCTGTCAGCGTGATGCCTTTGCAGTGGTCAGAGGCTGGGTGAGAAAGGCGAAAGGGAAAAAGCCTCTCTGGAGGTGCTGCAGGATGCTGCCTGCCCCAGGGTGGGGCTGGATGCTGGGAAACATCCCGCTTCCCGATGCGCAGCTCATTTCCATCCTCACCCTGCGCACACCTTTGGAAAAGAGATGTCACCACCTGAGCAGGGACACCAGTGAGCCAGGGACACAGGGAAAGCTCCCAGTAGAGACTGGGAAGGCAAAGCCAGGCACTGGGCTGGGGGAGCGGGCGGTCACAGCATCCTAACCTTCAATCACCGCGAGGCAGCCGCGCTTGGCTGCGGGCAAAATAAAAGCGATCACTGCAGCCTTTTAAAGAGCAATATAATCTGGGGTTATTACCATACAGAGCGGCACAGAGAGAGCCTCGGCACAGCGGGAGACTTATGAGGAGTTTGGCTGCTCCGGAAAGCGCAGGCTGGTGCTTTTTGAACCGTGCTGGCAGAGCATCCCTCCGACTCACCCACGCGTGGTATTGCTGCCCACTGCCCGTGTCCTCACCGGGCACACGCAGCCCCTGCGATCCAGGGAAGAGTTTTCCATAGGTGCAGCTAATGAGGCTGATCATCCGCTGATGTTACTTGGCAAAACGCTGCGGAGATTTTGCTAATTTACACCACCAGAGAGCCCTACCCCAGACGTTAATTATCCTTCTGGTTTTTGGGCACGCTTGCTGACTTTGGTTTCCCCTCCTCCTCCGCACGCTGGACGGTTTCCCCCTCCACATCAGCGAGGCTGGAGCTGGTCCCTCCTGCCAGCTCCTGCCAGCACAGATGATGGCACAAACTGTGCAAAGGGAGGGGGAAAAAAAATAATAACTGGGACTGAACCACGTGGCAGAGCAATGCCAGAGCCATATTCCATCTCCTTCCTTCACATGGAACTTTTAGGAGGTCGCTAGTGTGGGACAGGTGAATGCTTTGCCAGCTGGAGGGCTGCAGGTGGAGAGGGGGAGGAGGCAAGGACATTGCTTGGAAAGGCACCTGGGCATTGGAAAGCACTATTTGCATTAAACAAAGCTCATCTCCGGCCAAGAGCTCCTGTTTGAGCCAAGCTCTCCCAAGGTATCCCCCTGCTGTGAAACCTTCTCAACCACTTGTTTTTTGCCACACCAAAGGCCATCAGAAATAGCGCTGACTTGTGATGTTTTCACAGCCACAACCACACAAGTCCCAACACTTCTGGAAGAATATTGTCCTTGTTCCCATGAGACACTTTGAGGACATGGGGCTTGGAGGACTCCACACTTGAACACAGAGCTCTAAACGCTACAGTCCCCTTGAGAGAGGGCTCTTCCCACTGCCTGGCAGGCAGGTATTCAGCACCAAACCCTCATTTTTGGGGTCCTCTCCCTTCCATTGCTGCCAAAATGAAGACTAATGACAAGGACCGCACCCCTTCACCGAATACAAGTGCATCTTCTCCTTGAAGGGCAACGATATGAACACGCAGACAAAAGAGGACAACACCATTTAAAACTCTGCTTTCTCTGCAAGTCAAGGCCACGTCTGACCCAGCAGTGAGAAAACAGCTCAACTGGTGATAAGGAAAACAGCAGATCAGGCAAATTTAGTCAGACTGGATTATGGGAGACCAGCAGTCTACAGGTTCTCCATAGAAGAAGTATAGTCAGGAGTCTGCGGTGCGCTGTTCCAATGAGAGGCAATAATTGAATTTGTTTTCATTTAATTTGAAGGACCTTTAATTAAAAGCCAAGCCTGTGTGTGCAGAGAGATAAAGCCGAGCACGTGAAGACCGGGGGTAATTTGGGTGCTGAATGCAATAATTAATTGTAAACGTGGAGGTCAGGAGCCGGGCTCTATCTCCCTGCAATCAGCACACGGCGCTGGCCAGGCGAACGGAATGGGCTCGCCAGCGCCGGAAACGCTTAAGTGATTTTTGAAGCCTTAATAGCAATTATAGAGCAGCGTGGAGGTTAATTTGCAGAGTTCATTAATCAGAGAAATAAACACGTCAGCGATCGCCACGGAGAGGGGAAGTGCAGGAGCCTGCCTTGGAGATGGAGAAGGCCGACCTCGGCACCGGCGCTCTCCAGGAACAAGGGGACGGTGTTTGCATCCTCGACTCAGGGTGAACCCTGGCTTTTCACACCAAATCATGGGCTGTAAAACCCTCAGCCACTCACCCTGGGGCTCCTGCTAACCAGAGCTAAGTATTCCCCAGCTCCACAAGGTGTTAACTGGATAACAAGACCATGTCGCTCTCCAGCTGGTAGCTCCAGTGCTCTTGGTCCTGCTATTCCCCTGCAATCTCAACTTCTCTTGAGTTATTACCTTATTATTATTGAGAAGCTGCTCAGCTTCTCATTAAACCTGGACACCAGTTTTGAAGTGACAACTATCACTCTGAAATTAAGAACTCACCCCACTGCCAACACAGGAGTCCTAAAGCCCAACCCTCCCAGGAGCATTCCCTTCCCAAAGCATGCAAGAGATGGAGCTTTAACACAGCCATTTGAATGAAATGTCAAGACACAGAGTGTCTGTTAAGGAAAAACACTCAGAAATAAGGAAAATTGCTTGAATCCTAATAGGTGTTAATGAAGTTAACAGATGTGTGGCTTCCTGGACATGCATTGTGAGACAGAGTGGTGCAAATATCTTGGGAATGAGGTAAGGATGGCTTCAACCTGGAGCAGGACAGCAAGTGGCCAGGAGCCACTCAGCTCAGGCAAAATGGAGTTTTGCAGTGGGAGGAGAAGCACTACAAGGAGCCCAAGGTGAGTGGATATCCCCTTGGTGAGAAGCAGGAAGAGCTTTGGAAGAAGGCTGGGATAAAAGCAGAGCGCTTGCAAGCCAGGGCTGGAGACCTCCAACAGCTCCCTGTGTTCCTTGGGCTCTCCTGACTTCCCTTTCAGCCTAAGGAGAGGTGACAGAATGGGGTAAGGGTTTGGGGACATGCTCCATGCTCTCAGGGGAGGTTTCTGGAGGAGCTGGGTGGCCCCTTCCCAGGCTGGTGGTTCTTTCTGTCCCTGCTGCTGTGGGACCAGCAGGAAGAGGATACAGGCATGGAAAGGTGTTAAGGGAGCACAGCACCAGGAGCTTTTTCTCAGGCTGGTGTTTGGTCTCTGAAGAAACGTTGTGCATTGCACCAAATTATTTCCCCCCTCCTTCCTTCCTAACAGATTATTTCAGGAACTAATTTATGACACTTTTTTGGAGGTACTTCCAAGGAAATGGGTAAAAAGATTCCAAACCCAGCACAGACAGGTCTTGTCTTACTGATCTTTTTGTCCTTGTACAATTAACAGTAGCCAATTAGTCCAGCCATTGCCTTGGGTCTTCTGCCTCTTCAGGCACTGTTATCCCTGGGGCCTCCATATGGAAAATGAGTTTTAAACACCTCAACAGACTTCAGGGATTTGTTTTTACAGGAGCAGCTGTGTTCTTCAAAATATTGAAGAGTATCTGTGACATCAAGCAGAGTGCCAAGCTCAGCACCTGGAACAGAATAATCCCACACACACTGGTACAGGCTGGGAAGGGATCAGCTCAGCAGAGGAGCTGCTGAGAAGGACCTGGGTGTTGCACTAGAGGTTGAAAAAGATGAGCCACTGCTGTGAAAAAGGCAAAGAACCAGCCTTCAATAGCAGGAGGTGCAAGGAAGCTGCCATTCCCCTCCAACTGGCACCAGAAACAAATGAATGACCAGGACACACATGTCCCTGTGACCATGTCTATCTCTTGTGACCTGCACACTCTCAACAGGAGTCCATCATGTTCCTGATGGGCAGCTCGGTCCATCTCCTCCATGCCCACCTCCTCCTCCTCTCCCCCACTCCCACTAACTCCAGTCTGGGGACTCAACCAGGATCGGTGTTAACTTTTCTGCCTGCCAGAACTGTGTTTAATTAAACATTTTAATTAAAATCTAGAAGAGTGATTGCCCCTGTCACCTTCTGAAGGGAGAGCTAATCACGTCCCTTTTATCCAGTCCAATGAGTAGCCCAAGGACGTGACACTGGGCAGCAGTTTTGGGTGGCAGCAGCAGGAAGTGTCCGTAAGGAGCCAGGTCCTTACCTTCACTCAAGCAGAGACAGAGCCTGGCACAGACACAAAACCTGGGCTCTTGGAAGCCTGGATGTGGAGACAAGATGCAAACCACACAGCAAGTTGGCACCACTCATTCCTTCAAAGGATTTAGACCTCAGGCCTTTGGGAAGACCTTCAATAAACTGTTTTCACAGCTCAAACAACCTCAGTCAGCACTGGGGCTGGTGGTAGACACCAAGTCCACTTTGCAGCAGCTCCATCCACCCTTCTTGTTCTTCTGTACCTCTTTCCTTGCTCCCTTCTCCCACTCCCTGGCCAAGCACCGGAGGGGCTGTGGAAGCACAGAGGATCCTCTGAGTGCTCACCCTGATTGCAAGTGAGGTGTTTGAGCAGGGATTCAAAAGTTTTCTCCCTCGGTGCCCGTCAAGAACAAACAAAGTATTTGTTGTTGGTGGAGTAAAAAATTCATCAAAATAAAATAAAATAAAATCAGGAGCAGAAATGCACACATCTACATCTGAGTAAGTGGGGAGAGAACACACTCGGAAACTTTTTGATCAGAGCAGAGAGTCTCAAATCCTGACAGAGAAAATGTATTCATAATTTATTAAAAAAATAATTTATAATTTATTTTAAAATTCATCAGACTCTTTTTTTCTTTTTCCCCGCCTCTTTTTTAGCCTCCCTTCTGACAAGCAAGATTTCCTGTAATTCCCAAGAAGGGCAACCAATGGAACAAATATTGCTGAAGGCTTGTCTCTGCTTTCAGAGGTTGGGAACATGAAAAGATGCAGCATCAGTGCCAGAGACACTCCCCACCAGCATCCCTGATGTCCTAAACCCTCCCAGGGATGCTTTTGCATCTCAGAGCCCCTTTCTAAGCGGGTATTAAGGACCCAAAATAGGACACCCCCCTCCCAAACTCCTTGGCTGTCAGTGGGTACCATTCAGCTTCATCCACCCTGGCTCTGACAGGTGAAAAGAAGCAGCCAGGCCAGAATGTTGCAGCTCAGAACCCTCCTGCTGTATTCTTTATCCAGGAAGATTATGAGGTTTACTGCTGCTTCTCCATTATCCTAAATAAAGCAGCCTTTCAAAATTGCTTCAGACATATTAGATCATGTACTTTTTACACTTCCAGAGACACTGGTTATAATATCTTTTTAACAACACTGGGCAGAATCTATTTTCTTCTTCTACTGAGCTGAAAAATACTGTTTTCTCAAGGAAGAAGAAAAAGGAG
Source organism: Anabacerthia variegaticeps (assembly GCA_035583185.1). Classification (NCBI taxonomy): domain Eukaryota; kingdom Metazoa; phylum Chordata; class Aves; order Passeriformes; family Furnariidae; genus Anabacerthia; species Anabacerthia variegaticeps. The sequence continues at coordinate 2,876,005 of JAWWEW010000065.1, forward strand.
GAGGAAAAAAAAAAGCTATTGATTTTGTTTGGGGTCAGAATAAAATATCATTGAAGTGGGTGTTGAGATCCTCAGCCACAAATTATTTCCAAAGTGACAGTTTGGGCTGTGAAGATTTTTCTTGTGAAATAAAACAAAACAAATGAAACATTGTGTTCTTCTTCTCTAGGTGCATGTTTGAGGTTTCCACCGGCTCCAGCTGGTTCCTGCTGGGTATATTTAGCTTTTCAATCTATTCTTTTCCCATTCCCATCCCTCCTGGATTGATGTCTGGCCAGCAGCAAATCCTGCTGCCCAGAAGGAGTCAGGCTGTGCCAGGGGGCAAAGAGAAATGCCATGGGTGGGATCTGGAGGGACAAGTCTCAAGGCCACAGGTAGAGCAGAGGTTGTCCCTCCAATGCCCAAGGGATGCTGTAGGCTCTCCCTTTGCCCCTCTGCCATGCAGGAGAGAGGATGGTACCTGGCACACCATCATTCAGCATCCCTCTGGCCAGGACTGGCTCCTCTCACGCTGCTTTTGAAGACAAAAACACCACCAGGAACCTCCAAACCCCAGAGCTCTCAGCCAGGTTTCACTTCTCCAAAGAGTCAGCAAATTAACCCCCATTTATATGCACAATCCACTTCCCTCTAATCTATCCATCTATCTCTGCTCTTCTGCTGGTACAAGAGATGAGTATTGGATTTAAATACAATAATTTCTTTATAAATAAAGAACAGGCAACACTTTTGAAAGGGAAACCAGATGTCTACCTCCCGCTTCTGTGCTTTCTGCTCCTCAGCATTGTGTGCGGGAGATAGAAACACGCCACCAGAATGAAGAGATCTGCAGGTCCCTGCCTTCCTCTCTCAATTTTATTTTATTTATTTAGATTTATGCAAATGCAAAAAGAGGTCACCTACCCACATGCTCTCAATGCCCTTGATGTAACTTTAAAATGCATCATAAAAATGCCCTGTACACTGCAGTGTAATTCAGTGCAAAACACCAGCAGGTAACAGAAAAGCCAGAATCTTCTACTACTGCAAACAGATACACTCCCAGCCCAACGAGCCCCTGCACCCACATGTATTTCAGCTTCCCCTTCCCCATCACCTTCATCCAGGGCAGCCACAGCCTTTTCCCCCACACATCTGCCTCTCTGCTCAACATCTGTCTCCCACTGGCAACTCAGTGCCCCACATTTGAGGTTTCGAGCAAATCCAGGAGCCCCTCCTGCCACAACCTGCCATCCTGTGCGGCAGCCAAAGGGACCATCCAAACCCTACCATTGGATCAGGACCCCTTGCTCTGGGCGTGGTGGGCTCAGAAACCTCTTGGTAGTGGCAGAGGTAAGAAAAGTGCTGCAAAAGCACCAAAAAACTCATTCCAAAGCGTGACCCTGTGGCACTGCCAAAATGGTGTGATGGTGCTACCCTGTTCCAAGCAGGTCAAGGTCCCTCCAAGGCCATGGAGGCTGTTGTGGCACGAGGGGATGGTCTGGACCATGCTCCTGCTTGGGACACCGCAACCATTGGCACAGCCAGCCTGGAGTTGGGCAGCATTTTGGGCAGGAAAGACCTGCCCATGGTTTCAGCCACCACAAGCATGTAAATTCTTATCTCCTAAAGCTCACAGACCCAACCCTTCCCACAGGAGCAGCACTCCCCACTGCCAACACCTGCCTTCAAGATGCCACAGGATTCCTTCTCAGCGACTCTTCACGGTTCGCGGCCACCATCCCTTGGGAACGTGTGCACGGAGTGAACTAATGAGTCTATTAGACTTAATTAAGCTAATGTGAAATTATTTACTTAATCTGGGAAGATCTTACGATGGCGAGAAATCCCCACGGACAGAAGCGTGCAAACCGCCTCGCACGGGTGAGTGAAAACCTTGGAAGCAACCAGTTACTGAGATGCTCAACTGCAGTGGAGTAGGGGCTCAGCTGAGCCCCTCCTGCAGCCAGCTCCAGACCACACCACCAGCTCGAGGCACCTGGCACCTCCAACACGTGCCAGCATGGCCAGGAAAACCAGCCAGGAAACCCCAGCCTTCATTTTCCAAATGCACATCTATCCCAGGCCAGCAAATCCATCCAAGGCTGGCAGCTGGGAGGGAAAAGTTTTCAGGAGTGGTTGGCCCCTCTCTCTCCTGTGGATGGAGAGCATCCCTCATCCCACAGCTCTTGCATCCAGGCTGCACCTCCTCATGGAGCAAAGGTTGTGCGGAGCAAAGGGGATTTTGCCTTGCACGTTTCCCTGGCTTTTTTTCCCCCCCCTTAATGTAGGAAAGCTTAATGCTCGCTTTGAATTCCTAATACGACCGAGTTCTTTTTGCCACTTATTTTGTTTTGTCATGCACTACATACAATTACACATCTCTAATCCGCAAATCCTCCCCCGACACCGGAATATGTGCCAAGCCTTTCCTTTCTGCAGCCGCCGCATTAAAGGCCTTTGGAGACGAGCTGACATCACAGAGCACTGGGATGCCCTGGCATCACCCACAGCTGTGGGACACGGAAGCCCCAAATCCCTAAGGATCACCACTTGCAATGCCCCATCCTTGCCCTGCCTAGAGGAGGATCTCCAGGTCCAGCACTGCAGCCAGGAGTCCTCACCAGGGCTAAATCCAGGAGAAGGAGCCCCCTCCATCCCGGTTACAAGGAGCTCAGCTCAGCATCTCTGAGACAGAAATCACATTTCGTACATCTCCCACAGTGAATCAACTCCCCAGTCAGATATGAGCTCAGCAAAAACTGGCAGGCAAATGATCTCATTAATAATCAGCACTATCAGGAGTTTCTGCTTCTCTCAGGGAGCCAAACAGGCAAGAATTTATCTGGGAATGGGAGCACAGCTGCCTGGAACACGATGCAATTATTGCCCCAAGGTCAGACAGGGTGAGTGCCCTGCTCACGAATCACCTCTTCAGGCCACTTCCAAGGGGACACTAAAGCTTTGCTGATGCCTGAGCTGTCTCAGACACTGATCCCGAATCCACAGGCAGTTGCAGCCCCTCCATCAAGTACAAGGAAAGAGGAGCTAAAAGCTCCCCCAGCACATAAACCAGTGTGTGTGGGCTCTCACCCCCAACCAAGCCCTGGAGGTTACCAAAGTCCTCCTTGCATGCAGCTACTGTCCCTGCTGACACCCAGACCAGGGAGGCTCCAAACATGTGTGAGAGTTTCCCTCCATGCCAAAAGCCTCACTGCTGCCTCAGAGCCTCTCCCGACCCTGCTCAGGAAACTAAGAAGGGAATAAGAGAGACATCAATTTCCAGAGCTCAGCGCCAAAATCCAGCCTTCGCCTTTGAAAGCGTAATTTATTCAAGCTGCTTTATTATTGCAGAACCCGGCGTCGACGGGGGATTATGGAGAGGTCACAGCTGGAGCAATAACAATAATAATAAAAAATAGTTAAGTCGGGAGAGTATCTTGTCTGAGTTCATCGTGCAGCAGGGAGATGCTTTTTTTTTGGAGCCAAGGTGTTTGAAAGCAAAGGAAGAACATCCCACGTGCCGCCAACTTAACGCAAAAGTGGCATCGAACAAACCTCTGGGGGAGCAACAGGGACGGGGGTTTCACACCCCTTCTGTTTGTGAACCCAATTAGGCATATGTTGAGGAAAGGGTGTATGTATATTAGATTTTAATTAAGCAGTGTTAATTATAATCTATGAGATGCGCTTACTGCTTATCTGATAATTATGAGAAAGCCAATTTGGCTGCTGGCTTGTGACTAATTAAGTGGAATTAGTAATGATAATTATAGATTTAATTTTTGTTTGCCTTTATTGGCAATGGGGGGAAAGTGGCTTCCAGGGCTGGGTGGGGCAGGGATGGGAAAAGTCAGTGGGAAAGGTCACCACGCCAGGGATTTGGCCCACAAAATGAGAATTTGCTTAGGACTTCCCAGGAAAAGTGGATTTTTGGTGGGGTCAAAAAACCCCAAACAATGAGATTAAAAAAGAAAGTTTTGTAGAAAATGCTGCTGTGAACAAAGTTCTGCTAAAAGGCATCAGTTTCATGGAGAGATTGGGCTGGGTTTTTCTAACCCATTGCACGGGCTACTGGGATCTTGAAAAAACCCTTGAAATTGTGGGCAACTCAGACAGTTTGGCTTTTCCAACCCACAGAGGAAAATTCCCTGGGGATCTCTTCCCCTGCTCCCACACCCACCACAGCCCTGACTCCCATTCACAAGAAAAAGAGGATTTTTGAGCACTTCTGGTTTTTATCCCAGTGCATAGGCTATAAAATAAACATGAAATCCTGCAAAAACTACCCAATCCCTGGGAATGAGACTTGCATATTTTAAACATGCCCACAGGTTGCTGTAGAAAGTCTCCTTGAAATACTCCTCTTCCTCCCTCTCTGAGCATGCACAAGGCTCACAGTCTGACCCAAAATATTAGCCAAGCTTTTGTATGAGGCAAAGAATAAAAAAACAAGGAAAGGTTAAAAAAATAATATATATATATACACATATATATATATATATATTACAGCTGGATTTTTAAAAGGCCCAGCTAAACTCACAGCTGCACAGCAGCACGTGGAGCTGTGCAAGCTCAGCTAATGATAATTAAATCTCCTGCTGCAGGGGTGAACAGCAATTTCGCGCTAGGTCTGCTGCCCGGGATGAGAGTTCTCCCGGGAAAAGCCTCGGCAGCAGAGTGGGGCCAGAGGGTCGGACCATGGAGATGCTCTGCTCACTTCCCAGGCACCACCCAGGAGCTGGGCATGGATGCTGTGCCCAACTCCTTCCTGAAAGCAGCATCTCCAGCGCCGAGCTAAATAATACATGGCAATCCCAGGGATAAATTACAGGCGGAGGGGTGGGAAGACAATGCCAGCTGAATGCATTAAGGCAGCAGCCCTTGGTGCAGCCTGGCTCATTTGCAAGACCCCGCTGCAGAGGGGGGTCCCTGCTGCGGCACCCCCAGGTCTTCGGCGAGGACGGCTCAGAGCTGGGCTGAGCTCCAGGGAAAGCACCTGACCTGACTGCAAAGTGGCTCTTTGCATCCAAAGGCAGGGCGTTCCTGGGAAGCAGCCTCGGGAAGAGGCTGCAGGACCAAAATGCTGCTCTCTGAATGCCGGATGAGTCCCCGGTGTTGACCAAAATAGACTCTTTGCCCAGCTACCGCCCGGCTAAATTTGGTCCCCAGCCCCCTGGATGCGTGGAGGCAGCACAAGGCCATTAGCCAGATCTCTTATGTCACATCAGGAAAGCTTCACCGTGGCAGGCAGGGACACAGAAGCCTGCTCTCCCAGCTCCAGAGAAGGAGAACGGTATGGAGGTGATGCTCCTTTCTGCCAGGCTGCTGGAGGAAGCAGACGTGAGACAAACCGCAAGTCCTGGCCACTTGTGAGCACTAAAGATTATTTGCCAGACAGGCTATTGCTCTGACCTTTGTGGTGGCTGGTTAGAAAGAGCAGCACAAAAGATTAAATGACAGCAAACTCACAGTTATTGGGGGGTTTCTCCTTTTTTTCATTTCAGCAGCGACATGAAAATAGGTTTGTTCATACAGGGAAAAACTCCCCGTGGGTCACGAACTACCCAGACCAAAAAAAATTACCAGTATCAGCCTAAGTGGCCAAAGCACATGCACAGATGGACAAAATTTGATTTCATCCCAACGATGCTCAGGGTTTGTGCAGCCTTGTACACCCCCACAAATTCCCCCCAGAGTTTCCACCTGGGATCCAGCAGCACATCAGGACCCGTTAGAGAATCACACTTAAGAGCATTTGCTGAATCATTCATTCCAGCTCCTGTACTTAATATCTCCATGATACATTAAATACCTTCCCTTCCTGTCCTAAAGAGCTCTGGGAATGCATTGGGAGGAGTGCAAATGGTTCTGGCTCTGACTTGATGCTCAGCTTTTCAAGGAAATCGTTCGTTTGGAATTTCCTGTTGAGAATCAAGGTAAGAGGTCAGTGCCCAACCCTAGAGGGATAAATAATAATTTAGAGATGATCCAGCTCCACACTGGGATCTCTTGTTGAACACTTCCACCCATGGATGGCAAAGGATGAATTGCTGAGGGCTTCCCTACCCCTCTGAAAAGAGGAGAAATGGAGTTTTAAGAGAATAATGCTTCATAACACTAGGCATGCTGTTGGATAAGGAAAAGACAAGGCAGAAGCCAGGAGCTGATAAAAGCTACAGCTTGTAATTCCATTGCACCTTCTCTACTCAATAAATGGGTTTCAGTCAGAGCATCTCTTCCATCCAACCCAAAAAGGACCTGAAGGGTGAGTTGATTGCATTGATCGTGCATGCATTTTCCCGGCAGGGAAACTGGCCCAGTCCCTCGCTGCTCCTGTCCAAAGTACTCCACTTACTTATTACGGGAATATCGCCAGAGACTCCAGGGCCAGGGAGCGGGACACTACGGGGAATTCATTGCTCTCTGCGTGCTGGGAACATTAAGTGAGAGGACAGAGCAGGGGGCTATGGAGGTGGCTCAGCTCAGCCTTTCCCCCATCACAGCCCCTGGCAGCCCATCACTCCTGCTAAGGGTTTTGCCAGCCCTGTGGGATCGTTCCCACGGGGATGTCATTAACTCTTGCAAAAATAGCACAGGAGGTCTCCTGCAGGCAGAGACAAACAGCTGGGACAAACTGCCTTCACACAGCTCCTGTCCCCCACAGCCAGCACTCAGACCTGTCATCCCTTATATGGGCATCCTCTTCTTCCTCCCCAGGCAAGAAACTCCCTCTCCATCCTACCTCGATCCCTACACCCAGCTGTGACACTGCTCAGGTGTCCAGCCCTGGGCCAAACCATCTCCTCTTCTCCTCCCAGGCTGCCCATCCCTAAAACCCTGCCTCTCATCCCCAAGGAAGAGTGTAAACCACTGGGAAGCAGTGCTGGACTTGGTACAAAGTACAGGGTGTCTCAGTAGGATCAGCACTGCCACAGGGATGCACTGGCTGGAGGGCACTGCTACCCTAAACCAGCACGGGGTGAGCTGCTGAAACAAGGGGTCTGACCCCAAATTCAGCACCAAACCCCAAAACTGGAGCAAAAGGTGTTGCACGAGATCTGTGTCCTGCTGTCATGCCCTCTGCCATCAGCTGTCTGGCTGTGTCCTGCCCTAAGGGATGGCACACCAGCAAATGGGAACGGGACATCCCAGGGCAGCACCAGCCTCCCTGCTCTGCTGCAGGAACGACAGGCAGGAGGCAGGGCAGGTTGGCAGCTCACAGCAGCACTGCCCAGCCCGGGCAGATGGGTCCAGCTACCTGGGTTTGCTAATTAACCCCGAGGCAATTCCCTGCCCACACAGCAGCGCTCCTTGAACAGAGCTGCCTCCACCTCTGCTGGCAAGAGGCTGAGCCGTGCCTTGCCGGAGTGTCTTCGAAGGAGAAGGCTATCAGCTCCAAACAGCCGAGACCTTTAGCTCAAATCCATTAATCCTCTTTATTAAACCCGGGTCACCTCTGTGTCCTGGCAAATTAACCAGCATCTCCCCACTGCAAGTACATCAAGAGGAAACGCGCTGTAGAGCGCCTGTAATTTTCATGGACCAGGGCTCCGGGGTCAGAGGGCTCCCCGGGCTCCACTCTCTGCCTTTGTCAATTTAAAAGGGAACATCGGCTTGCGCTTGTATAATTTACGAGAGAGGCAGAGCGGGGGCCCAGGGCGGTCGCAGGGCGCTCTGCCGGCTCCAGCCGTGCCACTGGCTCCTCTCCTACCCAAGGATGGGAGCAGGGCATGGAAAGATCGCAAGCACTGAGCCCCCTGGGGGGAAAATGGGGCTGGGGACATCCTCCAAACAGCTGGGCAGCTGTGGCACCATGCTTGGCATCCTCCAAGGCCACCTTGGCCATGTGCCTTCTTGCTGCCTCTAATAAATGGCACATCCTCGGTGCCAGCCCAGCTGGGGAGCGACAGAAAGGGAGACTGGAAGGGCTTCGCTCCAGCTCAGAAGTGGGTGGAAAATTGTTCCCTTGTTGCCTGAAATTTCACCATTTGAAACATCTCCCCCTTTCTGTGCTCTCCTGTTGGAGCCACTCTACTCTGAATACTCACCAAGCCAGCACCAAAGCGAGAGCGGCTCTATTTCTGAAGAGCCAAGGACATTTAGCTGGGCTGGGGAAGACCTGGGGCCAAATCCCTTATAAAAACTAATTATATACTCAGTAGAAGAGCTGCAAAAGTGAAAGCCAGCCCAGCCTGGCCTGGGGAGGAAGGATTCTGTGTGGGCTGGGGGATGAAGGCAGCACAGGGATCAGAGGTCACAGCACTCCTTGGGATGTGTCTCCTCCTGCTCCCAGAAAGAGCATCCTCAAGACAAACTTCCCAGAGCCAAGCCAGGAGTGCTCAAACATTCTGTGAGTGAGGATGATGAAAAAGGCATTTTTCAAGGTGGAAAAAAAATAAGTGGGAAAATTTCCAAGCAGCTCCATAAGAGCTATAAGCATCACACCTATTCCCCTGAGACAAATCCACACACTGCACTTCCCAGCACACTCTCCATCCACAGCTCTACCACAGGGCTATAAATCCACTGGCTTTGGCTGAAGTTGCTCCTGTTTTACATCAGCTTAAGCCAGCAGAGAGTAAGCTGGGGAACTCTGATCCAAACACGGGGATGCTCATCCTTAACTCAGTCCAAGGGCACCAGGGGTTTTCAACCTGGGTTTGAGTTACAGGTAGGATTACCACGCAGCATCTTAGATCTCCCAGCCATCAGCTTGTATTCCAGCTTTAGTTTTTCATTAAAAACATCATTTCTTGCTCTATTTAATCACCGCAAGGTCATTTCAGTGACAGTTGCCAGCATCCAAGCCAAGGAACCAGGGGAGCAGAGCCCTGTCCTGCTGACCAGATAAAAGGAGGAGATGCTGGGTTTCATTTCCTTGTTTTCAATTGAGAGGTGCCCACCTCGGTGTGCAGATTAAGGTGTGGGTGGGCCAATGTCAGCCCCCCGCAGGCCGAGATGGGAAGCTGCCGCTTGCTCTGCTCATCAGGAGCCCCGAGGAGAGAAATTGCATAGTTCTCCCTGCAGCCCTCTGCCCACCTCGAACCAATTTCTGCTCCTTTTAATTCAATTCAGCTCCTCCTGACCTTGGCTGGCTGGAGTTGCAGAGTTTCTCTCAACAGATAGCACCAATTACAGAGGTGTGAAAATGGAAGGCTTTCAATTCGGAGAACAAACCCAAGAAACTGGGACTTTATTGAACTGAGAAACGGGGGGTGGGAAAGGGGGAGCAGGCAGGGGCACGGGCTCAGAAATACTGCCTGTTCTCACTCTAAAAACCAAGTGCTGTGGCTGATCCCTCCATGGGGGAAGGTGAAGGCATTCCCAGGGGCTGGGATGCCAAATGCCACGAGAGATGCAGGTTCAGGTGTGCAGAGGCAATGGCAGCTGGGGATGAGGGATGCAAAACCTGTCAGCTGCATCCCTGGCCTCACGCCTCGCTCATTAGCAGCTCCGAGCCGGCGCGTTCACGTGCGTCCCCCAACGGGCTGATTTCAGCCCCTCGAAATCAGATCCGACAGATCTGACACAAACCGAGTTTGTTTCCCTGCAGCAGAGCCAGGCTGGATTGACTCTGCAGCATCTGCAGCCTGGTCCATCCGTTTGGCACAGCAGCACCTCCACCCACACCACTCCTTGGAGTAACACCCCTATGTGTCCACCCACAAGGCCAGTGCCAGCCAAGGACTGTGGGTCAAGCCCCTGAAAACCCGAGTACCAGCACAAGCCCAGTCAGATCGGGGTGGGAGGGCTCTGGAAGGATGGCATAGCTGACTGGCTCAGCAGAGAGATCAGCACATGGACAGACTGTATAAAAACTGCACAGTACAGCCTGTGATGATCAGAGAATCCCCAGACAAAAGCGGGAATGTTCAGTTCATGGGAAGGAGACAGAGATAAGCACTTCCCTGGGATGAGCTCACTGAAGCTCTTTGCCCACCGTGCCCTGATGCTAAAAAAGAAAATAATAAAACTAAACTAAGAAGTCCTAGATGCCTAGGATAGAAAATGGGGTTACTCTCATGTGAAACAGAACCACCAAGTATGGCCCCCACCATCTCTGGATGCTTCCAGGTACTCATGGGCTGGAAGGATGCAAAAAACCTCCTCCAGACCTAAGAACTC
>JAWWEW010000065.1:2886211-2950596 GCA_035583185.1 Anabacerthia variegaticeps
CCCCCACCATCTCTGGATGCTTCCAGGTACTCATGGGCTGGAAGGATGCAAAAAACCTCCTCCAGACCTAAGAACTCCCCTTTCCAGTGTTGTCCCCACCTGACTGGTCAGACCACAATGCTTATGGGCCAACTGAGTCCAGGGTCTCTCTTTGATCCACACAGTGGAGACTTCTTCAGACTTCTCCCCACCCCTGGAGATACTCAAAACCAGGGTGGAGAGGGCTTTGAGCAACCTGGTCTAGTGGAAGTTGCCCCTGCCTAAGGGGGATGAGATGATCTTTGTACCCAAACCATCCTCTGATTCTATGATTCCCTTCCTTGATGAGGAGAACCTCACGCTGCAAAGCTCTGCCTTCCTACACAAAGGGCAGGAGGGTCCTCTCAGTCTGAATTTTGGGTAAGTGCCCACCTGGCTGGCACATCTGAGCTGGCTCAACATCCCCTTTCAGAGTCTCAGAGCTGGGTGGTCCACCAGGGAAGCAGTGGCTTGTCTGTACCTCTGTCCCAAGAGCTGCCACGTCTCAGCAGGGCTCTGGGCAGCTCAGAGGTGTGTGGTTTCAGAGCCAGTGCAGCACCTGCTGCATCTCCAGCCAAGCTGTGACCGCGGCTCCACCAGCACTGCCCATAAATCCTCCAGCCCGGTAAACAGCCGAATTACGTTGCCCCGCCATTGCTTAGCTGCTTTTGACACTAATTGCTTTGCAGAGTGTGTGCAACTGGCAACACCTTATTAAAACTGAAATATATTATACTGTCCACTTATTGCGACTTTATAAAGATAAAGTATCCCGAGGATACGGAAAGGCTGGCAAGGCATCGGCTCTCGGCCTCGGAGCAGCCGGCGGATGCTGCAGCACACAAAGGCAACACAGGGCAGGCACTGACAGGACAAATTCATGCTCTCTGTTAAATTCCAAGGAGTACTTCCATTTGGAGACCAAGGGCTGAGTGAAGAGCATGCTTGAGAATTTCTCCTCTGTTCAGCTCCTGCTTTCAGCTCAGAGATCATAATTCTCAAACCTCAGGGGAAGACAGGCAAAGATGCAGCATGAAAGGGCAGGGGGATCAATCACGTGCTGCCCTCCTGCCAGCTTTGAGAGGAGCAGAGGGTGCCCCTCGACTCAAAAAGTCAGACCAATCATGAATTCAAATTTTCCTACCTCCAGACATCACTGCCTGAACTGAGGTAGAGCCTCTCCTGCTGGTGACACTAACTGGGGCATCCACTGCTCTGACAGTCACCCAAGTGCAAGTCCAAGAGCCCCACGATGCTCCATCTCCGTGTCAGCCCAGCAGATGGATTTTAGCACCCAATATATTGATCCTGCACTTTCTCCTGTGTTTCTCAAAGGAGGAAGCCAAAGCCCACTGTTTCACAAGGGAAAATGCGCAGAAACCTCCACTTCAGATTTGGAGCTACAGCAAGGACATGTCTTTTAACACGTGTCTCTGCACATGCCTCAGGCAAGTCATTTTCCCTCTTTATTCCTTGGCTTCTCTGTCTACAAAAACAGGTACAACGAAATTTCTCTTCTCTGTGAAGTGTTTTAAGATCTACTGGAAACAACCACTATGCAAGAGTGAGACCTGATACCACCAGGTCTCAGTAATAAGTGCTTTGATCCAGCCCCCCTGGCCTCATCTCACCAGGTAATTTTGGAAGAATTTTGGGGTTATTTTTAATTGATAGGCTATTTCTGGTTGGGAACACAACAGACAGGAGGAAGACAGGCACAGGGGATGCCATCAAAGGCACTCTGCAGCCTGCAGTGCTCACAAAGAGGTGGCAAGCAGGGAGGGCAAAGAAAGCCCCCCTACATAGGGGGAGAATCAGCTTCTGGGGACTTATTTTCAGTCAAATGGAGATATTCCTCAGGTACATCACAGAATTTATTACGTCTATATCCCTCCTGCACTGTGGAGAGTACAGCTGCTATTATTTATCACTTACTGGTGATGTCCCATGTGGCAGAGACAACAGACCCACCTCCCACCAGCCCACGTGGTGGCAGAAACACTGCCTGCATCATGCTTTGATTCCTGAAGGAAACGGCATGTCCTAAGCAACAGATTTGAAATAACCAGAGTCTTTGGTTCAACAAGTTCAAATCCAAGCAGGATCAATACCTTCTCACTCCTGAGGTATCAGCAGGTAATTTGGTATCGTGCAGTGATGAGTAACCTAGTTTGCTCAGAAACTGCAAACTTTAATCTTCATCCATTCCTGGTATACAGAATAGTGAGGGAGGAACACATCAAAGGAGAACAGATCAAATTCAGATGCATTTGGACCTAGATTGCATAAAAAAGGACTCATTCTTAAGCAAAATGGCTCAGGCTTCTAGGGTTCAACATCTTGAACTTGAGAACAGTGGGATGTTGCCTTCTCTCCAGCGCAGCCACCTGTGATCACGGTGCTGCCTTCCTTGGGCTTAGGCTTCTCCTGGCACCCTGACTGAGCTCCAGAGTCCTCTCCAATTTTACACAGCAGCATCCAAGCACCAAGACCTCTCCCAGAGTCTACATCCTCTTTTGGTCCATGGTCCTCTCCCCACCGTCCCGTTCCCAACCCTGCAATGCCCATGGCACCAGCCCTGCTGTCAGCTCCGGTGAGGGCCAGGAGATGCTGGTCCATCCTTTGCAAGCTGGAAGGTCCCACCTGGCTGTAGGAAGTTGCCACCAAAGGAGAGGTGGCAAGGTAAAGAGAGGGCAGAGAGAAAGCAGAAGAGCACTGGGGGCAGCAGAAAAGCACCGGGGGCAGGAGAACGACCAATTTGACAGATTTCCCACTGATCAAAGCTAACTTTGCTTAGAGGTTTTGACATCTGATTAATTATGTCGTGCTGGCTCGGCTCAAAAAGCCCGAGTTTCCGGCAGCCCTCGCCTTTCATCCTCGCAGCGCTTGGCGGCCAAACGCGCTCCCCCGGTGCCAGCAGGGGAGGGGACGGCAGGAGGGTGGCTTTGCCAAAAGCCCTGGTCCATCCCTGGGAGGAAGGAGATAAGGAGGGAGAGGGACAGCCAGGGACAGAGCCCCTTTGTGTGCGGTGCCTTTTGTCACCGGGAGATAGGAGGAGGCTGCGCCGCGCTGACATTTCGGTGACCAAATTAAAATGCGCCGCCACGGAGACTAAATGTCATTAGCCTCATTAGAAGTGATCGCATTAAAATAAACAACAACAACAACAACAACAAAAGATTTCAAGTGGAAATTAGCCAACACCATTAAATAAAATAAATAAATGGGGACATCCAGTGAGGACTCTGCAGATGATGCCAATGGATTGGATTGCTGAGTTGGGAAGGGGCACGGCAGGAGCAGCCAAGGTCTCTGTGGGCTCTGCTGCCACCCAGAAAAGTGATGAAACAGGCCCACTGGTGGTGTGACCCCAAAGAGAGCTGCCTGTTCAGGACAAGCGAATGGGATCTAAGTCTATGGGTCTTTGGGGCTCTGTTCCAAACAGCTCCAGGATGCACAGGTTGATTCTAAGGACCTTAATGTCCATGTCCCCTGCTCAGCCAGCACCTCTGCACCACGAGGGATGAGCCCCGTGTGTGCCACTGTCACAGGAAGGTGGTTTTTTTAGCAGCATCCAGGTTTCCCTCGGAGGCTTCCCATTCAATTAGTGGCCAACACCAAGTGCATTTGGCTTATGCGCTGTGACAGGACCGCTGTGCAAGGTGGAAGGCTTGGTGAAAGAAGTGCTGCTCTGACCTTGTAAAGAGAGGAATTTTTCCCCTAACCCCTCTTGCTATGCAAACGCCATTTCCTTTGGGGCGGGAGAAGTCATCAGAAGGCCCTTGCAAGATCCTGCTTATGACAGAGCAGATTTGAAAGCCCAGAGATCTCCTTCCCCCTCCTTCCCTTCTGTCAAAAATTATAATCATCATTTTCCAGCTTGCTGAACAATCAAAGTGTGGCCTATATTCGCTGGAGCTCCTTCCACATGCCGCATGCATAGCAACAAGTCCAGGAAACAAAAGCCAGAAGTAAACAGTTGGGTGAGAGGAGGTGAAGGGCTGGCAAGGGGGACAGCAGAGAAACACTGCCCAGAGAGCACGTGTGGGGCACAGGCAGCCTGGCTCAGCCCAGTCTCACCAGTCTGGAGCTGCCCTGAGGGCCAAAGCCTCCTGTGAAGACCTCTTCTTCCATCCTCTGCAAGGAGTATGAGGAGAAACATGCCTGGGATATTTGGTTAGTGTACCAGAAGGAAGCCCAAGCCCTCCTGCTGTGGGTTCAGCTGGTCCTCATGTGGCTGGGGAGCCATGAGGAGCAATCCATGGGATGGAGCCATGTGAAGCACAGGTAACCCCAGCTGCCCTCCTGGGAAGCCCATATCCTGTGGATAACCAGCTCTGCCAACACAGCAGACACCCTCCATGGCTTTGCTGCCCAGACACTGTGAGCTGATGAGGTCCAGTCCCAGTATCCCATCCCAGAGCTCTCAGGGAAGCTTGTTGGACTGCCCCTTCCCTGTGCTTTGCATCCCGCTTTCAGTCTCCAGTGCTGTCAATCCAGCACTTTTCACTAGCGCTGAATTCACAGAAAAGTAAACCTAAAAATATCTCTTCTTTTTCCCCCTTCCCTTGCCTCATCTCACACGTGTTCCGGGTGCACATGATTCTGCCGCACAGGCAACAGGTTCAACTTCCCAGAAACAGCTCCTCCCAAGGAGGTGGCTCTTGACACTGACGGGTCCCTGCAGGTATCTGAGTGTCCCAAACCACTGCCCCTGCCAGCCCGCCAGCCCACAGTCTCTGACCCTAAGCTGGGACTAGAGGGAGAGTCCACCAGCTCCCAGTCAGCCAGAGCCCGGGATACCTGGGGTCACTCCTCCGTCAGTTCACAAGGACAATGCATCCCCTGCCACTCCTACCTCTCTAGACCTAACAAGCCACCTTTCCTGATCACCCTTAAAGGGTGATAACACATTACCAAAGCTTTTAGAAAGCAGGCAGGAAAGTGTTTCTTTCCTCTAAGCATGAAACGAAGAGGAGTTCCCTGGAAAAACCCACCCACGGAGCAGCAAGTGTCAAAGCCACCTCTGTTATGTGCTGTTGCCGCATTGGTAATTATAAGTACCGTGCCTTCATTAGGGAGAGATGACTGGGAGGCAAGGAGATTTGCAGCAAAGCTGTTATTATTTTTAAGTTTAAACAAAAAGGAGAAGTGTGACAGCTGAGATCATTCCCCACCCTGCACGCACCAGCAGCTGAGAGCATCTCAGGGAATGATCAGGACACAAGGGAAGAAAGGAATGGGAAAAGTGTCCAGTTTTGCCTCACTGAGGAGCACAAAGGACAGGGCTGCAAAACTGAGGGTGACAACAGGGTCATGAAGGATGTTACAGATAAAAACCCACAAGTCTTCCCCTGTCCTCAGCTGACTGCAGCAGAAGGATCCTCCTGAATACTCTGCTCCACCCCAAAATGTGCTGAGGTTCAGCCCCCCAACAGCCTCGCTCAGCGACTTTGGTTTCTAACCAAGCAAAGCACAAACTTCAAATTGCATATTCAAGTGTAAAATATGAACACAGCTGTTTATGCAGCTCGAAATTCGCCATAACCAAATATTCAAGCCTTTGGAGAAGATTTTCAAAGGCGCCAGTTAAGGCACACAGCTCCCATCGGTGCCTTTGAAACATTTCTCCTTTTTCAGTTTTTCGCAGGGATTCGCACCAGCAAAAGCTCCTCCACCCGGCCGTCTGCAACCACGGAATGCACAAAGGACAGGCTGTCAAAGAGAAGCTGCTGGAAAATGCTAAGCAAGGTTCAGCACCTTGGGGCATCCTGAAAAGCAGCTGCTGGAGCCACTGGCCCCGAAACCCACAGCCCCCAGAGCAAGTTGTTCTGGAAACTCACGCCGTGGGGATTTGGACAGAGCAAGAGTTTTGTGTGCCTGTTCTCCCATCACGCTCCCTCCCCAAGTCATTTGGGAATGACAGCAAGTGCTGCTCCTCCCCAGCAGAATAAAACATCCTCCAAGAGACCTACACCAGCTTTCTCCCTGTCCCAAGAGCCAGAGGATGGAGGAATCACCTTCCGACAGGGGAACTACAACCCGAACCTCAGGCAGAAGAAGACCAGGCAGTGTTTTTGGGCTGACACCCACCAGTGCAAGCTCCCCATCCTGCTGGGACCTCTTCCCCAGCATCTCTGACTCCTGGAGGACTGATGGCTGCAGTGCCTTATCCACACCTATCCCCAGCCTTTGGGAGAGCACAGAAAATCCCTTTAAGTCCCTCTTGCTCATATTGAAATGACACTAAAGCAGAACTAATGTGCTCCAGGTACTTATTCTCAGGCTTAGTCTCAGGGATCAGCAGCCCTCCACCACCCCCACTGGAGAAGGGTGAAGGCCATGTCACAGGCTGTGAGGAAAGTGTGCTCCTGCAGCAGGGGCCCTCTTAGGAAGGGATGGAAAGGTGTTTTTAATGCCTGCAATGTCTGTTTTCTAAATTTAGAAAGGTTTTACAACCACCACCAAAGCCAAGCTGCCCCACCAAGGTTGGGGTTGTGCAGAGAGAGTCTCTGGGAGGATGCAGAAAGCAGGTCCCAGGTGCAAGGGGTGATGGCAGAGCACTGGGAGAGTCCCCAAGCTCAGTGCCTGGGAGCAGTGAGAAAGAGGATTGTCCATCTCATCCTGAACTGCCAGAATTCTGACCTCTGAAAGGAGACACTGCCATGACAAGTAATTTCCCCAAGCCAGCAAAGGCAGTGATATAAATGTCTGAAGAAGCTGATGAGCATTGATTTTTGCCACCTGTAGAGCCATGATGTCACACCGTAACTGCAGATTACCCAAATATACTCCTCTCAGCCCCAAATTCACTCTCCAGTGCATCACAGCCCACCTTCATATCAAAACAGCAGCACCCACAATGCCCAGCAGTTCAAAGCATTTGCCAGCAGCTTGACAATTAAATTGCCCACTCACCTCCCTATCCTGCAGTGCTGGGCTCATTAAAAAACCTCAGCATCCTTCCCATCACAGGGCCAACCTCAGAGAGCAACCCCTGCCCAGGAACCTGCCTCCCCCAAGGCACCAGATGACAACAGCATTAAGCCTTCGAAATTATTTTAGATAGAAACTTGTCTTACAAAGAAATAAAAAGCTGCAGAGTAAGACTCTCTCTATGACCAGAGGGGTCAGGGTTTCATTATTGCATTAACCTTTCGTGTCTTTAGATTCCATGAGAGTAAATTGGTAACGAGACGACGTGAGCCCCAATGGGAAAAATGCATCTTTCCTAACAAAAATAAGGGAAGGGGGGAAGGACAGAGGTGGAAGCAAAAGAAAGAGGAAAAACTGGCAAATAAGCTATTACAGCTAATAATAACTTTGCGATGCTATTTTCTGCAGGAGCCTTCAAGTTGTGATGTTTCCCTTCACTCTAATTACACCTTCTAAAAGCAGGTTCCCTTCTCACTTTAACCACCCCGTGCGAAACTCCCGCAGGATTCGGATAAAAACGGAAAGGGAAGGAGTTTGCACTTCAAAAACAGCCTCTGCATATCCCAGGGGAGCGTCACCTGCGTAAAACTCTTGGGATCACGCCTGCAAATAATAAACAGCCCAAAAAAAAACCACTTTGGGAAGGTGCAGGCTCCAAGGGGCAGCAAGGGACACTGACTTCCCTCTGCCATCCATGACTTTGCCAACATGACTTGTATTCCTGCCTATGGCAGTGAATCCATGGCTGAAATCAATGCTGGGGCAGGTTGGGCAGAGAGGGAAAACATCCAATCTCTGCAATCCATGGAAAAATAAAAAGGAGGCAGTCAAATTCTGGGCTTTGAGGCAGAAAGTGGCCAGTGTGGGGTAGGAAAGCAAAGCACCAAGCAATCCAGTGCACTGGAATACTTCCCTTCCTCTAGTGCAGGCAGAAGGTTTTGGATTGATGGATTAAGGGCTGAGCCCAGCTGAGCAAAGTCCTGGGCTGGTTTGGCTCAGGGGACATGCAAAGGCAAAGCAGATATTGCTGCTTAAACAGAAGTAAGAAGGAAGAGCTACAACTGCATAAGCGTGGATCAAGAAGCCTCTCCCGAGTGACTGGGGGCTTAAATGCACAGGTATTTTCCTCCCCTACACACAGAGAGGCCAAAGGCAGCCCAGGCCTTGGGCCAAACAGCCACGTCCCAAGGAAACTGCAGCAGGGCACTGGCAAACAGCAAATGCACCGTGTCAGGTCTCTGCCAGCTCCTGCAGCTTAAGGACATCTTGATGACAGCCCATCAAGTGTCACACGTCCTCCCATTTGGCCCGCACGCCTGCTTTCCATCCATTTCTTTGCAATTTCAACCCAGAGAACCTCGTGAAAGAGCCAACACTCTACTCAGCACAGCATTAGTGAGCCACATCTGCCCCCACACCGGGCGCACCTCCCCTATCTTGCTCAAGATCATATTTTCAATAAAAAACCCTTTGCATTCGTCAAAGTCAGGGAGCTCTCACAGCCACATCACCATCCTCATGCTCATGTGCTGAACTATAGGTGCACCATTTTGGTTTCAGGCGTTGCTGAGGAGCTCGAGGCTGTGCTGTCAGGGGTTCTCCACCACTGCTCCCCAGCCAGGGAACAGCACTGACCCCAGGAATGACACACATCCCATCCCTCTGCAATCCCATCAGGGGCACCCAGTCCAGGGCCCCTTGTACCCGCTGATCACTCCCGCTGTGGCGTGACAGCAGCATGTGGATGGTCCCATGGCATGAGCCTCCACAAGCAAGTTTTAGCCCAAGTCCCCTGGTGTTCAGCACAGTTGTGGGAAGAGCTGTTTTCCAGCTGTGACACAGCTAACCTCTCCCCGGCCACACACACCAACCCCGCACAGCAAGGCGCTGTAACTAAACCACGGAAAGCTGCTGAAATTCCAGCCGTGCCCTCCTCGAGTCCGACAGAATTCTCGCCGACAGTCACGAAAAACACGTCGCGTTAAGATCAGCTCCGAGCCCCGCCACCCAGTCCCCATCTGCTTGCACAGGGACAGTAATCTTTTCAGCTGCCAAAAGTGCACATCATCATCAAAAACACCCCGGTGACTTCCTCCCCCGCGGCGTTCGGCTCTGCCGCCCACCCCCATCACCCTCTCGTGGATGCAGCGCAGGGCTGCGCTCGCTGCCCCGCGAGCATCAGCGCGGAGCCACCGCTGGATGCAAACCCAGCATCTCCCCCTTCATCCTACCCTGGCAAGCCACAGGGACGAGGCCGACCCGCATTTTGGGAGCAACCCGCTCGGCTCGTGGACCAACACGGTCCCCCCGGGGTGCCCGGAGAGGCGCGGGGAGGTCATTTCCACTTTGCAAAAGGGAGCGAGGGGCAGGCACCCGAGTTTGCCTGGCAGGAGGCAGGGAAGCACAGGGAATAGCATGACAGCTCTCCAAGGAGGGAGGGCACAGCAGGTGCCCAACTCCGAAGGGGGGGAAAGAACTGCGTGACCCCCACCATTTATAGCCAGCGGTG
The DNA here is from genome assembly GCA_035583185.1 of Anabacerthia variegaticeps. Taxonomy (NCBI): domain Eukaryota; kingdom Metazoa; phylum Chordata; class Aves; order Passeriformes; family Furnariidae; genus Anabacerthia; species Anabacerthia variegaticeps. The sequence continues at coordinate 2,895,675 of JAWWEW010000065.1, forward strand.
GCCCGAGGGGATGGACCCTGCCCAGATGTGCAGCCGCAGCCAGCCCCCACTGCAGGTGCCCGCACCGCTCAGGTACCATGGGCTCAGAGCCCACCTGAGGGGGTCCAGCAGGGCTCTCTGAACCCCCTCACTGGGGGCACTGGGCAATTCCCTGCTGCAGAGCAACTCGCCGCCCGCCTGCCTGTGTGCGCCCGGGCGCGATGGGCATGAAGTCGGGGTCCCCCGCGCTCGGCTCTCCCACCCTGCGACCCCCCATCCGCTGGAGGAAAAAGCTCTTTGCGCTACCTGGGATGAAGAGCAGGGCAGTGGTGGCCGTGAAGACGATCCAGCAGGCAGGATGGTACATCTTGGAGCTGCGGTAGGCGAGCGGCTGATTTGCTTGCTGCTTGCTGCTGCCGCCGCTGCTTTCGTCTGCGCTGAATTCTGAGCAGGTTTAAATCCAATGTTTGCAGAGGGAGGGAGACTGAGTTAGTGAGCTGGAGAGAGAGAGATGGGAGCAGGCAGTCAGTGTCTCTGATTTTCCCTTGCACACGCACACACACACACGCACACACAACTAGCAGAAGGAGCACCAGGCTCCGTCCGTGCACGGGGAAAGCAGACCTCCTACCAGGCACCCATTGGTTCAGGATGCTGACTGACACACGCACACTTGCTCTCCTGCGGGTTTCACTCCGCAGTCAGGGAGTTAAATGCAGGCATCGACCCCCCGAGCACCCCTCCCAGCACCAGCTGGTACCCGCGATGGAGGGAGCGGGCACGGTCCCGGTCCCACCGGCTCCTCGGGCACCAGCCGCCTGCAAAGGGGGATTATTTTGCCCCCAGAGTGGACGCGGCTGGTGGGGTAGCCCCAGGCTTCAGCCCCTTGGCTCACCCTGCCCTCTGCTTCCCTCCCCGGGAAGGCACCAGCAGCTCTGCCTGCTGCTGAGAGGCAAACCAGGGAGCAATCCAAGCTTTTTAGCATGAGTGGGTGTTTTTCGCACAAAATCTCTGAAACCGAGAAGCAATCTTGCCTGTGCATCCCAACCAGAGACATTTTTTTTTTTTCCCTTCAGCAGCTCACAGAACCCCCAAAAGATGTTGAGCTCAGGGTACCTGCTCTTGCAGACACCCTACCTGATACTCTCCTGTTCCCACTGAAGCCAAGGAGTTTTCCTGAGGTTCTCCTTTCCTTTCAGGCTGCCACAGTTTCCCCCCAGTCCCTCCTGTCCTCCAGACCTGCCCTTGACACATTCCCATGCCCCTGCTGAGTCCTGAGCATCTCCAGTGCAGGGCATCACCAGCTGCCCCTCCCATGTCCCCCCCTCCCACAGCCACCCCCAGGTCAAAGCATTTGCCACTCAGGGCTTGAGTTTGCTGCATTGCCAAAGAAAAAAAAAAAAAAAAAAAAAGGTTGCAAAGGTAAGTTTCCCAAAGAAATGGTACTTATTTTTGACATTTTTCTAAACAAATAAAAAAAACTGGTTTGTTTTGTTATTTCACATTCGTTGCAGCTTTGTTAAAAATAAACTGTAAGCATTTTTAATGCTTAAAGACAAACTAAAATGTTCAGTTTTGCTCAAAGCAATCTCTTTCCCCACTAAGTCAGGGCTAAATGACAGGGTTTTTTGAGTGCCAGGCTAGCCCAAGAGTACTTTCAGCCCAGTACTTTGGACTTCCAGCTAACCCAGCACAGCTTTTTGGCACCAGGGACCACAAACTCCTCCACATGCCACATCCCAGGGTTTCACCTGCTCCTCACCTTAGTCCCTGTGCCATTCTACCTGGGCATGCTCTCACCAACCCTGGATGCCCAGGACACACCAGTTTCCTGGATTCTTTTCCCTCAAGACTCCTTTTTGCATTAAACCACCCTCTCAGGGAATGTCTGGGTAAGAGACACTCAGCATTGCATGTGCATGGCTCCTGGAAGGGTGATGCATCCACAAACACCTTCCTGCAAACATAAATTCCCCCAACCTGCCTCAGAGCTGGGGCCAGAGCTCTTCAGCTCCTCTCTGCCACAAAACTCTGATCATTCCTCCTCCCTCCTGCCTTTATTTCCCCTGCTTCTCTCACCCACTTGTTCCAGCTCAAGACAGACTAATCACAGAGATGGCCACTGCATCCCTCTCCATGCACATCCCTCTCATCTTGCATTATTTCCATTCAAAGCAGCCCCAGAAGGAGCAGGAATGGTGGTTTTGCTGCACAGAGCCATATCCCTCATGGAGTTCCTTCATTCAGTAAAGGATGGGAGCTGAGGACACACCATCAGGACAAATTTCTCCAGCTTTTAGCCACTAATCTCTCTTCATTTTCTACTCTGTATGAATAAAATACAAGTCTTCAAAAGTTTTTAACTCAACACATTATCTGCTGAAGGCATCCCACCACCCACATCTTTAGGAATGTGCCAAAGAAAGCATGACTAAGGGCTTTGCTCCTTTAAAAGTTATGTTATTTGAAGTAACCTTGACCTCTGAAAGAGCTAAATCATCTGATTTTTGCACAAGTACTGAGCAAAAACCAAGAAGCCCAGTGTCTCCCTCAGCATGGGATGAGGATGGGGATATTTCTGTCCTGAATCTCCCTTTAATTGACACCCCAACAGCTGCCATGAAGCAAATTTATCCTTTGCTTTCTAAGTATTTTGGGAAAACAGCTGCAAGAAGGCATTTGGGATTTCCCAGGGCTGTGAGGCACGTGGCTGCATCCTTCCCAGCCAGCCCAGGACAGGGACATCTGTCCCCAGAGGGGACCAAGCTGCTTTGGGTCTCAGCTGAACCCTCTGGCTGCAGCTCATTCTCCAAAACCCACAGAGCGAGCTCTGAATCCACCCAAGGCAAAAAGAAATAAAGTTATCCTTGAGGAACTAAAGGAAATGAACAAAGAAATCATTTCTAATTAACAGAAATGTTTGATGGACTCAGAACAAACATGTTGCTTTGCTTTCAAAACCTGAGTTGAAAAGCTATATTTGGGTAAATTTCAAAACAACACATTCTTACTTTTTTTTCCTCCCACCGCAGTTTTCCCCTATGCTTTTTTTTTCTCTTCAGCAGGCAATGATTATTACCCAAATCCAGCACACACTTAGCTGCTCTCCTTACATCTATTTTGGCCAATTAGGCTGGCACCTGAATTGCCAAGTGCAGGTCTGAGGGTGACCTCAGACCAGACCTTTAGTACATTGATGCCTTTGCTTTCCCATCTGCAAAATGGAAACAAATGTGCTTTGATCAGGCCAACAAATCCATCACTGCTCCCCAGCTTTGCAGGACTGACCAGGCACTGGCCTGTTTCATTTGTTTGATTTCCAAGACACATAATAAAAAGGTGTATAAATATGTATTTAGCTGGTGGAGCTTTTCTGGGATATTTGGGATTGTTTGCTTTTCGGTATCAAGCAGAGAATCTAAAATGCATATTTAAATTTGACAGGCAGCACCCGATCTGAGAGGAGACATTATGGTCCACTGGGCACATTTAGACATGATTTTTTGTGTGTGTTTTCAGAGGTTTTTTTCCCCAGCTGTCTCAATGCATATTCACATCTGGGACCAGACTAGTCTCTGGGGGAAATAACACATTTTCAGCGAAGCAGAGGTTTCCTCGCCCTCTCTTTGCACAGCCAGGCAGAGGGGGGCAGAACACCCCAGAAGCAGGAACACAGGGTGAGGAACACCCCTGCTCCCATCACAATGTCTGGCCACCAAAGCAGCCTCCTCTGGGCTGATCCCAGCTGTGGGAGGTGATCCCTCAACAGAGTTCTGCATGACCACATGCACAGAGCTCTGTCTCCCTGCTCTTCCAGGTCCTGAGGCCACCACCTCTGTCCTGGCCACCTGCCTGATCCCTTCCCAAGCCTGGCATCCCACAGCCTGTGTACCACCTCCAGGGACCCCCCTAACCCAGCCCAAGGTAACTGGATGGCACCTCTCCACAGGGCTGTGGCTTTGAAAGGAGTCCCAGTGCTGCCTTGATGGGTGTGCTGGAGTGGGCAGGAAGGGGTGCAGGAGAGTTGGGATGGGCAGGAAGGGGTGCAGGAGGGTTGGGGTGGGCAGGAAGGGGTGCAGGAGGGCTGTGGTGGGCAGGGAGGGGTGCAGGAGGGCTGTAGTGGGCAGGGAGGGGTGCGGAAGGGCTGTGGTGGGCAGGAAGGGGTGCAGGAAGGCTGGGATGGGCAGAAAGGGGAGCAGGAGGGTTGGGGTGAGCAGAGTGGGGAGAAGCAGGGCTGGGGTGAGCAGGGTGGGTGGCAGAGGGCTCCGGGGAAAAAGAAAGCATCCCAAACCTGCCGTGCCCGTGGTTTCACCCCCTGCCCTCCCCGCAGTGCCCGCCCTGAGCAGACCCCGCACCCTCATCCTGCCCCCTCCCTCGGGGTGCGTGTGTGTGTGTGCTCTGCTGAATGAAAGGCTACCCTTTTCTCCTTGACATCTTGTTAGAATGTGAATACAACAGCTATTGATTTGCATTTCGTGCAAGTAGAGGAGGGGAAAAAAAGCCCTTTTTTCTTTTTTTTTTTTCCTTTTTTAATTTGTTTTTTTTAAAAGACTCTCTGAGCTCAGAGCTCCTTCAGGAACAAACAGGCTGAATGGGGTTTGGAGTAACCTGGTGTAGTGAAAGGTGTCCCTGCCCATGGTAGGGAGTTAGAGTGAGATATTTAAGGTCCATTCCAATCCAAACTGTTCAGTGATTGTATGAATCAAACACCAGCCTTCCCAACCCCTGCACAGAGAGCACAAGGACCCACCTGACCATCCTCCCCAGGTCCTTCTTCATCCCTACAGTGAGTTACCCCTGGCTGGGCCAGCAGCACCCACCCAGCTCCTTGGGGAAGGCAAACTGAGAATGTTTGAGCAGGACAAGGCAATTAAATTATCAGGAAAAGCCAAGGGAGAAGCAGGCTGGTGCTTGGGAGGAGATGGAACAACCAGCACTGCTCACCTCTTGAGGTTTGCAGTGCCATCAGTCAGGCTCCTTCCACACAGGTCCCCAACCATGGTGACACAGACACCAATTGACCTGCTACCCCTTTCTTGGGCAGAGCATCCTGCTCCTCAAAACCAGGGCAGCAAACAGGGGAGAGAAACCCGGGGAGAGAAATTGGGGTGCTGGCAGGAGTGGGTGAGGGTGAACAGCTCTCCATCACCTACACAGTGGGGTGCTGGAGGGATTAATTAGTGTTTGTAAAGCACTTTGAAGATAAAGGTGGCTGCGGGAGAGCTCATAAATGGGAATGAGATGGAGATGGGGACTGGGGAACCCAGGCACAGTGTGGTTTCTTATCTGGTGTACAAGCTGCAGCCCTGGCTGGGCAAACACCACGCGGGTTCACATGAAAGGGAGAATGGGAAAATTTCCGCAGCGTGGTAAAAAAGAAAAAATCAAGCTCATGCTGCTTGGAAAAAATGAGTGAGAGAGACATGAAAAGATGGGATCTAAGTCTCTAAAAGCTGGAGAGACCTGCTATTGATTCTGGCTTGGGAAGAAGGGGTCTGAACAAGAGCTGGTGTGTTGTTAAGTGCACTTATCTCTTCCTGTTAGATGGCAGAACGGGGCCAGATGGACAGGGTACTAATTCCCGTCAAGAATCATTACCAGCCCTGTGCTGGATGAGGCACCTCCAAAGACGCCCTGTGAGCAGTGGCAAACGTGGCAGCACCAAGGTCCCTGGGCAACCTGTTCCAGTGCTTGAGCACCACTTCCCTAAACAGCTTTTTACATTTAAAATGAATGCATTGTACTTTTGATTTGTGTCCTTTGCCTCGTGCCCTCTCTGGACAGTCCTGAGAAGAGCTCAGCCCTCTCTACACCCCCAGGTATTCCCAGACACCCCCCAAAACACCCATCCCCCAGAGCACCCTGTCTCCTGGAGAAATCCTCGTGGGAAGGAGGATGGTGGGAAAAACCAGCGAGGGAGTTTTCCCCCCTCCTCAGCCATCAGGAGGATGGGCCCGTGCCAGGGAGTGATGAAACACAAGATACCCTCACACAAATCTTTGATCATAGTAATTATCCGTTGTTGTCGTGTACAAAACATTATCTCCACGCAGACATCAAATTCCTTCTGTGCCACCCTCCATCTCCACACACCCCACTGCTCCAGGCTCCCCATCCCATCAGCTCTGAGCACACTCTCACCAGCACCAGGGCAGGATTCCCTTCTCCCAATCGATGGGTTGAGAATGAAGCAGGTTTTTTTTTGTCTGCCTAGCTTTGATCAAAATGACTGAACGTCAGGGAAAGAGCAGAGGAAAAGAAAATAAAACAGTGCAGAAATGATGCATCCCTGATCCACAAGCAGGAGACGGTTCAAGGATAAACTCCGGCATCTCTCACTGGCTGTGTGCTGATGGGGGCTGGGTTTTCTCTTCTTTTTATTTTTTCAAGGGTGAGAGAGAAAGAAAACATTTTTTTAAGCTTTGCTCCTTTTCATTTTTCTCTGAGTTCAGTGGCTTTCCTCGTCAAGCCTCTGTAGCTCAGGTAAGAACAGAGGGCTCCAGATTAAAGAGCAACACAGCAGCAAGCAGAAGCCGTCAAGATAACAGAGAGGACAAAGTCAGGAAAGACAAAGGAGGGAAGTCTGCTTTCTGCAAGATTCCCACTTTCAGCTTTTATGTAGATTACTCCAGAAACGGGGACTGAGCTGCACATTTCAGACTCTAATCCCAACTCTCTCCGCCTGGACATGGGGATGCAGGACAGCGAACTGCATCAGGAGCCGTGGTCTCATCAGCAGGGCCTTCACAGACATTTGATACGCCCTGCATTTTTATAGATCCCTGGGTGGGTGGACAGACAGACAGCACGCTAGACTGACAGCTCTAAATACCTCTCTGCACGAGGAGCGTGGGCAGCCACGAAGCGTGGTGTCTCCTGCCAGAGCAGCTCATGTGGCGGCAAAAATCCCAGGCATGTGGCTCATCCCGGCCCTCGCTCCTCTCCCAAGGCTCCCAGCAAGACATGGTTGGGGAGAAGGAGTTGGTTTCGTCACTCCTGATCCCAGCAAGGGCCCACCAGCTGCTTCCTGCAGCATCACCCACCATGGGATGTGGTATTCCCTCTCCTCCCTCGGCTCTGAGATGTCCAACCCTAATGCTTCTCCTTGGGACTGAAACCAACTTGCGAGCTGGGAGAAGATTTGCCTGCAGCCCCACTGCAAAGCCAGGCACCCCCCAGACTCAGAGAGCAACAGGGTCCACGTCTCCTTTGAAAATGAATCCTCCAGCAATGACATACTCCAAGAGTCCCAAGAGGTTCTCCGAGGAAACCTTCCCTCTGACTTGTTTATAGATCTATTCTTAGCTCAACTTGGGCACATTGCAGAAGCAGCAAGGAGCCTTTCATCCCATGACCCTGAAGCACCTTAAAGAATATGAGCTGAGCCTTGAGGAGAGAAAATATTGTCCTCTCTGTTAGACAGAGGGGTCAACCCACAGATGAGGCCAGGAAGGTGGGCAGCAGGCCAGCAAGAGGAGCAGGGAATAGCAAATAGGCAGGAGAGGCTTTAGATGTGCACATGGCAGGAGGCAGCCCATGCACATCTCAGGCATGAGGTGCATCAGAAATTGGATGAATTGGGGGGCACAAAGGACTGAGGGGAGCAGCACACAGTCCAGCTGGAGATCCCCCCACCCACCAAGGGGATGAGGAAGGTCCTTCCCCTCAACCAGGAGTAGCTTCTGGGAGCATTCTGGTGGTCTGCCTGCTCCAGGTAGCACCCACAAACCCACTGCCTTCTGCATAAGGCACTAGGAGGTGGGAAATATGTGACCAAGACCCCCTTTTCATCCAGGAGCAGCAGAAGGGATGCTGGGTGGTGACAAACTCTGTGCAAATAGCCCCATCCTTGGGATGCTCCCAGGGAAAGGGTATCCTGGAAGTTGTGAAGAAGCCACCGAACCACAGTATTCTCACTCTGCTCCTGGATGAAAACAATTTTATTTCCTTTTTATCCCCCCTTTTTTTAGATCATGCTGCAATGACGCTGCAGGGGCAGCCCTGTCCCAGATGTGTGGTGAGAACATCTCCCAATAAAGATGGGAGATGCTCATCACCACGTTGCACCCCTAATTCGGGGAGGGAGAGCAGGTGCCGGGAGAGGGGGCACTGCACCCTCGTGCAGCACAGAAAGGATTTTCCATATGCTGCCTGATCAGTTATATCAGTTTCTTAAAATGCTATTGCACAGATATTTCAGAGGCATCATGTAGTACCATCTGTTATGTTATATATTGCACCGAGCCCGGCCAATTTTCAGATCCTGTAATTTTGTCTCCTCCATTTCATATGCGGCGCAGGCATTTTGCAAGGAGAGTCGACGGGGAAGGGGAATTTGCACAGGAGGGACGGAACGCAAGCAAATCAAAAGGCAAGGCCCAGGAATGAGCGGCAGTGGCAGCTCCCTCCCATCCCAGACATTGGGAAGGAGTTTTGGGGATGCACCCCAACATTTTGGGTCATCCCCCTCGCAGCAAGGCGTGCACTGTGCGGGGCAGAGCGCGGCTCTCTCCGTCTCTCCCGTGGTATCCCTGCCTCCAACAGCAACGCTGCGGGGTGGAGAGACGCCTCCGGCATCTCACAGATGGCCTTTTCCCTGCCTCCCCCAGCTTTTCCAGGCAGCTCTGTGGTCCCCCCATTCCCCATGGCAGAGAGGAGCTGCACCCCAGCATGTCTTGCCATGCAAACCCAACATCTGCTTGACAGAGGATGTTCCATGCCAGGGTTGTCCCCTCCCTTATTCCTTTTTCCAGGGAGCAGCAGTAGCAAGAGGAGTTGTTGGTGGAGTCAACATGGGGCATGTGGACTCACCATCCCTGGAAGTGTCCAAGGCCAGGTTGGACAGGGCTTGGAGTAAACTGGTCTAGTAGAAGGTGTCCCTGTCCATGGCAGGGGCTGGAATGAGATGGGCTTTAAGATCTCTTCCAACGCAGATAATTCTGTGATGCCATGAATTACCGTGCACTCCATTTGAAAGTTCATCAGCAAAAACCATCTCTGTTCATCGGGTGAGCAGTGACAGGCCCTGACATGCATCATTAAGGCAAAATTCCCAAGTTATCCTCATGGATAACTCCATGCTGTAAGAGCAGGGAAAAGACCAGAGACCAAAAATAACCCCTGAGGTTATTGCAAAAAAATTAACTGAAGCAGATGGGCAGAGCAGAGATTGGAAAGCTCTGTCCTCTAAGAGAAAAAGTCACAAACATTTGATTTTTAAAGTGAGTGCTTCCAACTCATCAGTCAGACACTGACACCACTTTTATCAACTCCTTCTCAAGTGACAGCGAAGTTCGGTGCTGCTCTGCTCAATTTATTCTGATTTCATTAGGAAAAGAGGCATTAAAAAAAGCAGAAACCTTCTGATTTCCTGTGTTTTGCTGGCTCCCTCCTCTGGCACTTGGAAATATTTTTATTTTGCGATGGGTTTGGCCATGAAATAATCGGAAATATGTCCAGTGTTCCTCCTTGGACCTGCTCTTCAAGACAAGCAAGTCTTGCCCTGACTCATCATGTGCTGTCAGAGAACCTGTTTTTAAAAGCTTTCTGTATCCTTGCCACTGTAACTAAAAGGAAAGGGAGAAGGCACCAGAAATATTACCTATGTGCTGTCTAATATTAAAAGAGTAGTCAAACACACTTTAAGGAAGGCAGAGTCAAGCAGAATTAGCAGCACTTAAGCACATCCATGGCACAGAGGAAGATGCAAGAACCTCAGCGCCAACACTTCAGGTGTTTTCTACCCAGAAGGAGTTTCCCCTGGCCAACATTAATATGATCACTTCAGCTCTGGAAGAGCCACTTATTTTTCCCCCAAAAGACACATTTTGTGGCTTTATTTGTTTTTAAATGAAGGTATGACCATCTCCTGTGGGGATCTGGCACCGTCTTTACAAAGGTTTTGGTGGCAGGTCTAAAATTCTGCTTTCAGTTGCATTTTATTTTTCTCTTAGTTCTTTAATAAGAATTAATACCTTGGATTTCTGTGTATTTAATATTCTCCTCTGCCCTTCAGTTTTTTGTTTGAAAGGGACCCTCTAAGTGCTTTTTAAACATTTTTTTGTTATTGTTCATGAAACGCTTCTGACAGAAAACAGCATTTCCATTCTGGTTTAAAACTTGTAAACAACCTTTCCCCTTTATAAAGAAATAAAGTGTGTTTATCTGTCTACCAAATAGCAGCAAGCAGAGAGCTATGGGGAGCTTGTTAACTCTGGGAACTCAGGGTGGGAGGTGTTCAAAAATAATAAATACTAATGCTGATTTCTCCATCTTTCCTCTAAAGTTTTAAGGACTTGGCACCACTATCCAGCTCAAGCCTATAAGTTCTGTATTAAAGCATGAGCTTAATTTAGGGAGATGAATCCTTTTTGCATGAGTATTGAGGGTTTTCTGCTATGGGCCATGTAGTCTAAGCAGATAACTAACAGCAGAAGCAAGATTTGTTGCCAAATGGAACTGAGGGTCTCACAGCAAGTATATTAACCTGGTCATGGTCCTCTCCCTGCCCCAAAGGGAAAGCTGAGCCCTCCAGAGTGGGGATGGATAGGGAAAAGGAAGAGGGACAAAGCAGGAGGAGGGAAGTGTGATGAGAATAGGGAGGAAAGTTGCCATTCCAAGGCTCTGCAAAATCACTAAGCACCCTCAAATGCTGCTCCCTCCTTCTCCAGAAAAGAACACTTCACATCTGAAGAGTTAATTCTGCCCGTCAGTCACTCCCCCCACACTGATCTGCAATACCCAGCCAGCTACAGGCTACATAAATATTGACAGGGTACAGTCCTAAATAAATAGATCTCAAGCATTTGTATTGACCTCTTTGAGAAGGCAAAACAAGGCCTGGGGGAGAGGGAGCTTCGTCCAGTCTCAAATTGGATAAGCACAGCTACAGACAAGGCACTGGGTAAAGCCCTTTGCTCGTGTCCTAAACACCAGCTGGGAGATGAGGAGGGAGAGGAAAGCCCTGGGGAGACAAGGAAGCAAAATCCTTGCATGGGAATGATGCCTTGACAAGACATTTGTTTTTCTGGTTTTGTTGCCTTCTGGTCAAGTAACTTGAAAATTCAATAGTGTGCACGGAGAACTGGGGCAAGGGAGGAGCGGAAAGGCAGAGTGTTCCTCTGGGGACGATCAATCACAGAAGGAGGCTGCCAAATCACCCTCGAGCTGCCCAAGTGTGTTTATGGATGAGATTAGAGAGCTCCTTGTGGGGATCAAAGAAAAGCTCTCCCCCAGGAACCTCCTCCCTTCAACTCCCAAATTCCCAGAGGACTCCTTTAGCAGCATCTCCTGCAAATATTTTCTTTGGGAGGGTCACAATCCCCTGAGCCTCATTAAGGACCTTGAAAGAAAACAATGCTTAATTTGAGGGAACCACACTTCATCCAGTTTTGAGTCAAAACTACACGTGGATGGCAACGTTGTGTTATTTGGATGCACAGCCTTGAGTCTCAATTTCTAACCCAAAAGGTGAGCACTGGTGCATCACCAGCACCCTGCACTGTAATTAAGCTGGAAATTATCATTCAGAGTTTCAGCCCTTGTGCAGCCAATAGCACTCATCTCTCTGATATCAACCCATGAAAAAATAATAACTACAACCAGAGCTTGCAGGAGAAAATGAGCATTGCAAGTCATCCGGTTTGGATCACCAGAGTTCAAACCCACCAGTGGCTGCAGCCTTGCAGCTCATGGCCCCTGGTTAATGGGAACTCTCCTATTTCATGAACTCCGAAAGCAATCCAAAGGAGAATCATTCTTCATAATTGTTTTTCAACTTCTCCTCCAGCTGGAGGAATAATGACTGCACAATTCTCCTAACAACATGATCATAATCTATCAGTTCTATGAACTATAGAATGAACCCAAAGAGATAATTGGTGCAGGCACTGAATGATAAACATGTCAAGATTATGATTTCTTTGCTTAAAAATGAAACGAAGATATGATTGGAAATGCCATGCTTGGGGAGTATGAGCAATATTCCCATGCTCCATCATCTAAATTAGTTTATAATTTGCATACACTTGTATTTTTAGGCATTGTTCGAAGGCAGGGGAGCTGTAAAACATTAAGATCCAAACATCATCAGGGTTTGTCCTTCAACGGCACCTTCCCAGTGAAGATCCCGACGTGCGTCAGGCAGTCCCATTATCCCCGGAGCAGCTGCAGAGGTGCAGCCTTGCTGAGAGTCTCGGGGGCTTTATCCCCTCCTTCCACGGGGGTTTTACAGCCCCAGAGATTAGCTCTGAGTGCGAGGTGTGCACACACGCCAGCAGCAAGCTCAGCAGGCAATGAATTTTAGTGTTGCACCTTCCCGTCTGCCGGTTCCCGACGCTCCCAGAGGGACCACAAACCCAGGCTGACATTCGGCTCGTAACAAACCCCAAACCGCAGCAAAATTCACCTCATTTCCATGTTTTTTACAAGCGCTGTTGCACAGCCCTCTGAGCTTAACAAACCACGGTGCTTCCTTGGGTTAAACATGAGGCAAAACCACCAGCAACCCAAAATGCATTCACAGGCTCAAGGAGCCTCTGTCTCCCTTCCTTCAGCTGCACCCTCCTTCAGTTTTCAGCAGCAATGCAAAAGAGAGAGGGAAGTGGGCATCTCCCAAAATCTGGGGAGGGGATATTTGGGCTCCAAGTCTGACTCACATCCTCATCCCATGAAAAGATGCCCCACGTCCCAAAAAAGCCCACGCTTTCCCTTCCCACAGCACCTTTTGCAGCCCACGGGGACTCCCCTGGAGAGCACCAGGTGGAAACGGAGCCTGCTGAACCATGAAAGAGCAACTCACAGGTCCCTCTGCTTGTGACTGTTCCTGTCAGTGCTCGGAAACCCCTCGGGGCTCCCTGTGGGAGCCACTGCCAGCCTGGCTGCTCATTCCATATGGCACCCATTAGCCTGTTGCTCGGGTGGCACCGACAGCGCGTGGCAAGAACCAGCTGCCATCCAGCCATGTATGGAGGCATCGCTTCACCCGGGCAGCTCTTGCTCCAAAGAGGATGGGGAGGAAGGAGGAACAGGGCCCTGCATCCTCTGCCAGCCCCAAATACTCTGGTGGGCTTTGCTGCAGCCCCTGCTGTGCAGGGAGTGGAGCTTTCCCTAAAAAACACAGGCATAGCGTCACACAGGGATGTGGGATGGGAACCACAGAAAGGGACATCTCTGCTCCGGGACAGACTCTGCAGGAGTCAGGAGCAAGGGGGGAACACCAGTAAAGGAAGCTTGAAAGATGAAAGCACCAATTCCATCCTTTCTCTGCTAAAACAGAGTCCCTTAAAGCAAGTCTACTGAATTAAAGAGGAAACCCTAGAGAGCCTCCGTGCTCATGAATAAATTCAATTTGCCATCTCATTTTTGAACTTATAAAAGCCAAAGCTCTCTAAACAAGAGACAAAGTCTCGCACTGTGCCTCCAGGCACCTGGAGATGAGCCCTCAGACAGGGCATTAGGCTTCTTGGGGCACTCAACCAAACCACCTCCAGGTGCCTTGTCCCATCTCAGAGCCCCAGTCCTGGTGGCCAAACCCTGTGTCCCAGAGTCAGTCATCGAACAAACAGCCAGGACCGGAAGGGAATTTGCATTAAATCTTCCTGTGGCATAATTTTTTTTATTCCACTTGTATTATTATTATTATTATTATTATTATTATTATTATTGAGTTGACTTTCCCCCTCCTTGCTTCATGCTGCCTGATCCAGCATTGCAGTGACACAGCCCCTCAGCACAGGCACTGCCAACAAAACAAATCCACCCTTTTAAATAACAGCAAACTAAAATCCAATTTGATGGAGACACGAACAGCAGCCCCTTGGCTGAAGTTACCCAGCACCTCTGCTTTCTATACGAGACACAAACCACCAGCAGCATCGCTCCTGTGGGACACAGCAGGCATGGATCATTTGGCCTGGCTCCTGCTTGCAGAAGGCTGGATCTGCACTCCAAAGGCTGCCTGCGGCCAAAGGCACCTGAGCAGGTTTCTAATGCAGCTGCAGTGCAGGGGAAAGGAGCTCCAGCACATCCCAGGCACCAGGGATGCTTGCTGAGACTAATCCCCCATCACGCCTGCCCTCGCTCCTGCTGCTGGGTTCGGTGCACTTGGGAACTTTGGGTTCACACTGGGAGCAGGCCAGAAGCAAATCCAGATGGACATTCCTTGGATTTTGCAGATCCCACCCAGCCCAGCCCTGTAAAGCCTGGGGGCTGCAGCTGTGGCAACAGACACTGAGCAGGAGGGACAATTCTTGGGCAGCCAAAACCAAACCAATCTGATCACATCCCTCCATCCTGAAACATTACTCAAGCCCTAGGAGTGGTACTAAAGACTCTGGGATTTTTTGCTGTGTTTTACTGCATGTTGGGAACACAGACAATGCTCAGGAGCCAGCACTGAAGCACACTAGAAACTCAAGCCAATTGAATTATGTTCTGTAATGTGTTCAAGAAATACTGACATACTTGTCAAACTCTTCACAATTCCTTCTTTCTCCTTCCCTTTTTATTTTTTAAATTTCTGACTAGCTCTATAGATCATTGGATAACATTCAGAAAATCATCGGGATGATTTTCTTTTCTTTCCCCATCATTGCCATCAAATGAAGTTATTTGTGAATACATCTGCTGGAAACCAAACCAAACCAAACATGACAAGTCTATTTTCACCGTCGGCAAGGCACCGAGGTGTGCACAGCCCTGTGAGTCACGCCTGGGTGCAGCCCCAGGATGGCACTTTTAGGGAGCATGGGAAGCAGGGTGGGCAGAGCGTGACTGCAAGAGGAGCTGGGGTGGGATTTTACACCCAGGGAAGATGGCACAGCAATTCCCTAATGACAGAAGGTTAAGAAAGCCATAATACAGAGGGAAATTCCATCCTTTCTGATAAGATACGGCGAGTTTGGGAGTTGCAATACCCCAGTGCAACCTATTACTAAGCCATTAGCAGCAGAGTAATATTCTAATAGTCAACAATTTGACTAATAAGCCTCTGTGGCAAAGGAAATGCTAAGACAAAAGGCAGTGCCTGATGCGCCAATTTATCCTGATGATAAACTCCTGAATCAGAGATAACCATGTTGGGGGTTGCTGAGGGTTGGTGAGGGAATCCTCTCCTTCCAGGGAAACACAGGTGCTCCTTCCATGTACCTGCTCCTCTACAGCAACAACCTACATCTGCTTTGCAAACCTCCAGAGGCTACAAAAGATGAAACTCCTTGTTCAGCACATTCCCAGAGCCCAGGAACACCTTTAACACCTCCTCCCAGCCAAACTGCAGGAGTCCTTCCCCCTCCCAGCTGTGGCTGGAGATCCTTCCTGGAGAGCTGGTTCAAAGGCCAGCAGAGACTTCTGGACTTCAAACTTCAGAGCCAGATCCTCAGGTTCTGCCAGGGGGACACACACAAAGCCATAAACAAGGTGCACAGCCCAGGAGGGGAACCAGGAGCCACCTCCTCTGGCTCAGGCACACACCATGTTAATCACAGCCCTTTCTGGATTTAAAATCTTGATGCTTGTGAAATCTCTTCCCAGGAGGATGCCTGGAATAAATTGTCATCTGATAATAGTTACCAGGTGGCGAGGGAAGAAAAAAGCAGACATGCACAGAATGTTTTGACTTCAAACTCATGTGGATTGTCAGGGAGGGAGTGTATTTGTGTCCCTCCCTCGTCCCTCCCTCCCCCTCATGGTTTTCACCCCCTCCAAAGATTTTTTTTTTATTATTTAGGCTTTCTTTAAATGTTAGGCCAGCTCCCTGGAGCAGTGGCTGAGGTTGGAGTCAGAGTCCAGAGCAAACGCTGACCACTCTTCAAAGGCTCAGGGGTGGCCAGGTTGGGGTCACCACGCTGGCTCCACATCTCCCCTCTAATTAAGTGAGCAGCTAAGAAAGTCTCCACAGACATCCCTTCTCCTCTCACCTTCTCCCATCCTTCCTGCCTCCTGCCTTATCCATCTGCCCTTCTTACTCTGGTCCTCACTCCCCATCATACCTGTAACCTTTCCCATTAACACCTGCCCAGGCAGGGAAAACTCTTCCTGACCTCAAAGCATCTGCTCCTAATCAATTTGCCAGGGAACCTGTCTCAGCCTCCGGCAAGGAGCGGGCACAGAACTCCCTCCCCATCCAGGATGACATTTCCAGGGCAGGGGAGCAAAGGACAATCCTCTCACCAGCTTCAGAGGCGAGTAAAAGGCAAAGTCAGAGCTCCCTGCTGCATTTGGGGAATGCACATCCCTTTCTTCCTATTCCAGGAACCTGATGCTTGCTCTGTGCAAGCCTGTGAACACGCACACACACAGATTACATCTTGTTCTTAGCAGGAAGGGATATTGACTTGGAAAATATCAAAACCGCCTCTGAGCCCGCAGCACCCCCCTCACAAAACACACACAAAAAAAAAAAAGAGGTTGGATCAAAGAAGAGGAGATACTTTACTACACAAAATATCCAAGGAAATTCCGTTCTGTAATGAGGACGTCAGCACAGAGAGCAAAAAAGAACTTTTAAATGGCATCTTGGAATTTTAGAGGTTCCTGTCACAACACACATGACCCAGGAAGGGACTGTGGCAGCAACAGGAGCTGTCAGGAGAGCAGAGCTGCTTGGCCACCCCATCTGTGAGGGGACATCCAGCTGAGAAATGATAACCAGAAGAGCATCAGCCAGTCACCTGCACAAGTGGAAGGACCTGCTCGAGTCCAGAAACCACACAGGCATTGCCTTGGCCAGGCCAGTGCTGCTGGGAAAACACAGCATCCCAAACGCAGCCTTGCCTGTGCCTCTCTGTCTCCACAGCTCAATTCCTTCTCCAGACACGACTCAAAGCAAAATAAAGTGGCCAGAGGCAAGCACTAATGATGAGTGCCAATCTAATGACACACATAATACAGTCAGCTCCACTGCAAATGTAATTGCAATCATAATGCAATCAATACCAATGGAAACATCATATTTATACAGAGCCTTTCATCACTCACATGTAATGCAGTCAGTGCCAGTGCAAATATGCCAGCATCTGAAATAAAATATTTGCCACACATCTCATGTACATGCAGACCAAACACTGCATTCAGGAGAGCCTCGTGATGTTGAAGGCTTTGGGAGGTTTCTGGGCATGCGACAAACTCATGAGAAAGAAAATAAAAGTCCCAAGTCCAGCTATACTTGGGGAAATAATAAAACCTACATTCACATTGAATTCTCCTTAGCTTAAGTCACGATTTCCACATTGCTCTCCCTGTCAGTTCTCTGCCCCAGCATATTGCTGTGGTCAGGCAGTCATTAACCTCCTGAAGGGGAGAAAATGGGGAGAAACGCTCCTGTCTGCTGGCTGGGGCAGCATCCAAATTCTCCCAAGTGCTGCACCAACTGCTTCACCCAGGGATGCCAGCAGGACCAAGCACCCAAGCCTGCTGACATCCCTGCAGACACCAGTGTGACTGGTCCCACTAAGGTGAAGCAGCTGAAGGAGTCTGCCCTTATATTCTGGAAACAGCAGCACTCCTGAGGCTCCTGCAACTCTGGGGCCCGGCAGTGCTGGGAGAGCAGAGAAATCCGTCCTGCCCTCGCTCGCCATCCCATCTGCCCTCTGAATCTGATCCAGACAGTCCATCACAGGTCTTGACACATTTAATGTCTCAGTAAAGAAAAACACGATGTGTTGATGCTCCTGTAAAGCCCTGACAACTGACAGCCTAATGGCTCCTTATTTTTTCCCAGCTGCAGTTTAGAAAATGAAATAAATTTAGGTCCTTAAGCAGGCTGGCTGCTCCGTGAGTAACGTGCTCGCTGCGCTGAGCTGCAGGAGCAGGGAGCAAGGATGGCAAAGAGAAAGGACAGCACGAGGGGTGGAAGTGGATGGAGGAATTGTTCAGCACTAATTTATGCATCTAAATCCACCCAGAGAGCCCCTTGCTCCCATTTGCTGAACGCAAGAGCCAATGCCCAAAACTCCAGCTACAGGGGATGCTGCTGTCCTACCTTGGAAGGGGTGGATGGAGCAGCAGGATCAGTCCTGTTGGGATGGTTTTCAGGATGATTAGGAGAAGGTTTTCCCCCAGAGTGTGGTTGGGCAGTGGAAGAGGCTCCCTGGGGAAATGGTCACACCCCAAACCTCACAGAGCTCAAGCAGCGTTTAGACAATGCTAATTCCAAAACAGGGACATGGTGGAATTGTTGGGGTGTCCTGGGCAGGGACCACTTCCCACTCAGAGGATTCCATGATTCTATGACACCTCCCTGTGACATCCACACTGGGAGAACCCCTTGCTCCTTGACACATCAGACATCCCCAGTGGGCAGCAGAAGGCGGGAGAGGCGGTCGAAGCCCAGAAATCCCCTTCTGCTGGCACCTGCAGTGTATTAAGCAGTGCTGCTGTAATTAGGCTAAAGCAGTGCGTGGCCACGGGGCTGGGAAGCATGATGGAAAGCCTTTCACAGGGAGAGGGCCAGGTCCTTGTGGAGCACACCCCAGCCATTACTCACCAGCAGCTCGCCCAGATGAGTTATCCAGCCTCGAGCCAGCAGACTGGAAACCCTTCCTCTGAAATATTTCTGAGGCTGTGAGTGATGGACAGGGCTGGAGCTGAAGCTCTTACCCCATCACAAAGCCTCTGGAGGGCAGGGAAGGAGACTCAGGAGTGGGGACAACACACGGGGTCCTGATGGAGGAATACACCCCTTTCCCAGCAGTTGGGATGCAGCTCTCCCAGATGCAGAGGGGAAGGAGGAATGGGGGTGATGGGAGCCTGATGCCTCTCTCCCCATACCTGTGACACTCAGCATGGCACATGACATCCTCCCCAAAGCATCACACAGCTGGCAACCCCAGGCAGAGAGCTGGATCCCAACCACACAGATTTTGGGGGACCTTTGCAGTGCTTGGCATCATTTAGAGGGGACTGCAGAGGTAGGAGCCACTCTGATCTTAATAATGTGGAGCTTTCAGCTAAAAGTTTGTCTTTTTTCCCCAAATAATGAACTCCTCTTAGGCCATTTCCTCCCTGCCCATGAGGTCTTGCCCCCTGCTGCAAAGCACAGCTGCTGGGTGGTGGGAGAGGGGGCTGCTGGGTGGTGGGAGAGGGGGCTGCTGGACCCCACCAGCCCCTATCAGTGAGAATAAGCACCAGTGACCCCGTGGCTTGCAGGGCCACCACCAACACCCCAACCTGAAGGCTCAGGAGGCTCCTTTTTGACCCCCCCCAGCTCCCAACAGGAGGGGAAAGCCAAGCAAAGGACCAGGATGTTTGCAAAGCCAACAAGGACAAGCGCTGCTGCATCCCCACACAGCCCAGCCAGGGTGTGGGGTTGGGGGCTGGAGTCCCCTTGCACACCCCCAAAATCCTGGTGGTGATGGGAAAGCTCCCACAGCCACTCTGAGCAGCTCACAAGGGAGGGGGCCCGTCCCACCTGCACACACCACCCCTCTGACAGGCATCGAGCACAGACTGTTCCTTTCAGCTCTTTTCTCACCCCAAATTCCCTTGCTCTCCCCCTCCCTCACTGCCAGAGGCTGTTTTTCTCTTGATCCAGGCCAGCTTCAAAACCAGGGCCACTGCAGCACCTCCTTGCAGGTGGTATTCGCATCTCTCCACAGGAGCTAAATGCGTTTCCATCCGTATTTGGGACAACCCCATTTCTTTTTGGAAGCATCCAGGACTTGGAAAGAGGATGAGAAGGGAGAACATTCTGCAGGCTGCTCTAAGACAAAAGATTTTCAAAGAGGGCGTTCAAGGTAGGAGAGAAAAGCCAGTGCTAACTGCAGGAGGGCTGGTGATGGCCAGAAAAGCAAAGGGATGAGAAGCAGCAGAGGAGAAACGAGGGAAGTTCCAAGGCATTGGGAACATCAGGGCAAGGACACAACCACCCTCATCTTCCTGGCTCTGCTGCAGGTGAGTTCATCTCAGACTGGGAAAGTTGTTTCATTTCACTGTGCCCCCCTGAACCTGTTGCTGCAAGAAAGGCACATTCTGGAAAGCCTGGGAGGACAGGGAGGAGGAGAGAGGTAAATTGAGGCTCAATAGCTGCCAAGAGCCAGCAAAAGGGCCAGTCTCCTTCAGAGCACGGCAAGACACATGGAGTGATGAAGCCGCCAAGAAGTTGTAATCAGGACTAATAGTTTGAGGTTCTTAATATTCCTGCAATCCAATAAATCAATGGCACTAAATACAAGCGCAGGAAGGCAAGCACCGGATTGACAGGAGAAATTAGGTTGGGCTGCACGGAGAGATTTCTCAAACAGTTTGTTCCATCTGAGCTCACAGGCAGCTCCTAAAGCTGGGGATGCTGCAAGAGATGTCCCTCAGGTGAGCTGTGCCTCCTGTCCAGACACCCCTCCTGGCATCCTCCTGCTCCAGGAGTCCTTGCCAAGCTCAGGGAAGCAAGAGCAGCCCCACCCCACCCCAAATGGTGCACAAACATTAACTAGTTGTTCACCTTGCTGCTCCCAGGGCACTGAGAGGATTAGCTTAGTGTTTACTGTATTTCTTTACGGGTGTGTGTAAACCACCATTCCAGTGCCAAGAATTATTATTAGAGATATACAAATGCTGGGATTTACAATAGGATTAGTATCCTAAAACAGAGCTGCTGCTATTCCTCCTCTGATCCTCCTGAGTATCCCAAGAAAGACTATTGTATTCCAGGGGAAAACAGTGATGCATAACCTTCAAATTAGGAGTAAAGGAATAAGGCAGCCCAGCTTTTCCAAATCCTCTAGAAGACACCTTGCAATTACAGGAGATCTAGATCAGATCTTAAGCAAATACCACAGGTATAACCTCAGCTGAGTTATAAAACATGCCTACGGAGTAAATGACTCAAACATTCTGGGCTTGGGACCTAAGAGGCCATACAGACAGTTCCTATCAAATGGATCTTATTCCACACTAAGCTCAAACTTAACAAAGCCCAGAAATGTGTTAGCAGCAGGAAAGGTGGGATGGACAGATGTGTATCCATGTACTTGTCCCCGTGTTAGCCATGGGACATCTGCAGAGAAACCAGGATATTCAGCCCAGTCATCTCCATCTTCTCCTCAATCCTCCTAAAATGAAAGCACCAGACTTAACATACCAGTCTCTGTATCCCTTGTCATATGGAACTTTCCCAGGTCCTTAAATCATTCTTGTCTCCCTATGACAAGGAATTGGAAGGGCTGAGATTATTTATCTTAAAAAGGAGACAAATAGGGAGTCTTATGATAAATGTATATGAATTAATGAATGAGCGAGACAAGGTACATCTGGTATTTCTACCCTCCCTGCCTTGCAACACAAGAAGTCCCCTTTGGTTCCGCTGAAATAGTGACAAATTCAAAACTGATGAAAAGAAACCCTTTCCCCAACCAGCCTATGAAATCCATCAAAGCCTGGAGCTCAGGAGGTTTCAAAGACATTTATATCAATAACAGGGCTATCCAGAGCTAATGGTCAATGCTAATGAAAAGGAGAGAATGAGTTTAAGGCCCTCTCTAATGACTGTGGTGGGCTGAATAGAAATCCTGGATTTAGCTAGCAATTCCAGCCTGGAAAAACTCCACAGATTTGCAGCTTAAGTGCTGCATGGATTTATTGAGGAGACGGTTCTCCCCACCTCCTCTGCTCCTGCCTGTGATTCAGGGCCCATTTCACAACCCTGCTCTAGGCACTATCCCTGTGAATTCAAACAGATCCTTCTAGGAAACACTTGTATTCCCTTTCATACCTCCCACCCAGGAAAAAGACCACAAGGAGATCTGGAAAGCTTGTTTCATCACACACCAGCTGTGAGCCCACACTAGAACTGCAGTCTGAAGCTCTCCAGTACTTATTACTTCTTGTTAAAACTCATCTATATTCCTTATCCCTGAATTACCAATACAGGAGAGCACCGTGGCTCTATTTTTCCTGGGAATTATTCCTTTGTCTTTGGTCTCTTGCCATTGTGATTGTTCTTGATACCAAAAGCAGTGCCCAGAAACTTCAAACAAGAGGCAAACCTCAATTAAGTACACATTTTAAGAGATGCTTTCTGTCCTAGAAGGCACAGAGATTTGAAAACATCTCCAAGGTCACGGGAATCTGCAGCACATCCAGGGGAAAAAACAGTGGAGAAACATGCCTGTCCAAGAACCCTGCCTGAAATTCACCCCTCCTCTTGTTTTTACATCACCTGTGCTTTAAAGTTTAGTGTGTGGGTGCTGCATGAGCTGTGACAGGGACCAAGCCCAGCCCACATCATCTTCCTCCTTAAAACTCAGGGTCTGGACATTTCAGCTCCCATTTCCCTGCATCACCACATCCTCTTTCCTTTGCTTCCCATCACATTCTTCATGGCTGGCAAGGACCTCTGTATGTCTGAGCAGGACTTTTAACTCAGAATGTTTAGGCCAGGTAATTAAGGCCAGATCTCCAATGAGTCCTGATTAGATTGGGGAGGTCTGGACCAAGTCAGCAGATGGATGAACTGCTCCCAAGGGCAGCTCACAGCCTCTCCTTCTCCACTGGCACAACTGGGGCTTTATTAGACAACTGAACTCAGATGGTGTGAAAATCCCCCCCACCTCTAAGCTGCAAATCACAAACCCAAAACTGCTTGAGCAGAATGGCACTTCCCTACACAAATATGTTGCAAAACACTGTGCACATTTGTCCTGGCCATCAGCAGTTGCAATGATCACTGTGAGAGGGTTGGACACAGTGGAATGGTCTTTACTCTGGAGTGTAACATGCCCATTATTAAGTGCTATATAATGCTGAGCTCCTGCTGTAAAAGGGTCTTCAGAAATGACAACATAAAGAATTAACGGCCTCCAAAACAGGACTCAGGTGAAACCTGATAGTTAAAGCCAGGAGAATTTTATATCAAAATCCTGTGAGTTTCACAGGAACATAACACAAAGCCATAAATCACATTGGCTTTGCTTACAAGGTTGGTGGAACTCAGGAAATATAAAACCCCAAAACTTTTGATGAACATCCCAAGTCCTGAGCTTGTTACATGGTTCTGAGCAACTGTTTGTCAAACCCTGTTTACCCACACATCCTCAAATAATTCATGGACTTCTGTCAAGTGTAAGGTAAACATTTCTCAAAATAATAAAGATGCAGTCCTGGCCCAAAGAAGGTGTAACATTGGGATGGCATGTAGAGGACATGTCTTGTGATGCCAAAGGGATGAGACCTCTGAGTCCAGTATTGCAGGCTCAGATCTGGGTGAGGCAATCCCACCCTCAGCTCCTGCACCCCAAACCCCCCTGCCCAAAGTAGGGACAGAACCCTTCTTCACCCCCACCTTCCAGGTTTTAGCATGGAAATGATGAGCAAGTGCTCAAATACTAAATAAAGGCCATTAAAAAACCCCAAAAAACACATTAAAAAAGAGCAGGGTCACTGCAAGCCCTTGGAGAAGATTATTCTTCCACAAACCACCAGCCCTTTCCACCACATGCTCCATCTCCTGTCTCCTACCCGACCCTGAAGACCACAGCATAGCCCAACCATCCAGGCCAACCCTTGTGAGACGTTTTATGGGAATATGTGTATTAGCAAACAAAATCTGACACAAAAATAAAGTTGGAGAGGAGTTTTGGTGGTTTCATTTAGGTCGTGTTCCTTCAGCTGGCCACGGGTTATCGATCTCTGCAGAGAAGAGTCAGCAGGCACCGCTGACGTGCCGTCCCTCAGCCAGGGGTAATATACAACGCTGTTGGGAACCACAGTTAACTGATGAACCCATCTGGCAGGGGAGCGAGAAGTGATTGATTTACTCTCCATCCTGGTACTTAGACTTTTCACCCTCAACAGGCCACGAAGGCTCGTTCATCATCTTCATCAATCAAGTGGGCAAATATCATTAAATCTGCAGGCCACAAGCAGCATCATTTATATCTTTGTCTTTTTTTTTTTTTTTTTTATTTTGTTTCAAAAGTTTGACACCTCTTCTTCCCACATCCCTTACTGAAAAATAGTGCTTTCACCTAGCAGGGATTCAGTGAGGTGAAATGGAGAAGCTGAATCCTGCTAAGAAGGGATGGTGCTGGGCTTTGGGTTCTCATCTCTCCCCATCCACTGGGGATGCTCAAGGGTGCAGAGCATTCCCAAATGCTCCAGAGCTGTCCAGCCCTGTGCCAGCATCAGTGATCCTGGTTGGGTTCAGCTCATGCTAAGTGTGTGCTGCTGAACCCATCAAGGGAATTTTGGTGCAATGATGATCTGGAGCACAGCATTAAACCCACCAAAGCACCACCACGCAGGATCTGGCACAAACACCTCAAAATTGAGTGGAGCAGCAATGGCCTGCCTAAGGCTGTTCATCTGCCCCATAACTTCCCAGGGACAACAGGAATTTCCAGTTTATCAGCACTGCTTAAGCATTGACTTGTTCCTTAAGGCACTTTTTCAGTCACTTTTTCCAAAGCACAGAGGCTTTAGCAGCACGTCCTGACCCCACCAGGCACTGATTGTGCAGGAAGGGGACACAAAATCCATCAAAAAGCAGGACAGGTTGGAGGCCATCCTACAGCAAGCTGACACTTCATCCTGGCAGGCTCCCTCTCATCCCAGAGTTGTGTGAGCCCACTCTCTGCTTAGCTGAGCACTCTGGCCAGCCCACAGTCAAGGATGAATGGATAGATGGACAACAACTGCCACTAAGTTCACTGCCTCCTCTCCCAGCAAGACACTCCATTAGAAAAGCCTTTTAAAAATACCAGTGGAAAACACTGGACAAAATAATCTGACTCAGGGAAATTTCAGGCGAGTTCCGAATAGCCTGGAGTGAAAACCCATCTCTAACATGACTGAAAGAGCCACGTGAAGGAACAGATGCAGCAGCCAGGCTGTAAATTAAATCACCGAAGGAAGGTTGGAAGAGCCAAATGAGATCTCCACCTGCCATTACTTCCGAGGCAGAGAAAGGGCCAGGCGTTCCGAAGGAGGGCGATGGATAGGCAGACAAATCATTTTATTAGCCTTAATTGCCATTTCAATACCATACCCATGTCTCCACATAAGCCTTCATTCTGTGCAAAGTTGTCAGTTCATGTCCTGAATGGGCCAGGCTTGTTATCAGCAAGGCGTTTACAGCCCCTGGGCTGTGCATTAATTAAAAAGGCTTTGTGCTGAGGCTCATTCATTAGCACACTGCTCCTTTAATCACTGCCTCTTCAGCCACCAGGACAATCTATAAATCTCCTCAAATATGAAATAATGAAGTGGAATGGTTCAATTTATTACAATGTAATAAGGCAGGATAATAGGAGGGTGGACAGGGTGGCACTGGAGCTGTCTCCTTGCCCAGTCTTCCCACCTCATTACTGACAGAGACCATGGATGAGAAGAGTAGAAGGGATGCAGGTGAGGACAGAGAAGACACAGGACAGGGATCTTCCCATCTCCTGCCATCCCACCCACACAAAACCCAGCTTGCCATGAGTGATTAAGGATGGTGCTGAAAGCCAGACATGGTCTCTTGGCCTTGGGAGGACAGAGGTAGGCTTTGCCCTGAAGAAGTTCCAAAGATGTAGCTCTTTGGTGCAGGCACACCATCCACTCAGCAGCAGGGTGAAGTCTCTCCCTCTGCATCCCATTTTCCCATCTGCACCCCCATTTTGCAACCTCTCCTTCCTCAGACCTTGTTCCACCATTCCTGGAAGGATCCAGTGCCAAGGAGCAGATGTTCTAGGGAACATCAACAAGCTGCAAAACCCCACGTATTAACACAAAGCTCCTGTTCCTCCTCTCATGGCTCATCTCCCAGCTGGGCACTCAAGTCAAGCTGCCAAATAAAATATGACTGCACACAATGGGTTAATTAACAAAGGGAGAAGGGTGAACACGAGCCTGGCTTTGCATTTCCTAAATAAATGCATCAAGGACACCTAACTAGTGAGTGGAGGCCAAACATGAATTTTTCTCTTGATGAAAATTGCAGGCTAAAGATGCCAGGGACAGAAACAAAACTTCCAGCTATTTTAGAAAACAGCAATGGTATCCAAAGAAAGTGCAAGATGGAAACTGCCCATACAAAAGTTAACAAAAGCTAATTATGCTCTCACATAGAAGGAGTGTTTAGAGAAAAGCAGGATTTGTAAAGAGCATTGTGGTGGGTTTTGAAAAATTACTTTTTCTTGTCAAAAGATACCTAGTAAGGAACATCCCATTCATGCTATAACAGCTCCACAATTTGCTACTTTATTTTCAATGCTCTCCCTATTCAGGCTTAGAATTCTTATGCACTAACAGTTATATAATTAATGTGGCTATTAATATAATTAATGCAATACATTGCTTTGTCCAAGTCAAAATTCATTCCCAGGAAAGTGAGTTGTGATAAATTCATAATAAGAAAAAAAAAATTAAATGATCAGAATATCCCATTTCAACATTTTCTTTAAAATTGAAATCTGTCTTAAAGACTTTCTTCATTTCAAAACGTGGGTTAGCATCGTTCAGGGTTTTCCCACATGGAATATGCAAGTTATAAACATGCATCATTTTAACAGATCCAGCCTAACCCTGGTGGGAGGGAGTGCACTGGCCCAGGAAAACACTCAAGGGTTTCATTTTTTCTCCCCATTCATTATCAGAAGTAGATTCAAAACAGTGTTAGAGGATGGGAAAATTATTTCTTCCTCTGTGTTAGAAAGGACCGACTGTACATGCTGTTCGAGCCCACAGATCTTTAATATTAGCAATCTGCTAAGTGCTAATTTGTCAACACGAAACCTTTCATCTCCAAGGTTCCCAAAACACTTCATTTGCTCGAGAGTCACTTGTCCCACCACAATAAGATTCGTATCATCCATACGGCGCCGTGAGCAGGAGGTTTGGGTTCCTCTTCCTCCCTAAGAAGAGCTCCTTCAGGAGAAAGGCAACTAATTACTCAAGTCAATGAATTAACCCTGTCCCTGACTACTCTGTGAGTTTCAAGGTGCTTTTTCAGATGGGTCTTTCCCATCAGAAAACTCTATTATATGGATCTTCAAAAAAGCTCATTACTACAAAGCCACGAGCATTCAATCCCATTAATAAAACACATCAGTATATAATTATGATATTAGGCACTTAAATTGCAGTTTTCATCTGCAACTCTCAAAGTATTTTACCATAGTAAATTAAGTCCCCCCTAATTTGGGCTGGTCAGAGTTTTTCATTTGATGCTTTTCCTCAAGGAGAATTTGATTTTGTGTTTGAAAAGAAAATCGCAGAATGGATCTGTTCTTCCTCAAAATGTTCATTTCCGTCTGGTGAGGGATATGCAATGGGGAAAAATCACCCAAAATCTATAAAATGCTATGGGGATGAAGAGTTAAAATGCTGCTAAGAGAGGAATGGCCATGAATCTATAAACATTTTTGGTGGCAGCAAACTTATTTTGCAGGATGTGTTTGCTCATCACCCCTCGTCGCATCGGGGTTCTCCAGCTCCCAGCAGGGATAAGCAAGACAAAAATGACTCATTAGGTGAACAAAGCCAGCTCAGGACCCACTTTTCTTCTCTGAAGGAATCTCCAAACTTGGAATCACCAGCCTTGCCTAAGAGTTGCACCCTGGGTTTGGGCTGGAGGGAGGAAGCCACACTTGCTGCGAGCTGACAGCAGCATCGCCCCTGACTAGATGGAGGATGACAGCGGCTCCTCTGGAGTCACATCTTGGCCCATGCTGGAACAAATATGCCTCCAGCAGGCAGTGAAGCTGAGTAAATCAGAGATGACAATAAAAGTATCGAGGAAATTGCCCATCTGGGGGGCAGAGCACACCCAGCACACAAGGTTCAGCTTCAATTTGCAAGGGGACCTGTGTGCTCGAGAGGTTATCGCAGGAACACCAGCGTAAATGATATCACCAAATGGGCACCAAACAGGCAGTTTCCTCCCCAAACTATTATCTGGTAACACCAATCTTCAGTAATTCCAGCTATTAAAAACAACTTCAAGAGGAATTTGATCTCATTCTGCAGAGAGCGCAGGGGTCTAGATGATTATTTTTAAAGTTTTCCTGCATTGGGGTTAGCAGTCTATAGCTTTGATATGTTCAGCTGATGTGCTGCTTCCAGGTCTATTAAATTTACAAGCAGAGAGACAGGAGGGCTTGTTATTTTTCCTGAAGGATCCCCAGAAGAAAGGGCAGAGCTCCTCAGGCATCATCCAAGCTGCAAACCCAGAAACCATGGGGGTCCAGGAGACCCCTTCCCCAAGACCATGCAACAAATCAGGTAATTGTTGTTGCATGCTGTGTTTATTCAAATTGCAAGGGAATTATTATGTATGTGTTACCTCCCCAAACACACCCACCTTTTGATACACACATTGAACGGTGTACAGGTTCAATAATTACATGTAATTTGGCAGTGCAGTGGGGAAGGGTTAACCTGCATGACAGTAAGGGATAAATACCAGAGCAGCATCCACCTTTGTGTGCTATCAACTACCCCAAGCCCCTTTTATTCACCAGCTGTTTATCTCCATGGCTCCCCTCTGAAGAAGGGACTTGGTTTTGCCATCTTAGAGATCCAGGCTGCAAAGAGTGTTGAAAACACAACAGAAAATAACTTGTATTTCCCCCTATTCATGACCCAAGGCTCTTTTTCCCTGATACTGCTTTTCAATCAGCTCTCATTACAATTAAACCCTTTTTGGTGGGTCTGGAGAGTTTTGACAGCCCGTTCTCACATGTGTTTGATGACCAGGTGGCTCCTGGGATCTCCAGGGGTCACTTGGTACTTCTGTGTTCTGTGTGAAGGGAGATTCTCCCTCATCTCAGGTAAGAGGAATTAATGTTGTTCATCACAAACCAGTGCAGACACTCCCCTGCAGTGTCTGGATAAAACCCCATTAAATCCATCCCGCTCTTTACAAGCCATGAGAAAGGAGAAGAAAGGACAAGGCCAGGCACAAACCACCAACATCTATTGCTCATCACGATGGGAAGAGTCTGGGCTCCGGGGACATTTTTCTTTTGGCACTTATTGTCTTCTAAACTCCACAATCCATACAATAGCTATGTTTGTAATCACTCGAAAATTTTCAATTAAATGTAAAAAACCAGAAACAAGTAAATCTATTCACTCTTTTGACTGTTTTATTGATTAAAATGGATGCCTGAGCTGCGGCCACTGAACCATGAAAAGCAATCTGTCTTGGATGGGTAAGAGATCGTTAGGAAATCGTTGTGCTGAGGCAAGAATAACTGTGCATGTACACACACGTGTGGGGCTGGGCACAGATCCCCACATGCTACCATGGAACAAGCCACCTGCAAGGAAGAAATAAAAGCTGGTGTATATATATTTCAATATCAAGTTCAAAGCAATCTGAGGTGTTAGCCTGTCACAAGACCTCTTCTCATTCTCTAAGTTTCATCATTTTCCTCAGCAGTAAAACTTCATCTCAGAGCAAAAAAGAAAAAAACCCACGAGGTGGGAGAAGAGAAACCTCAAGGTCTGTCATGTGTTACAAGCTCCAAGAGCAAGGAAACCACTTCTTGGGCCATTAGGAGATTTTCAAGCTGATGACAAGAAGATCCTCCAGTTGATGTTTCACCTTCCCCTTTCATCCCTGTCCTTTCAGGGCAGAGTGGAGGATGTTAAATGACTACAAGACATCTCCAGGAACACTTAGTCCTGCAAGGCCTGGCTGGTTTGGGTGTGAGTTAACCTAAGGCAAGGCAAAGGAGGGAAAAACTTCCCAAGTGGAGCTTTTGCCTTGAACACTCACCGTGGGTTCCCAGACTGCAGCAGAGCCATCTAATATTGGCTCTTAACAGCCACAGGAACAGATGGAGAACACTTTGGTCTGTGCCGACAATACTCTTCTTCCTTTTGAGCAAGACTGGCCTGATATCAGCTCTATTTTATCTCAGCACCTCAAGCTGAAGCTTAAATTAACCAAATGGTTTTTTTTATTGTAACCCATCACCATCCCACAAGCCTTGGGGATCTCACATCAGTGAATTCTGAGCCCTTGCAAGATTTTATATGCTGTCCACAGCCTGCTCATCTCTAGGTATCCACACATCACCCAAGGGAAGAGCCCCAGAGAGAGGTCAGGTTTGCAAGCTCTGCTACAAAGCACAGCTCTGAGAAAATCTTAGCTGACCACAGCAATGCTCATCCTCCCCAACAAGAAACTCCTTCCCAAAATCCAGTTCCCATAGCAGGACTGAGGTGCCAGCAGCTTTCTGCCACCAACACAGGTCCAGCAGAGACGTGTCCTCGTGGAAAGATCAACAGCAGCCACTCCACTGTCTGATCTCTGGGAGACACAGGGATGGTTGGCATTGACTAAGCCTGGAAGGCTGGGAGTGTTCATCAGAGCAGTGTTACTAATGAATTTAGCAGTGAAACAAGCTGTCATTTAGGACTGAGGGGATATCCACCTCCCCACACACTCAGCCCTGGTATTTGCTAATGGGAAGAGTGAGGCACAACAGCAGATTCAGGCTGACTCACGCAGTTTGCACTTTTATCGGGTGCCTCTCTCCATCCCCCCTCTCCAAAGTGCAAACAAAACATATGAACAATGCTGAATGAGAGGGAATGTTTGGGAAATGCTGCTCCAAATGCTTTCTATTTTATTTGTGTGTGTGAACTGTGAGACCATGACTACATCTCGTGCTCCAGGCAGCCACTGCCAGCGGGTCAGCCTGAGGATGCTCACAGACACTGGGCAGCAGCCAACTGCCTCAGGAAGAGGCCCCAAATAATTTAAAAAAATTATAGTTTTGGGTTTCTTTTAAAAAAAATAAATGTAAAAGAATAAACTTTCAAATCCTCAAGCTGGACAGGCCTAGAAAAGCAGCTCCAGGTTTTACAGGGCAGTAAAACCAGTCCTGCCATCACCACATTACACAATATCAAATAAAAGCAGCAAACACAGACTGGAGGGGATCTACAGAACCCCAGGCTTGTGCAGGACCATGCAGCCTTGTACCCAAGAGGAGGAACTGAACAGGTCAGCATCTCTCAGATGCTTTAATATATTTCCCCTAATTAAGCTGTTCAATTCGCCAGCTTAAAGAGCTGCCGATAGCTGCTACCAATTGATTTATCTTTTGATGAAGGTAAAATTTGCCGGAAAAAATGAGAAGCAAACAACATATGGGTTTGGGAGGGATTAAATTACTTTGTCTTGTGTTAAGATTCAAACATATTCTGGAGGCAGGATGAGTCTTTTACAAGTAAATTGTTTTTATACTGTATATCCATTTCTATGTAAACAGAAGGCTACTCATTTACACATCCACCTACAATACCTGCTAGGTAACAGAAGTATATCCTCAAAAGCCAGATGAGATCCCAAGCTCTCTGTGGGCACACACACACACAAATAAAAAGCAATCATCCTGCAAACAGCCCCAGAGGGTGGAGAAAAAAAAAAAAAAAGCCTTCTGGAAACACAAGCAATCCAAGCATAATAGATATGGCCTAAAGCAATCTCGACGTGGAGGGTCACGATGGGAAAACACGGTCAAGGCTCCAAAACTGCCCTGCAATTCCCAAACCATCCCTGCCTGTGAGCTGCAGCCCCCTTGGATGGCAGGAGCTTAGAGTCTACCACCTCCATTTGGTAATCTTGTTTTACTCATCAGTAAGAAACACAAGGTGAAGAGGGATAAATATTAAGAGTAAATCACAGCCAGCCTGACAAGACCCAAGAATAGCAGCAGCCAGCACAGATCATTTGCTTGATCTCAAATGGGGAGTTTCCCTGGTGGGATGGGACATTATAGCCTTGGTAAGTAAGAGAGGTGAGATGAGGAGTTGGCCTCTGCAGCTCCAATATCACAACAAACAGGGCTGCAAGCACTGATGTCCCCTCAAATACAGATCCTTCTCCTTTTCCCGACAAAAGCTGTGTTCATGTCACCCCTACAGCAGCAAGGAATTTGTCTGTGTGCTCCCTACCTCAAAATCAGCTTCTTCACTTCAGACCATCCCCAACACCACCATCTCCACAGAGGGAGTTAAAGAGAGTTCAGAGTGAGGGATGCAGCCATAGCCATGGGGGGGGTTTGCAGTTATTAACTGTTATTCCCTGCATCCACTTTATCAGCTATTTTGGACACATGCATTTCCTACACAAGCACATGCCAGACATCTGAGAGTGGATAATTTGCCCAGACAGGCAGTAAATATATCCCATCCCATGCTTCTTCCTAGAATAATGTGCTTTCTGGTGTCACCTGTCATGTAAATCATCACCTTGCAATTTATCCTGAGCTACATTTCAACCGCTTCTGGACCTACTGGAAAATAAAGGAAGAAACAATCAGAAGGGTCCAGTAACTCCTCCTGAGTAACATGGATGCTTCTTCCCTGGCCAATATTTCAAATTTATTGAAGAAAAGACATCTTCTGAATTTATGGCTTCCCAGCTGAATTTCCAACTCTTAGATTTAGAGGAGTGCTAGATTTTCTTCGAGCTACACACAAGATATTTACATAAGTTTTTGTGTAACATTGAATCTCATTCCTTCAGTCTATTTCTCTCTCACCATACGAGTATCCAACAACTACCCACCCCGTGGTTGCTGCAACTCAACAGCTTAGAGGTGGATTTGAAAAATTCCACGAGTTGCATGAGAAATTAAATGCCTGTGATTTTTTTTCCCTGCCCCTGGCATTTTTTTATTTAAATCTTCCTGCAAAACCAGAGTCGAGTAAAGAACTGGGGCTGATGGCGCTGTTTGGGCTACAATAAGAGAATAATGACATTTTCTTTCCAAAAAGTGAGCCCAGAAAAGCCTCCATGGGAACTTCCCACCAGAAAAAAAAAATAAACCAAGCAGTTTCCCTGGATATTCTTTGCA
The DNA here is from genome assembly GCA_035583185.1 of Anabacerthia variegaticeps. Taxonomy (NCBI): domain Eukaryota; kingdom Metazoa; phylum Chordata; class Aves; order Passeriformes; family Furnariidae; genus Anabacerthia; species Anabacerthia variegaticeps. Next base: position 2,928,443 of record JAWWEW010000065.1, read on the forward strand.
AAGTTCTAGAGGAAGGTTCTCCAGTGGAAAGGGTCCCTGGCCATGGTTGGAATGAGATGAGCTTTAAGGTCCCTTCCAACTCAAGCCACTCCGTGATTCTATAGATTTATTTCCAGCAGAAGTTCCAACCAGCCAGGCTTGTTGAAAAGGTTGGATTTAAGGAGGTGTTTATGCAGCTTAATCTGCCTGGGGGTGCACGGTCCTGGGGGGGACCCCTTTAATCTGCGTCCTCTGGCTGCAGAGAGAAAAAGCCTCCCGCGCATCTGTGCCTTCTCAATTTTGTGTTCAAAACACTTGAGAATCTCTCTTTTGTTCCTTGACTGTCTCCCTTAATCCTTCCCTCAGTCATTATTCAATATTTGGTTTTGTGACTACATTATTTAACTTGGCGGAGCGTTTTGGGACGCAGCTTGAATAAAAGCCTCTATTTTTAAGCAGCGGAGGGGACCGTCGCACAGGCAGGGAGGAGACAGCGCTGACAGCAAAGAGGAGACCAAAGCTTCACCCATCAAGAAAAAAAACCTCTCCAGGGAAAGTAGGCTGGCAGTCACAGAATCGTCATTGGAGGGACTAAATCACCAAAGCAAACTCCAATGTCAGTAATTTTGTGACGCAGAAAATTGATTCGTACGTTCCAATCAAGGAGCTCCTGCCTCCATAATGTATGCTCGGCGTTTTAACATAATTATTTGCGAAACAGTTTTAATGTTTGCAGCCTCCTTTGGCTGTCAACCTGGAAGTAAGTAGGGGGGGAAAAGAAATAAAATTAAAATACTCTTCTTCAGAGACAGGATTAAAGAAAAAAAAAAAATCAATCTCCGAGCAACCTCCTTTGTATTTTGTTGTGACAAGCCTGAATTTAAACAGCCTGTGAAGTCAAAACAACAGGAGAAATATCAATACACATTAATTTAATCAAGGAACACAATTCTGCCATGCCAGGCCAAACTTGGCTGTGTTTCCTCCACACTTTCTGTGGGAGCTGATGACACCCCACCACCTGCCCAGCCCCCCATGGTGACTGGGGGCATCTTCAAAGGCCTTGAAGACTCTCCATTTGGATGCCTTCCCATGCAGAAATCATGATTCCTGGTGATGCAGCACCCCACTAGCACATCTCCATCCTTCCTCCCCCCAAAAAAGCTCATTTTGCTGGCATTCCCACCCCGGTTGGGCATCCTGCTGCATCCTTATTGTGTGCCATGGAGCTTTCAAAGGACAGGCAGATAAAAGGGTAAACATGATAACAAAAACTATCTCCACCACACTTGACTCCATCAAATCCTGGGCGCAGCGCGACTCTTTGAAACAAGAATCTCATTAAGGAAGGGAGAGTTGAAAGGATAAGCCCCCGCATACCAAACGCAGGAATCAGATGTACTTGACCTTTCAAATGAATGTACATTTTCTGAGCGACTGTTCATGTCAGAGTAATTCAAACAGACACCTGATAATCCTCTTAAAAGACTCAAATTTGGATACTGGATTGAGCACAATGCGGCGTGATCTGCGGGTGGTCTCGTCTCTGTGCTCAGCCCTGCCCTCGCCCCCAATTTCCCGAGGCACCTTCAAGTCTTGTCCCCTCCCTGGGCTTTCATGTCCCCACACACACACAGGAGATGTTTCAAGTCCAGAATTCATTAACAAGGAAGCGTCTTCTGTGCTGGCACAGCTGGAAAATGAAACGCCGATGCTCCTTAACACAAATTAGGTGATTAAACACTTTGGATGCAAAAGATGTGCCCCAGCAGCAAGGTTCAAGAGGGGGACCTCCCTCCAGAGAGGCTCCAGCCACGCTGACCCCATGGACAAGTTAAAGGACCATGAACCCCTCTTAGGTCCTGCATCTTGTGTATCAACATATGTCATGTTCCTGAGAAAGAAAAACCCTGTATTTAAGCCACGAGGATTCCCAAAAAAGCCCAATGGATTCACAGGGAAACATTTACATGGTGAATGGCTGCAAAGGGAGAGTTCACCAAGCTAAGGATATAATAATTACAGCCCAAAGGCTGTAAAAGAGCACAAAGAGAAACTGCAAGGTTTCTTCATGGTCAATGCTGTTGGATTGGTCACCAAAATGAAATCCAGGGGTCTGTCTGGGCCACCTCCCCTTCACAGGTTTTCGGGTGTTCTGGTCAGATCCAGCTGCCTGCCTTGATCTGCAGCTCCATTCCTACCAATAATTTCTGGGCTTTGTTTAGCACATCCATACAAACAGAGGCATAGACACCGCCAAGCCTTTGAGATCAGAGACACTGGAGAGTCAACAACACAACAAACACTGGAAGAAAAGGGGGTTTTGGTGGCTATTTTTGGCCTGTGTCTGTGAACAACCCCACAGAGTGACAGACCATGCAGTGTCCAATAACGAGTTCCTTTTGAAAAACACCAAAACCCCAAATGCATAGGAGGGACTGCAAAGAAATCTCTTGGAAAAGTCAAATGCAAGGGGATAAACCAGCACATTGCACAAGTGATGGGCTCAAGCCCACTGCCCATGTGGTGACTCCTCGAGTGAGCTGCCCTTCCCTGTCCAAGGGAATGGAGCTCATAGTGGAGCTCAAAGCTCCAAAGAACCACCAATTCATATTCCAAACCAGGACCAGGGTCCCCCTACAGCAGGCTGAGCCTTGTTGTTTCCAAGCCCCCATTGCTGCAGCATCCAAGCTCCATCCCTGAAGAGATTTCTGTTTATCCAATGGCCCCCTGAAGGCCACTCAAGGAAAGCATGGGGCTCTGCAGACCTTCCTTCTCGTGCAGGTCATGACACATTGGGTGGCACCAGGAGAAGCCAGCACCTCTCCTCCTGTGGGGAGTCCCCCTTCTGCCCCCCTGCACGAGGTTCTCACATGCTCATCCCACGCTGTCCCCAAGCCAGGACCCCACTGGCATGTGCAGCCACATCCCCACTGACTCACAGGCGTGTTTTTCACTCCTCCTCTCAACACTTCCTAACAGCTCATGAATTTTATAAACTAAACTCATTGTAACCAAACCATGAAATTGCAAATTTAACTCAGTCAACAAACAAAGCCTTGGCAGGGAGCTGGTGCTGTCTGAGGCAGGGCTGCTGTGCTGCCTGGGTGCCTGGCAAGGTGGGAATCTCTTCCCAGGGACACTGCATCCCGTTCCATCCCCCTTGGCCATGGGGCAGTGCCACACACAAGGTCATAAAGGGTGCTGGAGCATCACAGCCTACACAACAACAGAACTACACCCTCCCAGCTCCTTCAGCTCCCCTTCCACCACCCTTCCCATTCATGGCCATTCCCATTATGGCCTCAAAAGCACAGCAAAGCCTGGGCAGCCCCAGGACCCCTGGGCAAAGCCCTCCCTGCCCAGCCAGGAGGGCTCTGCCGCAGCCCCCTGGTCCAGCCAAGCCTGGCTCCCCCCTCTCCCTCGCCTGGCAGCTCTGCACAGTGTCCATGTCCAGGGTGGCTGGGAGAGCCTCGTTAAGTTAATGGAGTGCTAATTAGCTGGCAGAGCGAGGGGAGGGATTGAAGGCACTGTGCTGCCTCATTTGCTCAGTGGAATTGGGCCATTAAAATGAAGGGTGAGGAGTCTCGGGATGAGGTGGGGCAGCAGAGGCTGCTTGAGGGATGCAGAGGGGTCTCCCTGGGGACAGCTGGGGCTACACAAACCATTTTACCAGGGTGAAGCAGTTTCTGGTGCAGAGAGAGAGTGGGAACAACTGCACTGTTGCTTCCTGCACTGAGGACCATGGAGCACCACCAAAGTGACCTTCATCACCTTCACCATCTTCAGCACTTGGCTTTGGAGCCCCACCAGTACACACACCCACGCCAACCCTTGTTCCCTGCACCCACAACACCCAGTGACCAAAGGCACTCCCTCCAGGTGGGGAAAGTGCAGCAATACCTGCTGGAGAGCAGCATGTCCCCACCAGGCTCCTGCCAACATGCCAATGCCACCTCCTTCCAAGCAAGCATGGTGCCACGGGGTGTTTCTATGGCAACAAGCATCTCTGATACATCCAGCACCAAGACTCCAGCACCGTTCTGCTGACACCAGAGGCCATGGTCCCGCCAGCTCTCCATGCTCTGCAGCTCCAGGCAGGACTTCCAGGGCAAAACCCAGCCTTTGAGAGGCTTCAAAACTGACTTGTCACTCCTTTCCCAGGGTGGTCGCAGCATCATGACCTGCAGGGATGCCCCTCAGCCTCCAGACAGGAGCACACGTGGGAAGGACACAACATCCCTCATGTGGATGTCACCCATCCTGCAGCACTGAGTCCTGGCACGGGCAGCCCTGCAAAGCTCCCACCCCCGAGAGCAGCAGCAGAGCTGGGGTCATCAGTCACAGAGTCATGCTATAGGCAGCCTTAAATCCCAGGCCTACCTTCCCATCGATCTCCTCAGCTCCGTGAAATTAAGAAAAACGCAAGGCAAACACAAGCGAACGTCCCCGAGCAGGCTGTGTGAGAGGCAACCAAACAGGAGCAATTCCCCCGAGCGAGGCTCGGGGAGCTGGCAGGCAGCTCCTGGCTGCGAAAAACAAAACCCAGCTCCAGACAGAATGCCAATCTCAGCTTCAACATCACCCCTGGGCCCCAAGAGGGGACCCACAGCTACCCACGACTATCCCCAGCTCTGTTGGAGGCTGCAGCAGGAGAGGGGATGGGGCTGCAAGTATCTTTGCCATTACTACATGGAATGAATTTGTCATCAAATGGCATGAAGAAATTACATAGAACACCTGAAAGGGCTCCCTCCCTCCCCAAAAATCACTTCCCAGAGAAGACCTGCGCTTCAAGGATTAAATGTGGCCGGGCAACTCAACACAACATTATTAATGCGTATGTTCAACAAGCATCTCCATTCCACCCATCTTTCTCCCTCTGTCTTTTTTAACCATCACTTTAAAGTCTCTCCTGTCCAACTGTGTATTGTGGAGAAAAAAAAAAAAAAAAGGCTTGTTTAAAAAAAAAGAAAAGAAGAAAAAAGTAATTTAAAAGCTTTAAATCCAGTTCTCTGGTCTCCGACCCCCTGAAGATTCCTGCACAGAAAATAAAGTGCTTAGCTGCCCTCCTTAAAAAGATTTAATCTCCCATATTTCAGAGCTTGTATGATTAAACCCTACCTCTAATTCTGCTTTCAGAGCCACAGCCAAATCTCTGCTTAAAGGAAAGTGGTGCTGGTGCCTCTCCTCCCATCTCTCTTACAGAGCTGTGTCCACGTGGATGTGGGGGAAGAGCTGGAGGTAGCAAGGCAGCTCCAAACATCCCTGGATCCTAGTGCTTCCTTGCCAGAGATGGAAACACCCTTTTCTATGCAGCCTTCAAGCAAACTGAGCTTTCTTATAGGGAGCTCTGAAGGTACAGAGAGGGAAGCAGTGTGGACATTCAGGGCACCTGCTGGGCCAGCTCAGAAGCTCCCAAACATCATCAGTTCCATCCCATCCACAGCAGCAGGGAGAGAAAGAGCCTCAGATTAGTGAGGAGAAGAGACCCCATTCAGGTGGGAGAGTTAGGGCAGCACAGAGCCAGCCCCAGCATGAAAACCTGGTATGAGACCACCCAAACAAGAGGCTTGGGGGTCACACCACATCTCTGAGATGCTCCCCAAGGCAGTTGAGAATTCAATTTAAGCAGGGGCTGTGCTGGAAGGAAGAGACTTCTACTGGACATGCTAATCACTCATTTACCCTCAGCTAGGAATTATTGACCATTTATACCAGGAAAGAGAACAACAGCTCACTTTGCCCCAGTCACCTCCATCCCAGGTCAAGAGGAGAAGGAGCATTAGCAACAGGACTGCAAAATAAATGCCTCACTGTTGTTTCACACAAACATACGTTTTCTCTGCTTTAAGATATGCAGAGTTTGTTAAAAACCTGCACTAATAGGGTGGAGTGTTTAGTGGAAGTCTGTGAGAAACCACCTTTCAGAGACTCACAGCACAGCAACCTTCACCTGCTGAAATCAGGATGGAGCTCAAGGCCAGCTGTCCAGCACACCCAGCAAACATGTCCAAGGGTGAGATGGAGACAAATCTCCAAGGAGCAAAGCCCTCCAAGAGCCAAGATGATGATTATTAACGTAGGAATGTTGGAGCTCTCACCAGCATCTGGAGATCTGAGCTTGGGTTTGATGGGAAAATATCCCCTGACGCTTCTGTTGAGGAACTTTCACTGAAATTCCATGGGCAAACTATACGAAATCAAGTTTCACACCTTCCCCATCCCCTTGTTCAACAGAGACTTTTATGCTGCCAAAACCTATTTATTTCTTGCAAATCTCTCTGAGCTACTGCTCATGAATAGAAATGCTTTTATCAAAAACTGTTCGCTTTTGCCACTGAAAATTTTAAAACAAGTGTTTTCAGGGGGAGGCAGGTTTGCCTTCTGTGAGAAAACCTCATATAACGCCCCTTCAGGGTATTTTTTACTTTAAAAATTAAAAAAAAAAATTAAAAAGAAGTGTATTTTAGGTATGTCAGCCTGTGAGATAGGAACAAAAAGCCAATACTGCTTCCAAGCTTGGCTTCAAAGAAGACCACCCTGCAGTGAGTCCTGCTGGGAAGGGGACCCTGGGGCAGGCTGTGATGAGTTTCCCAAACAGCACAAAGGGGTTTGAGGCTGAATTTCAGCCCCAGCAATGCCTGGTCTCCTCAAACTGCCATAATTACCATGGCAAACCATGGCATTTGCACCAGTCCCTGAGATGCTGAGCATCCATCAGCTTTGTACTGTTAATCATCCTCATCTCTTGGGGTTAAACACAGCCCAAGAATTTGAGGCAAGCCCACCATCTTTTCTGAAAGCCTTAATGTACAGTCACTTTGCTCTGAAAATTGCTGCATCTGAGATATTTGGATTGCTCTGGAAACAAAAAAAATCCCTGCAGCTCCTTAATGCCAATCACTTTATTGTCTCCTCACCTCTGGTAAACATTTCTGTGAAGAAGAGAAAATGCATCTCCTGTCCCCACCACCACAGATCCAAAGGGCAATGATATGTCTGGATAAATGAACAGGTAGCTGTACTTTCATTAAAATCATCCCATTTAAATTGCTCACAGATGAGATTGAAGACATGAGGTTAAAAACTTAATTGACTAAATCAACTGAGTCGCTGAGGGCTGATTATATAATTTAAAATAAACGTAATATTGGCCATCAGAACCCGCACAATATATTATTACATATCAAAAGCCATTATTCAAGAAGCACAAACAATATCCTCCCAAAGCCCCAGTGGATTTAAGAACATCACCCTCCCTGCTTTCCTTGATTGTTTTTCTCCTTCCCCAAACCGGGTTGGGAGAGAAAAGCAGATGCCTTCCCGCAAGTCCCCGAAATCCAGCATTGGAATAAAAATCTCCCTGGCTGTTTTCTCATCAAGGACTGCACCCCTCTTTTAAGGCTAAAGGTGGGCAGGCACAGCCACCTTGCCTGGCCTTGCACGCAATTTGGGATGTACCCTTGCCAAACCCAGGGTTTTCCTAGGAAAATCTGAATGGTGGCACTCAGAGTGTTTGAAAGCCCTCTCCTCCCACCACAAATTGTCTTCACCAAAGCCCTTTGAGCTATCCAGGCCCCCTCCACTTCCATCTTCACACCTGAGCTTTGTTTCTGCGAGTCACCAGCAGCCCCAGTCCTGGAGGAGGTGGCTGCCACCAGATTTGTCCCCATGGCCAAGGGACAGGAGCACAGTCCCTGCCTCAGCATCTTGGGGACAAGATACCCTGGCATGTGGTGTCCACTCCCCACTTGCTAAATCTCATCTCCACCATCCTCTCAGGGACAGAAACATTCACATTTTAATAAGAGCTGAAAACCCTGAAAACCCTTCAGCGAACAAACCCATTCCATGGAAATCCAGATCAGCTTGCAAATGATTTCCTAGCCCAGACTGGGAGCTCATTACAGCCTGAGTGTTATCAATTATGGATGGCTCTGGTGGCCCTCCAACCCAGGCTGTAGTGCCACAAGGAGCTGTTTGCTTCACACCTGCAGTCCTTGTCCCTCTCCTCTTCTCCTGCTCCCCAAGGATGGGCAGGAGGAAGGACCCGACCCAAGCCACAGCAGCAGCACTAAACCCCACACAAATGCAGGGGAAAGTGGAGAATAACCCCAAAAGCCTCGATATAACATTAAGAACATGCAAATCAGCCCCTGGACTCTTCATTACACATTGTAATTATAAGCAGTGCCATCGAGGGTTTCGCAAAACTCACGTTCTGTTCTTAAAGGCTCAGCCAGGGAAATACTCCTCTACTGTAGGAAGAGCACATTAGTATGCACATGGAAGAGACCACGGGCTCCCAGAGCTCCCAGCCTGGCTGGGAAACAGCCTGGCAAAAAGCAGGGCTCCCTGGATGCTCTCTTTGCCAGGCTGGCAGTGGTGCCATCCCTCACCACCCTTCCCGCATCCCTTTGCCCAGGGAGCCAGGTGTGTGATTCAATTAGTCATTCCCATCATTCCCAAGTGGATGGGTTGGATGAGCTGGCATCTCTCCCGGGGTCCCAAGGGAGCATTCATGCAACCAGCCACCTACAAGGGCTCTCCCAGCTTCCAGGATGAGCTTTGCCCAGGGACCTGCAGCATGAAAGGAGGATGATATGGGGCAGAGGGATTGTGTCCTAGCACATCCTAAATCCAAAACACCTCACTATACCACTAGGAAGAGAATTAATGCCATCCCAGCCACAACCAGACCAGCAGGGAAGCTCCTCACACGTGTAATCTGTGCTAAACAAAGCAAGAACATGGTGCCCCTTTTTCCTGGACCCCTGGCAGCCCACGGATGGGGGGCAAGGGCCTCGATGTGGTGGGGGGAGATTCAGCACAGCTGCAGCCCCTGAATGGCTCCCCCACAGCCATCCCACTGCCTTTTAGGACATGGAGCACATATCCCACCCCACAGAGCGTGCCCTGCAGGGGGGCTGCATTACAAGGCAATTTTCTGAAAATAAAAAGCCAAAAGACCCAAGCAGATGCAGGGTAATTGCAGGGGTTTCAGGCATGAGGCTCTCTGAGTCCATACACGAGTGCCACGATAAGAGAGGCTTTGGGAGCCCTCGCCAAAACCAGTCCTATGTGCTGCCTGAAACACCTCCCAAATACACACACACAGAGCTTCTGAAATCCTATCTGCTCCTCTCCTGCTCTGGAGGAGGGAGGCTGGTGGCAAGAGCCAGCCTGGCTGGGATGCTGCACATCTGGAAGGTGCCAAACTTGGGATGGCTCCTCTCCCCATGCTCAGGGGTAAGACAGGCAGGAGGGCACCATCCAAACCAAAGTGCTGCCCCCCTATCTGCTCCTCCCCGGCCTCACAGGGGGTTTAAGCTGCTGGATGCTTTAGGAAGAGCAGCTGGAAGCCAGGCGTGGGCAGGAGAGGTGTTAAAATTCCCGTCACGACCCGGGAGGAGACATCCCCAGCATCCCGCTGCAGAGCGAGCTAATCCTGCCAGGTTAATTCTCATCCTCAGTTCATTCCAGCTTATTAAAGCCAGCAGGCACCCTGCAGAGGATTCATTACCTGTGTCACTCGAAGGCAAGGCTGGGCCTTAATGAGCTGAGAAATGGGGGAGCGATGCTGGGCTGGGGCCATCCTGGACAAGGGGTACCTGCAGCCCCATCCCAGGGGCAGTGCATGAACAGGAGCAAAGGGCAGGACTTCTGCAAGGTCCCAGAAGAAACCTCACTCCCATTCCTTCCCATCCACCTGCTCTCACCAAACCCCTTCTTAGCCCAGCCACGTCGTGCCCCAGCCTTGGAGCTCAACCCAGAGCTCACCAGCTTTTATTTGCAGGGAATTACTGGCAGAGGGCAAAAGGAGATGAATTTTCAGCCAGGTGAGTGAGCACATTACCAGCCAGAGAGATGGCAGCTGCTGCAGTACATCTTCATCCCTTTAAATAGTTCCCAGCCTTCCCCCCGCAGAGCCAGGCTGGCTGTGTAAAAGAGATCTCGCCTAATTAATCTAGTCCTCTCCATCGCTGCTGAAACAGAGCCGGGGCTGCTGGATAAAATATTGCAGGAGCTAACAGAGGATGGCAGGCTTGGGTTAGCGAGGCAGAAAGCGAGTGGTGGACTTCAGCAGAAGGGGCACAATTATTTTACCACCATGCTATGCCTCTATTCCCAGACCTGTCTGGCATCTTCCAGCACCAGCCTGCCTTTTTCATCTGGGTTTTATCCCCCCCTGCCCATTTTTCACAGCAATCCCTTTTTTCTCACCGGGTGGCTATTTAATTTGTTGTATTCCATGCTTTCCTTTTCATGGGCATAAAAAAAAAAACTGAAAAAAACTTGCATCTGGGTTTTCTTTTCCTCTCTCATTTAGTTTTCAAAAATTTTGCCGTTTATGGGAAAAAAAAAAAAGAAGGGGGAAAAAGAATGGGATGGAAAATGCTAAAGGAGGCAGGAGATGAAAGTGGCTTTTACATGCAGTCACAAGAGGAAGGATGCAAAGAGGAGCGGGGAGAGCATCGGATGCCACTCACACCATTTTTTCGGCCATACAGGAGTGAGATGAGTCAGAGAACAGCTTCCAGGAGCTTCAGCAGAGCAAAAACATTCCCAAAAGCATTGTGCCATCCAGAAAAACTGGCAGAACAACACACTGGGGATGCTCGGGAATCCCTTCCCTCCTGCATGGGGCTGGGCTGGTGTCATCACCTTAGCCTACCCCACACTGCCTTCCTCCTCAGTGCTTTTCCCCAGTCATCATCTTGCCTAAAAGCTCTGCTCCACCTCCTCACCTCCACCCACTGCTCCTTGTGAATCCCTTTTGCTCTCAGGAGCAGCATTTTGGGTCCCCACACCTTCACCACAGAGCAGCTCAGGAAAATCTGCACACACACACACCCAAAACCTCGCCTATTTAAGCCCAAGCAGGACTGCTCAAGGAGGAATATTATCTGCAAGAAACAGGATGTCTAAAAAAATCATCTTTGCTGGTGATCAGAGGAATTGAGACAACAAACAGAGCACAGGAGGGATGCCATCACTCGTTTAAACCTGCACAAAGAATCTGGCTGCCAGATCTGGGCTCTGCTGACGAGAGTGTTTAAAAGCCAGTGGGAAGGTTTGCAATGCTCACAGGGCCAAATTCACCCAAGAAAAAAGGTCCCTGGCTCCTTGTTTGGCTGTGGCAGAGGAAGGGACACAGAGAACATTACCAGGGCTTACTACAGATGCAGGGAGGGAAATCAAAGGTACCCAAAGATCACCAAAGGTACCCAAAGATCACCAAAGGTACCCAAAGATCATTACAGGTACCCAAAGCTCCCAGAGCTGTTCCTCACTGGTGCTGATAGAAGGGCTGGCTTTCCCAGCCTCTGAAAGGCTAAAAATGCCATCAGGAAATAAAAGGAGGTGACACCTGGGTGTCAGCATCTCCCACCTAGGAGCTGCCATTCCTGCCAGAGTGCCCAAGGCAAACCTGCTCGCTGTTAAATGCTATTTCATCCTGCCTGGCTGGGCTTCATCCCTGGGCTTTTACCTTCTCTCCTCCCCCATAAGGCTTTAAAGAGCATCCCGGTGCTCCAGTGATAGCTCTCAATTACTGCCGAGCCAGGAGATGTTTGCTTTTAATAAGTTTTCCTAAAGAGCAGAGGTGATTAAAAGGGATGGATGTCACAGCTCTGCCAGGCTGGGAACACCCAGAGGCAGCAGCGTTGGCTCCCACTGCTGTCCCAGGGTCATGCACATCTCCTGGATGGCTTGGCCACCTTTCCCTGCTCATCCCTTTGCTTTCTAGCCTGGGGCTCCCTCTGCCTGTCACTGCACTGTGCTCGCTGGCCACCGTCCCCAGGGCTGGGCCTCTGCAAAGAGCATTGAACTCCATTTGCTGTTGGCAAGAGCCACCTTTAATTGTTTGTCCCATGGCTGAAGGATGGACCTTCTGTGGAACCGAGGTCTCCCCCTGCCTGTCCATCAGCAGGGCAGGGCAGCAGGACAAGATGAGCTCTTGTGCACGAGCAGGGAAAAATTTGGGGCTGCTGCTGAGGACTTTCATCCAGCCCAGACCTGCAGGCATCAGCAGTACCTCCCCCTGGAGGTCCCAAATCCACCACCCAAAGCCCCAGAGCACAATGCCACATCATGAGGGGAGCAGAGGAATTTTTCCCTCAGCTTACATCCAGCTGACCTCAGGTCTCACCTCCTCCTGCCTGAAAGCATCAGCAAGGTACCCAGCACAGATCTCCTACTCCAGAGGTTCCTACAACTATGGGAATCTGTTGGCAGCTCAAGTTTTAAAAATCCTGATGGCTGACACATTGTAAAAAAAAAAAAAAACACCTCCCAAAACCCCCCAAAACTCAGTAGTTATCTGGGCTTAAATACAAGTTAATTGCAGCCACCAAGAGCTTCCAGCAGGAGCAGAGTCCCCGTGCAGGTGACACACACAGACCTGTCAGCCTGAGTGTGGGGGAACAGCAGCATCCACGTTGCCATGGCTCTGGAGATTTCACAGGCTTTCCCACAGCAAAGGTAAAAATAAACCCCAAAAGCATTGGGAGCTCGGATTCACCTCCCTGCTAAGCAATGAGTGGGGTTGCCAAGCTGGGATGTGCTCTCTAACAGCATCTTTTCCCAGGGAGAACATGCACATCCCAGCAACAGCCAGGTTTCAAGCTGCAAATATCAGAGCCCTGTAGTTGTAATGCTTGTGTTTGTTCCTTGGGCTGCCAGAGCCCAGCAGAGAGTGGGGAACCTGGGGAAGCTCATCCACTGCCCTGGGAAAAAGGATGACAGACCCTCTGCATGCTTAAGGGTGGGATGGCAGCAGCTTTGACTCCAGTGATGTTCACACGGGGCATAGCAGGATGAAACTACTGCTGTGTGGCACAGAAATGGCACAAAAGTGACAAAAAACTTTTGCAGGTCTTCAGAAAAGCCAGGACAGCCCTTTTGCCCCACAGCAGCTCCCTGAAGTCCTACACCAAGCCACAAGAAAAGCACATTTTGCCTTCATGTGCTTCCCTCACGTACAATTCAGCTGCACCTGGACCCTTCTGATCCACCTCCACTCTCCCAGAGGAGCAAACCCTTTGCCCAGGACCCCTGTTGTTCTTTCCAGCAGAAACAGCTGAGCTCTGCTGGGCTGCCCCATCCCCTCATGCCTTGACCCCAAGCAGGCAGGTGGGTGGAGGGAGCCCAGAACCTGCCATGGTTAATTTGTAGGTGCTGTTCACCTTGTGCCATCATTTCCCTGAGCCTGGAAGGCTGCAGTGTTATCTCTGCTCCCACCACAGCCACCAGCTGCCCCTTTATAGAGGATTTCATACCCCTCTGCTGCATTTTGGGTCTTCTCCCTCCTCCTGCTGCAAACCAGGGGACACTATGGGCTGGCAAAGCCACAGGAACCAGATTTGGGCTCTCCCCTGTCCCCATTCAGACATGGAGCATCCCCTGCCAGGCCAGCTCTCTGTGGCCCCTCAGCAAGATAAAGGTGGGACGTGAGTTAAAGTGCCTATCAGCAGGATGTGAAGTCTCCAAAAGGCAGAGCATGATAAATTCAGGCAGAGAATCACAGGCACAGAGTGCAGGGTGACGACTTATCCTTCACCATACACACAGATTTATTAAAAATTTAAAATTGCTACATAGATCTAAAGGGCCGGGTTATTTATTTTTGCAAGGCTGATCAATCACGCTTGTCCCCACAGGATACCAGACCTTTAACTACTCATCTGATTATTCCTGGTCTACCTGCTCCAGCCCCAGTGCTTAATATTTCATCCACACGGCTCCTGGGCAAAGCTGGAGTGGAGTGTGATCTCCTGGCAGAGCAGAGACCTGCCTTAGGATTTTATCAGCTCCTGCTCAAGGGCAGAGGTGGAAGGAAAAGAATAACTTTTCTTTTACCCTCTGCCCCTCCTTTCAAGGCAGCAAATTTATCTTCAGTCATCACCATCCTGAAAATACGGATTCTTTTTGATCATGAATGACAGAGGTGACATGGTGTTTCAGCCTTCTGGGGAAGGGATGGATGGAGAGGTCCAGGGCTGGCCCCACTTTAGTCCTGGGACTGATGCTTGTGCTCAGCAGCAGCACCTGCCTCTCCTTCAAACCACATTTTAACAGCAGAATCGAGGCTTTCCGTGCTGAAGGAAGGAAAGTATCGGAAAGACAGGTTTTTGTAGTCTATAAACTGCAAGGAAAATCTCACGCCGCCTCCCCACGCTGGCTCCAGCCATGTGTTTCATCTCACCCCCATCCCAGCAGCCCACCTGCAAATGCTGCAAAGGCAGGACAAAACTGCAGCTCCGGGCTGGGGGCCCTTCCCACAGCTCAGCACCCTCCTGGGCACATCCAAAGAGCTGAGGGAATGCCACACTGACACACTGGGACTGCTGCTGCAGGGGCTGATCTGCCCCCTGGGAGGATGAAGATGCTCCAAACAGCTGGGCTAACCCTGCATCCCCCCTGGATTTTGCAGCAGACACACAACAAGCGAACAAAGCAACACCAAAGCCCCTGTTTGGCAGTCAGCAGCACTAAACACCCAAATCTCCACCTGTTGCATCCCTTGGCATGGTCACACTGGACCCAACCTCCCGAACCTGGCTCCCATTGCTATCCCAGTGGATGAGGGCAGAGATGTGCTGAGGATGGCTGGGAAAGCACTGGTGCTCCCCACGGAGCATTCCAGGAACAGAGTCCCTTTTCATCCCAAGGCTGTGTTATTCCAGCATGTCTCCTTTGTGTGACAGGGCTAATTGAATGGTGATGGTGGTACTAAGCAGCCCCTGTGATCCGAGACCGGAGTCAGCTGAATCTCTAAAATCGTGTAATTTTTTGCATGGCTGATTGTGTAGATGTAAGAAAAAAAAATAAAGGAAGAAAAGCAAAGAAAGAAGGGGGAATCAGACCCTTAAATGAATCTGCATTTGACAGCCATGAATGGTTGGAGGAGCTGAGTTACAAAGTGGCCGACAGGGAATCATCCCCCTCCAACCATGCAGGGGACAAGATGCATCCCCTGATCAAAGCTGTGCCCCCTCAGAGCACAGGTTCTCTGTTAGACCTGTTCTGCTGAGGAGCAATAGGCTCATTAGCAGACCCAGAGCTCATTAGGGAAATGCAGAGATGGCAATTACCCCTCCAGCCATGCTGGACATGGTCTGGCTGGAAGGAAAATGATGGGAAAGCGACTGGGAGAGAGAGCTGAGATCTTCCTCCACCCACGACACAGGAAAACCCTCCAGAGCTATTACAGCCTGAGATGCCTCTTCTGAGAGCTGAAGCTCCTTCTTGCCTTTGCCAGCGAACAAAATCCTTCCCAGTGCTCCCAGTAGGGTCACACCACCACGCTCCACCCCGAGGTGCCCAGGGCCACGTCCCTTTGCATCACACATGCCAAGCAGGGGTGACACATCCCTGGAGCAGGGTGAAGGAAGGCATCTGGCACCCCCTGCTCCACTTCTTCATCTGAACAAACACCACAAGCACCAAATCACCCTCGGGGCTCAGGTCACCCAGCCAAATCCCAACACAAACCTGCCGCTGAGGCTCCCCAGCACTGTGGGTGCAAAGCTGGGATGGCAAGGGCACATCCCAGTGAGATGAACGAAGCCTGGATAGGATTGACAGGGAAGAGGGTGAAGGGGAAGAGCTGACTACTAATATAATTCCAGGCACACCAGGTGCCCGTATCGCCCACATCAGGAGGAACTCAAAGAGTTTTCAGAAGAATCACGGTCAGTTAGCTAAAGATTTATGACTTTTATTCTTAGCGCGCTTTAATTGCGCCTATAAATTAAAAATGAACCGGCTCCGCGCCGCGTAAAGCGACTGCATTCACCTAAAAAAAATTGCACTTCAGCTTTTAATTCCACTTCAATTGCACGCAGGCACGGTAGCTCCACGTGGCAACCTCGGAGCAGGCACTCTGGAAATTGCCGTGGCAATCCCATTCCACCTCGGCTGAGCACATACATTTTTTAAAAGTTACTGCTGTGCCGTACTGAGCGGCATTAATTGAGTGTTAACGAGCTGTCTGATCAGCTTCCCACTGTCCTTATTACTGGACGTCAGGGTCTCTGCAATGTCCCAATTAAACGGAATCAAAGAACGCTTAATGCATGGTAAACTGGTTCCCAGCCACTTGAACTGATTAACCAGCTGTTCCATTTATTTGGGTCCCCATTAAGCGATGCTGCACAGCCCGTATTGCCCAAGCAGGTCCTGTGTTCTGGGAAGGAGCAGGGTTTAAAGGGAGATTTCTAGGAGAGGCTGTAGGAAGCCATCAGTTCAGGACAGCAGACTCAGCACCCTGTGTTTCATCCCAAAACAGGATGGTGTAGAGGGGCAGGATGAGAGGAGATGGCCTCAGGTTGCACCAGGGGAGGTTTAGATTAGATATTAGGAAAACTATTTTCATGAAAAGGGTTTTAAAGCATTGGAAAAGACTGCCCAAGGAAGTGGTGGAATCACCATCTCAGGATATGTTCAAAAAATGTGTGGATGTGACACTTGAAGATACAGTTTAATGGTGAACTTGGTGGTGGTTGGACTCAGAAGTCTTTTCAAACCTTAGTGATTCTATGATTCAGAGTCATCATCATTCAAATTGGGCACCTGGAGTCACTAGTCATTTTGTAGGTCTTGTTTTATTTAAGCAGCTCCAGTGATAAAGATAGAAAGGGAAAAAATAACTTGGATCACTGAAGAACAAATCCCCACATCTTAATGCCAACAGAAATAAAGGGCCTGCAAAAACCCAGTGGCAACAGAAGATCAGCTCAAGACATAAGGAAGAACCAACAAAAGCTCCCTGCGTATCTTCTTGGGGCTGGCAGGCTGTTTTGGTGTAAAATAAAGGGCTTTCTGCTTTGGCATTCACCTTAGCTTGGAGGGGGAGTCCAAGTGCAAGAGATTACCTGAGGAAAAGCACCCCAGGCTCTTGCTGTATGTTTTGTGCCCCAGATATGGAAATAACCAGGGATGCATCAGATCTCCCACCTTCTTCTTTCCTCCTTCCACATGGACTCAGCACCACGAATAGGGGGGCAGTGAGGTCATTGTGGCCAGGGAGGAAGGAAACAGCTTGAAATAGCACCCAGATCCCCCATCACGCTGGATTTTTGGACATAAGGCTGTTGCCCCACCATCCCAAAGGCTCTCAGCATCCCTCCCACCAGCAGCATCCCTCCCACCAGGACCACCCACGACCACGAGGACGGCTGCAGAGCAGAGACACCCACGCACAGCAGACCATCCCATCCTCCTTAATGCCAACACTAGTCCAGCCAGGCTGGACCAGAGTCCCACATCCCATGGAAAAGCCAGGGATGGGGTCAGAGCAGGGAATCTCCACACACATTTTTCCATCCGCGGGAGGAAAGACTCTACAGCCGTCTGCAGGCTCGGTGGTGACACCAGTTGAGATAAAAGAGAATTTAAGGTGCAGAGGAGAGCTAAGCAGATCCTTGTAGATTGGAGGCGAACAAGATAAGGGAGCAATGATTAATACAGACGCATCACGCCGGGACAATTCCAAGCACACGCAATTTTGGTGGATGGGAAGGAGCGATAGCGCCGTGTACTTACAGTCCCCGAGCGACTCGCAGAGCTGGCGGCCGAGGTTTCCCCATGTCAGCCTCAGACAGGCTCAGGCAGCCACGCTCTAGGGGGCAAGGAAAACAGAGTTTGAAACACCATCAGCATCCACCCTCAGGAGATGAAGCTTGTGTTTCACCAGCTCGGGCGAAAACGTTTTTACTCGCTGCATATTCTACAAGACATCAGTGCAGCACACAGCAATTATCAAAGCCTTCAGCTCCCCCTGCTCCTAAATGGAACAGTCAAGGAAAATAGTCTAATTTGACAATTTTCAGTTGGTTGAAATGATACGTGGAGGAGACATGGAAGAAGGAAAGCGTATTATTCACTATTTGATAAATTGTGCCCATTACACGGGAGGCAGATCTGAGCCTGGGAGACACGTGGGGCTGTGCTGGGGATGGCACGTGGGTTTTTGGCAGCCACGCAAGGGCATCACTGTCGTGTTGGATGGAGAAACCTTCCTTCTCTACTCAGCCCTCAACTGCAAAGCCACAAGACAAAAACCAAAGGAACTAGGGGGAGATGTTTGGCAGAGTGGAGTCCAAAATTCATCACCTGCCACATCTGGGTACCCCTTTGGTCCTGGGAATGGCTTTGACCACACTTTTCCCTTTCTTTTTCCTCCTATTCGCCCACTAATTCTTATCCTGGTGTGTTGTAACAACCCCATGCAAGCAGCAATCTGGATATGGATGCTCCTCCCAGCCCCAGATGATGCTGCAGAAACACCCCCCAATGGGACACCTGTGCCATTGTCCCCCCAGAAAAGAGCTCTGGGAGCCACAGGAACACAGACACCCCCTCCCCACCGTCCTGCACCCCAAACCCCATCCCCATCCCTCCTGATCCACACAAATGTATTCATGAATTCGTTCAGAAAGTTCTCCCTGTGCTCGAGCGGGTGCTGCTTGTAATTGCTGGCGGCCAAAATCTGTTCTGTTTTTTCTGGCTGAGGTACCAGGCAATCATCAGCTGTAATTATTTCGAGTCTTGTTACAGATGGATCTTGGAGCTTTCAGTCTTAAACAGAATTCATTATTCAAATGCAGGCTCCAGCCTTCTGTGGTGGGGTGGGCACGGGCGCTGCCAGCCCCCCACAGCCACTGCTCGTGGGGAAGGTGAGGATGGAGGTGGGATCTGCTTGTCAAAGCCGCCCCGTTGCAGCTCCACGGCGTTCCCACCCAGCACATCTTGGCTTGGGTTTGGTCCCAAGGCAATGTTGGTGCCTGAGGGGAGCAAAGCTGGGGGCCTGTGGGGAGCTGGTGCCTGTTTTTTGGGGTTGGGTGGGGTTGAGATCAGTATCATCCACACCACATCAAAAAATACCTCTGAATTCAGCTCTGCCTGACTCCATGCTCACTGTGGATACATGACAGCAAAAAAGAGAAGCCCTGTGGACTCAGGAGTGACTCCAAGGACCTAGACAAGATGTTACTGACCAAATCACAGAATCATTTAGGTTGGAAAAGACCTCCAAGATCATCGAGTCCAACCTTTGACCAATCACCACCTTGTCAACTAGACCAGTCACCAGTGCCACCTCCAGTCATTAAATGGCAAAAGGGAAGCTGAAAAGGAAATTGGCTGGAGCTTTTTCTTAGCCAAACCGTCAATTTCAGCCTTTTTTCCTCAGTTTCGAAACTGCAAAACTCAAACACTCAGAGATCTTAAAAATACATCAGGCAGAAAATATTCCTCTCCTGAGAAGAAGCACCTACAAGGATGGCAGTGGGCTCAGGGCAGGGCTCCCTGAGATGCTCAGGCACTGCTGCCTGGGGACCTGGGACTGAAAATCCCCGTGGTGACACTCCAGGAGTCACAATTTAGGGGAGGAAGACACAAAGCCCAGCAGGAGCATCAGCCTTGGCTGCCCAGTGTCCATCCAGCTGCACACCTCGCTCCCCTCTGCCTTGGAATTCCCCCTCCTGGAGCCAGGACATCCCTCTCTCCCCTCCATGGCCTTATGGATATCACGTTTAGACACATGAAGATTTACAAGGAGAGCACCTAATTCAATTTTTGTGCAGGAAAAGTGAAAAAGAGGATGTTTCCTGGCTGCCTCCCAGGCCTGAGCAGGGGCACTGTCCAATTTAAAAATGTCAATATTTTCTGTAGGAAATCTCAAATCCTTTTTTTTTCCCCTTTTTTTTTTTTCCTGGTCCAAAAAGATCTTTTTTTTTTTGTCAAAGTTTCCCTGGAGGAGGGGGAGAGGGATGCTCGTGGCAGGCAGCAAAGTGTTGCTAATCTTATGCACATACCAAATGGAAACACCGTTTCCTGGTGGGATTGCTGGTATTTTGTTTTTATAAAAATTTTAATCTCTGTATCCCTCCTGCTACTGTTTGTATTTTTTGTGTGTCTATTTGAAAAGCAAACAATATTGCCTGCTCCTGCGGTGCTCTGGGTTTAGTTTTGCTTTACACTTATTTATTTTGCTCAGCAGTTTAAATTATTAGTCCCTGACCCTGCAAATATCTTGTTGCACGTGGACTCTGGTGCACACAAACCCGACGTGCCTGCCTTTATTTGCAGGTGTGAGCAGAGCCCTCGACCCAAGCGTGCTAAATGAATTTTTACCCAAAAGAAACAGACCCTGTTGATGCCCCTTCAGCACAAAGGCCAGTTTGAGGTTTGTTTGCACCAGACCCGAAGGTTTCAGCTCGCCTTGATTTGTTGGAGAGGTTGGAAATGGGATGGGAAAGAGGCAGGAGAGGTTCCAACAGCTCTGGGTGATGTTTCCATGTCCTGGGAGCACCAGGGATAGAGAAGGAAAATCCCCTCTTGCTCCATCCCCACTTCCACCCCATCAGTCACCACTTGCTTGGGGGCCAGACACAGAGAGAACAGCAAGAAATTCTATATTATATCAAACCAAAGCACTAAAGAAGGGAAAAAAGTTTCATTTTCTTTCCTGAAATTAAAACCTAATCACAACAAGCCATTCCAGGAGCACCAGAGCTAATGAACCCTGCTTCCCTATGGATTTGTGCCTGCTGGTTGAACAACCCCGAGGGAACAGAGCCCTTGGGACTGGCCTGGGGGGCAGTTTGCCCTAAAGAAGGGCTCAACACTTTGGGGATCCCCCAATTGTTAATTTGGAGGTGGTCCACAAGCAACACAGAGCAGGAGGATAAACCTGGGTCAAACCACTCTGCTCCTGTTCCCCTTCAGTCCCTTTTTCCTTTCTCTAACTTTCCCCACATAAGCAAGTGAAAAATGTGTCCTGGAATAAAAACGTGGAAAAATAAATAAAAGCATGGCTGTATAACCCCCAAACCACCCATTTATGAGTGAGAGGCTCCATTTTTCATACCATGATGGAATTGGGGAGTGGGTTTCAAGAATCATTTGGGTTAGGAAAGACCTCTAAAATCGATTCCACCTTTTTTTTTTTTGTTTTCCCTGCAGCAATTCCCAGCCAGGCAGGGGATAAATGGTCTGAGCCCCCCATCCTGGGCCCAAACCTGGGACTTCAGGGTGTTGGCAGAGGGAAATCTGAAAGTCAAACCTGTTGCAAAGGTGCTGTAAAATCCCAGCAGGTACACGGGGAGATGGGGGGGACCTTTCAGTCACAAATTTGGGAGGGAGAGGGGAGCAAAATTCACCCCCTCAATCCCCCCCAGGTCACACTTGACCCTCGGGGGTGCTGCACATCCCAGGGGGGCACATGAAGGACCCCCAAAATATCACCCAAGCCCACACCAACAGGCATCTTTATTCCTGCCAGTTTACACACAGCCTTTGTGTCTCTCCAAAAAAAACAAAAGCCCTGAAGAAACGCAATTAAAATATTATAATTATTGGTGGTGGAGTATTTACTTTTATCGGCTCCTATTTAAAAAGATGCAAATAGGGGCGTTTTTAGCATTCCAGTCAGCCCAGCTCCCTCCTGCAGGGAGGGAAATATTTGCTTTAGTCAACTTTGTTGTGTTGATTTCCTAGTTTCCCTTATTTTCCCTTTTTTTTGCCCATTATTATACTCGCTCTCCTTTCTTGGCAAAGAGCCTGCTGTGCTGGCTTTGTCCTCTCCCCAGGCTGAGCCCCATAACTGGGGGGGTCCCCAACACCCATGGAGGGTCCCCAATACCCCAGAAGGGTCCCCCAACACCTCTTGGGGGGGCTGAGCCAACCATGAAGGGTCCCCAACACCTCTGGGGGGGCTGAGCCATCCCTGGAGGGTCCCCAATACCCCTGGAGGGTCCCCGAACACCTCTTGGGGGGGCTGAGCCACCTATGGGGGGTCCCCCAACACCTCTGGGGGGACTGAGCCACCCCTGGGGGGTGCACTGGGGTGACCCCCCCTTCCCATACCCAAAGCCCCCAAAGTGGGGGTAACCCAGGAGCCCAGTGTGGGGTGTGCAGGGGGGCAGTGGTGGCCAGGGCGAGGGATGAGGGGCATGGGAAGGGTCTGCAGGGCAGGCAGGGCAAGGGCTGGGCAGGGCAATTCCGAGCCAGGAGCGCCCTCCTCTGGTCACTGCCCAGCCCTGCCCGGGGACCCCCCGTCCTGGGAGACGTGTCAGGTGTGCTATGTGCCATGTATGTCATGTGCCACGTGTGTCCTGTGCCATGTGTGCCATCCCTGGGGACAGGGGGACAGGACAGGTACCCAG
>JAWWEW010000065.1:2950696-2962852 GCA_035583185.1 Anabacerthia variegaticeps
CATGTATGTCATGTGCCACGTGTGTCCTGTGCCATGTGTGCCATCCCTGGGGACAGGGGGACAGGACAGGTACCCAGCCCTTGGCCCTGCCAAAATCATTAGCCATCATCTGGGAGCCATCCTTGAAGCCAGGACACAGAGGTCAGGACAGAGGGACAGGACAGGTACTCTGGGAGCCATCCCTGAGGACAGGAGAGGGGGACAGGTACCCTGGGAGCCATCCCTGAGGACAGGACAGAGGGACAGGACAGGTACCCTGGGAGCCATCCCTGAGGACAGGACAGGGGATAGGACAGAGGGACAGGACAGGTACCCTGGGAGCCATCCCTGAGGACAGGACAGAGGGACAGGTACCCTGAGAGCCATCCCTGAGGACAGGACAGGTGGGGCAGGAGAGGGGACAGGACAGGTGAGACAGTAGAGGGGACAGGACAGGTAGGACAGGTGGGACAGGACAGAGGGGACAGGACAGGTACCCTGGGAGCCGTCCCTGAGGACAGGACAGGGGACAGGACAGAGGGACAGGACAGGTATCCACCTCTAAGTCCAGCCAAAAGAAAGATCTCTCAGCACCCCCAAACCCAAAGGTCTTTGCCCTCTCTTGCACTCACAAAGCAGCTCCCCCCCATGTCCAGCCACCTCTCACAAGGCAGTACCAGCCTCCTGGGCTAATTAACTCTTAATTAGGGATTAGAGCGTGGTTGTTGTTGGGTTTTGCCCACGGGGATCGTTCTAATCGCAGTCAGGGAAAGGATTATACAAAGTCATAGTGGTGGCTCTGGCCACGGGGTTTGGGTTTGGACAGGGCATTGCAAGGGACAGGACATGCCACTCCCCATTCCTCACCATTTGTGCTTATTTTGGGAAAGCAGAGAGAAAAAGGAAGGGAAAATAGTTGTGTGGGTCCATGGAGATCCATCCTGGAGGCACCATCCCCACCCTCCAGCTCCAGGTGTTGGTGTATAGGCAGGGTTAGAAGGGCTGAAATTGGGAATAAATCAGCTCTTTTTTATTCCTTGCCCTCACCCAAGACCAGAAATTGGGCCAAGAAAAGATATTTTATGAAGTTTCAGACCATCAGCAGGATCAATGGGGGTGAATCCCTGTGGAAAAGCAAGGAGGGGCAAAGGTGGAGCATGGCCTGGCTCCTGGGATGCTCTCCCAGCCCCATTCCCTGCCTCTCTCCCTGAATAACCCCAGGCATTGCTGAGCAAGGTTCCAGTCCTGCCTTATTTAATTTACCTCGATTATAAACCCCACAAGATGGGAAAAATGCACAAAAGGCCATTCCTGTTCCCCTCCCTCGGTCTTTGCTTTGCACCTTTGATCAGATCCCAGCACGGCTGACTAATTTCCCTGTTTCTCACCCATTTTTGCTGCTGGGCTCTCATGCCAGAGGGGGATCTTTATGGGACCAACCAGCCCTGGGGAGCCCCTGAAACCCCATTTTTCTCCCCAAACCAGACCTTATTTTGGGGCAGATTTCTGGGCTGGGGCTGTTTCTGAGCCTCTAACAATCCTTCTCAAAGCAACAGGCTGATGGAAATGAATCTTAGCAAGATTTTCTTGTTATTTCTCTCCAGCTGGCCCTTGCTTAACCCTAATTGTGTCCCCGTGGTAATGATTAAGGCATGGCTGGGTGATTTGCATTCCAAATGCCACAAGGCTCTTGGTCCAGCCCGGATGAATCCCGGGCTCAGTGTCCAAAGCCCATTAAAAAGAATAAACTGATTAATGTATGCTTGGGTTTGATATGGTTTATGAGAGCTTCTCACTCCTCCAGTGGTCACCAGTTCCTGTTCCCCATCTAAGCATGGAAAGAGGGGCAAGGCAGAGATTCCCAGAGTTTTATTTCTCCTTTGGGGCAAAATGAGGGATCCTGGAGCTGCTTTTCCATCTCATCCTGTGCATGGAACTTGGGATGGTTGCCCCATCCAGCCCCATCCCACACAGAGCTATGTTTAATACAACCTCCCCAAGAGGGTGAAAACCCAAAACAGGTACATTCTTTGGGGAATTTAAAAGTTATATTTGGAATTAAACACAATAGAAGCAAGATAATTACATAGGCAAAACACCTATATATAAAAATATTTCCTATAAAATCTGCATATTAAAAGAATTCCCACGAGAAATCACACAAAGCAGCAAAAATTGGAGAGTGGAAACAAGTTTGTAAATAATGAATATGTATTTAAAAAATGAAATATATTCAAGTTAGAAAGTCGAGTAGTTGCTAGGCTGGTAAATATCAGCCTATAAAGAGCAAATTGCAGTGGAGCCAGAGTTTATTTAGTCTTATGTGAGGTTTTGTAAAGGCTCAGTCCAACCCACTCTGCAGCTCCGTAAATGGAGTTTTCCATTATTGTTTTGCAGATTAAAAAACACAGGCTGCTAGTTGAGGAAGGGCATTAACCTTCTATTTTATTACTTTTTATAAAGTGATATAACTGAGTTTATTATATTTTCAAATTTCAGTGAAATGAGCAGTTTGACTGGGATTTACACATTCCCTCTGCGACACTGGAAACTTTGCAGTGTTATTACAGGGTGTGAGACCCCAGCACCAAAAAAAAAAAGAACCAGAACTAGTGTAGATTGTATCTTTATTCTTATTTGTCAAAAAATCAGGGAAGCAGCCCCACAAGAAGGTTGGAAAAGCAACATACACATGCAAGAAAACATGTCTGGAATAAATTCAAGAGCGATGCAAATCCTGCTTGAAATCACCATTTGGAAAAGCGAGCTAAAAATGATGTCTGTTCACATTAAGTGCTGAAAATGCATCTCCACCTCAAATTAATTTTGGATTCATTGCCTTCCCAATAGAAATCCTGTTTCCTGGAGTCACACTGCATCCCTGACTGTGTTTCCCACTATGACCCCCTCCCACAAGGGAGGAAAATCCACCTGCCAGAAATAACCAGTCCTGTCCCATCTCATTCCCAGGAAGAAATATCTCTGTTATACAACTCATCAAGCCTTAAGGTTTGCTAGAAACAAGAAGGAAAAGAGGAATACATACATATATTTTAAATTACATGAGTTTGGAGCTATTTTATCAGGCCAAGCAGGAGCACAGGACACTCCACAACCCTCTTGCCTCCCCAACAGCCCCACCTGAGCCAGGCTGTGCCCAAATAAGCCCTTCCCAAACACTCTTTCCTTGCCAAAACACCACAGATCTGAGCAGAATCACCACAGCAATGAGAAGCAGGACCCCCTCAGGCACAGCTACACCTGAGAGCATCCATCCAAGCGTGCCTAATAAAGCCAAGCAGGAATTTCCCTCCCTGTTCCCCGTCAAAACTGATTAGTGGGAGCCACTAATGAACTCTGCCAGCAGCTGGATTGCACCTCTGCCTTTGGCTGCAATGGGAATGTCGATGGTTCAGCCCCCCCTCCAAATCCTAGTTAGGAAGAGGACAGTAAAATAGCAGAGATTTACCCCAAAAGTGGGAGGAGAGCAGTGGGGTGCAGGATTTGGGGAGATTTCCCCCCTTCCACTGGCTCATCACACCTCCCATATTCCAAAGCCTGCCCAAGCCCAAATCCCACTCTATTTCACCCCAAAATACAGAGCCACAGAGAAGCAATGTAAGGGGACAGAGAAGAAGGTGGTGAAGCACACAAGTGTCACCAGTCACGAGGAAAGACTCTGCTCTCAGATCCAAGGATTTTGGGAGCACAGCTGGAGCCTGGGTGTATCCTGCCAGGTCAGCCCAGCTGCAGACACAGCACCAGGAGGGGTTTGGGGCTGAGAGCTGATGCCAAAATCTCCCCTCTGACCCCAGGGCTTTGAAATGACCCAGGGCTTGGTTTAATAAAAAACAGAGGTTTGATCATCCACAGCCCTGAAACAGGGAGGGGCTGAAGAGGGAAGAAGGTTTCACAGAGCCAGAACATATTTATCGATTGCATTTGAAATGAAATATTACAGTTAGCATAGAAATGAACTTCAATCCTATATAGAAATGAATCACAGAATCAGAGAATGGCCTGGGTTGGAAGGGACCTTAAAGGTCATTTAATTTCAAACCTTTGCCATGGGCAGGGACACCTTCCACTAGCCCAGGCTGCTCCAAGCCCCATCCAACCTGACCTTGGGCACTTCCAGGGATCCAGGGGCAGCCACAGCTTCTCTGGGTAACCTGTGCCAGGGCCTGCCCACCCTCCCAGGGAAGGATTTTTTGATAACATCTAATCTAATCCTACTCTCTGCTAGTGTGAAGTCATTCCCCCTTGTCCTGTCACTCCAGGCTCTTGTAAATAGTCTCTCTGCAGGAATCTGTCTTGTAGGCTCCCTTCGGGTACTGGAAGGCCACAATTAAGTCACTCTAAAATCTTCTCTTCTCCAGGCTGAACAACCCCAACCTCTCCCAGCCTTTCCCCACAGCAGAGCTGCTCCATCCCTCTGATCATCCCTGGTCTTGCTCCAACATCTCCATGTCCTTCCTGGCTGGGGATCTGAGAGCTGGAGGTGGGATATCACCAGGGTGGAGGGGCAGAACTTCACTGCTCCCTGAGCCCGTGGAGAGGGGCTGGTCCCTCCTGCCTCTGGTAGCACCGTGCAGAAGAAGGGACAGTTCTGGTGGGCACATCTGCAAAGGAAGAATCCCCAAGGCTTCCTTGTGTTGTGATGTGATGTGAGGGACCAGCCCATCCTCAGGGGCACTGCTGCTGCTCTGCTGGCCCCGCCGTGTTGCTGGTGGTGAACGTAAGGGCAGATCTGATATCCATAAATCAACATATTACTCATTTTCAAGCATTTCAGTCTGACAGCTGTTACATGAGCACATTGTTAGGAGCTGTCAGGCGCTGATACATAGTGCCTTTTACAACATATGTTGACTTTTATCTAATGTTGTTCCATAATTAGCCCCAGGGAGCAGGAATCTGGGCAGCCGGCTGGCTGTGTGATCTCAGTTAACCTTTCTTGCCGGGGGGAGAAGGGCAGAGCTGGGAGGGCTGCGAGCTCAGGATGCTTCAGTGGATCAGGAGGAAGCAGGTAGAGCATGGATTTGAGCAGTACCCACAGGTCCTGTTCCCTTTCAGGATCCCTGGGTGTTTGGAGCTGTTCTAAAGAAGTAAAATAAAGCCCTGAGGGATTTGGGAGCTTCCTTCATTGATGGAGCACTGAATTTCAAGCTCAGACCAGGGTGGTGGCCCTGGGGGTTTTGGTGGAGGAGGGGAACGAGGGGTACTTCTCCCATGCATGGAAGGAGATGGAAGGCAGGGATGATTTACTGAGCAGGATAGGAGATAAATGAAGGAGCAGATGGTGGAGTTAATGAGTGGAAAGGGTAGATGGATGGACAAAGAGACAATGGAGACAATGTGATAATGGATGGTGGTGCTTCTACCCAGATGAGGACGAATGTTCTGATGTGTCCTCACAGTCTGGCTCCTGTTTAGGAACCTGTGATGATTCCCATGGAAGACCAGCTCCTGGTCACCATCCCTCTCACCACCAGGGTCCAGGTCACCCTTCACAAGCATTGTTGTCTCCCTGAAACATTCCCAGCTTCCTGCTCCACCAAAACAAGCAGCAGGGCACTCAGGACATGTTGGTCTCTATAAAGCAGCTCTGAGCTTTGTGGAGAAACCCAATGGGACTGATGTCTGTGGGGAGGGGACACTGTCCCACTGCAGCCCTCTGCTCGCCTGGACTGCTTTCCCTTCCTCACTGCAGCTGCTCGAGCTTGAAAAAACATGAGAGGAAAAATAAATCAATAAGACACAAAGATAAATATGCTCTCCAGTGCTCACATGTTGCAGCCGATTCCTCTGGACCTGCCGTGGTGGCTGCATAATTCATAAACTCACCAGGAACATGCAAATGGGGCAGCTCCTGCCAGGCTGGCCCAGGCACACCCAGCTCTGCCAGGATGGTGCTGAGCCCCTCTCCTGTGTGGTTTTGGGGTGCAGAGCTGTGTGTTCAGCTTCAGCACCAGCTGTGTCACCCATCACTTCCTGCAGCTCACGTGATTTTGGGGTGTGAGGTGAGAAAATATTCCCTCTCCCTGTTTGCATACAACCTGCCCCTGCTCTGACTCCCAGTGTCACCCTGAGAGGCTCCTTTGGGGTCTGGGGGTTTCAAAGGTGCTCCACACCCCAACATGCTGCAGGGATAACATCCAGAATGGTGCTCATTCCCACACAGGCTGCCCTGGCTGCAGAAATCCCTGTTTTAGGGTCTGAGGCACTCAGAGACCCCACCAGAGCGGGATGGCTTTGCTTTGCCAGGAGCAAATGCTGTTCTTCCTTATGGCAGGGAATGATGGGTGTTATATAAATCAACACCAACTTCTCAGATGGAAAATTACTTTATTAGTAATTTCAGCAGCACAGCATCATCAAGGACTTGCTTCAGGCAGTGTATAGAAGGCGTGGATGTGGCCTGGGTGTCAGCAGCAGCCTGGTGGGGGACACTGTGGATGGTCCCCACCTTGCTCAGCTCCCAGCTGAGATTCTCCCCCTCCCAGGGGCTGCTGACAGCCTTCCCTGGCTCCTGCCTTCTGCTGTGTCCTGTCCTCCTTCATCCCGACAGCAGTGCTCCCCAGGAGTGGCTGCTTTTCCCAGATAAATAGCTTAATTAGCTTTCTATTGACTCAGGCAAGCACACTCCTCAGGCAGTGGCTGGGAGAGGAGAGGCAATGTCCCAGGGAGCAGATCCTGCATCCCAGGGGCACAACAGCCTGCCAGGCTGGAGGGATAAAAAGGTCTTTGCCCCATGGAATCACAGGTTGGATGAGAAAGGGCAGATCCAGCCACAAGAGGGGTTTGTGGTCCCTGTATGAGCATCCACCTGAGCACCCCTTGAGTGAATTCCATCCTGTATTCCCTAGGAGAAAAGAAACACACAGAGGGTGAGAATGTGGCATGAGGGTAAATCCAAGGTGGTTGAAATGAAATAATAATAATAATAAAAATAAATAATAACAATAATAATGCATCTGCTGGACAAGGAGGCTGGAAATCAAAGCACGAACACCAAGTACATCTGCAAGACGCAGGGAAAATTTTTAATTTTGGAAACTGGCAAAAAGATTTGAGATAGCTGAAGAACAATCAGTGCTTGCCTTTGTGCCTGGAGGGACTGACAAACTTTGCATAAACAATTTTCCTTCCCTCTGATGTGGAAAGGCTGCCATGGAGCAGCAGGAGAGGCCGGAACTGATTCCCACTGACTTGGAGAAAGCCAAGCCCAGAAAGATTCCTTGGAAAATTACATTAATGGCCCAAGAGCAGCAGGATGGGGGTGACTCTATGGGAGAGGGGGCAGCAGCATCTCTGATTCCTGATCCAGGGATCCTGAGCTGCTTCCTAATCACGAGCCCTCAACCTGGCCACCCTGATCCTGTTGGAAAAGGTATTTCTCTGCCAGGTCAAAAGCCAAAATAGGATGGGGAAAGATTAAAAATACTCCCCTTCCCCAGGCAAGCCCTCCCAGACCAAGATGTGCTCTGGCACCGGAATATTAATGCAATGGAGGATGCTGTCCACCTCAGCCAGGCACCAGCTCCAGCACAGGAGAGACATACCAGGAGCTCAATTTGTGTTTGCCTGAGCCAAGGAGAAAATCTAATTAAACATGGCATCAGGACTTGGAGGAGCTGGGGATGGGGCAGGAATATAAAGCGCGGCCGCTTCCCGCAGATCAGAGGGCAATATTAATAAACCTGCAGAGGGGGAACTGGGGGATCAGCTGGTAATATTGATAAATGTAAAGCAAAGACAAAGCAGCCAGGGAATATTGGATGGCAAAGCTGATAAAAAGACATGCGGGGACAGCCTCGACAGGCAGCCCAGCATCCACCCTCCTGCTTCCCAGGGAGGGGATGGCACAGAGCATCCCAAAGAGGGGGGAATTTTGGCCCCCATTGCTGTGCCCCCAAAGCTGCAGCCCCAGAGCAGCACGGCTGCCCTGCACATCCCAGAGCCAGGGCACAGCAGAGAGGAGGAGCAGGCACAATATCTCCATCCAGGCCGGGCTGGGAGCTTGGGCTGCACTGGGAATGGGGAGCAGGGACACCAAGAGCCAGGGGCTGTGTGGGAGAGCAAATCAGGGTGAGCTGGGAGCACAGAGCACTGGAGATGTTCCCTGCTTGCTCCATCAGCCACAGGGATGTGTGGATGCAGCAGGGATGGGGCTGAAGGTGGAGCAGGGGGCAGGAGGAATATGTAGGGGATGGAACTCTGCAGCATTTCACCTTCCCTGTTACCTGCAGCCTTTCATCTCCAGCTTGAGATGGAAGTTTGTTTTCTTCTCTTCCACCCTTGGTGAAGTGACCTTAAATCCCCTTTCACAGGGATTGTGCTCCCATGGCCATACACCCACTGCTCCCTCCCCTCTGCCAGCAGCACATTGAGCAGGGGGGATCAAAAAGAGCCACTGAGTGAGTTTTAAATAAAAGATCGCATCTTCCAGAGCTATTGGAGTGATGATTTAAACATGAAGTCAAAGCCAGTAATGGTGTTGTCAGAGCCATGGCGGTAAATCCAATCAATAATTCACTGGGAGCAGGAATGGTGCCTCCTGCCTGAGGAGGGCATGGAGCTTCCCCTGGAGCAGGAGGTGCATCCCCTCACATCCCTGAGACCTCCTGTCTCCCTGGCAGCATCCCCCACCCTGGCAGCATCCCCACTGGGGATGGGGAAAAGCCAGGAGTCAGAGCCCCACAGGAGGGGAATGCTGACTGGCTCCGTGGAACAAATTTGTTACCTGGGCATGGATGTTCCAAACGCTGGAAACACCTTGGCTTGGTTGATTGCAGCTCAAGAAGTTTTCTCAGTCCCTGCACTCTTGGAGAAAGCCCAAAACCACCACAGGAAGCCCCAGCCCTCCTTGTAAGGTTTAAAAGCACTGAAAAGGGACCCTGCCCCAGGCCATCAGCACCTGCACTGGGAGAATGGGGGTACCTCATCCCTGTGACATCCTGCCCCTCCAGCCTGTGACCTGCACACCCCTGGGTCAGCACAAAGAGCACGTCAGCCCCTAAAACCATCACTGCAAGGACTCGGTGAGGAGCCCAGAATTAAGGGGCACACAAGGGCAAATAGGAGGACAGACAGACAGACAGAAGCAGCCCCTCCATCCCAGCCCTGTAGGGGGGATAAACGGAGGGCAGAGATGCTGGAGGTGGTCCAGGCGGTCTCTTCTCCTTCCATCCTCATCAGCAGCACCGGGAGCTGCTGAGCCGGCACTGCCACCTCGTGGCACGGCCATGGGCGAGGCTGGGGACAGTGCACAGCCCTGGACACGCTCCGTGGCTGCACAGAGACTGTATTACCTGGGGAGCTGCTGCCGGATGAATCAGTGCCAAAGAGGGGGCAAAAAACCCCAAAGGCAGCAGGCAAAGGGGAGGGGAGGGAAGGTCAGCCTGGCTAGAGGAGGGGGATGAGAAAGGGAAGCTGTGGCAGCAGGTAGGGTGGGTTCCCTGGGCTCTGAGGGGACAGAAATGGACCCATCTTGCTGCCCAGCATCACCCTGTCAGATGGGATTTGGGCTCTCTCACTTCCTAGTTTTCCAAAAAGCAGGCTCTGAGCATTAGTGTCCATCTCAGTACCCAACTCGGTGCACCAGCTGGGACATGCCACAAATCCCAGTGGGAAAACATCTTTTGGGGCATCCCATCCTACCCCATGGGATGCTCAGAGCAAAGAACAGCCCAGCATCCTTCCCACATCCCAAGGGCAAAGCATCCCCTCCACAAACACCCCTGGGGCAGCCCACTCCCTCCCCACAGCCCCTCTCCCCAAATCAACGACAGCAACAAGTCTTTTTCTAGATATATTTTTTTTTTAGCAAATGTTTATTTATATCAAAATACAAAACATTTCTGAAGCAGGGTAATGTTACATGAGGAGCAAGTTAATCGATTCCAAAACCCATCATTCTCCTACAGCATGGCTAGTTGTACGTAACATTGCAACACTGCCAGAATTTCTTATAGTGGGCACATTAAAATAATTAAAAAAAACAACCCAAAAAGTCAATCTATGAACATGCAATGTTACCGGCGATAAATTAAGTACTCAGCAGGCCTTAAAATCCCAACAGGCAGAGACCGAGGGACCAGCTACTCCCAGTAAGGCAGGGCTTCAAACTCTCATTTCTTCCAATTTTTGTTGGCTTATTAGCATTTACTCGTCAACTGACAACAGTCCAAGTGCCAAAAGGACCCAACTTTCTTGGCAGAGTGGGATTATTGCTTAGAGCTATCAAAGCAGCTCCAGCTCCCAGGCAGCCCCAGGAGAAGGGCAGGGAGAGGGCTCGCAGGGCAAGAGCCAGAGGTCTGCCTTGGCTAAGCACTGCAGAGGTTGGGCTGATCTGGAAGATGTAAAATCCCCCCCGATGAGGGGGTTCAATGGGTCGGTATCCCCTTGGAGACCAGCTCGGAGCGTGCCGGCACTGCCTGCAGTGGGAATGCCGGGAGGAGCGGGCAGCGCTCCCGGCGAGGTCTCTGTTCCCTGCCCAGGGCAGGATAGCACCCAGTCAGAAGGAGAGTTTGGGGTGAGGGACCCCCCTACTTGTGCCCCTCATCGCACACCTGGGGAGCGATGCTGAAATTTGGCTTTCCCTCCCCGTGGTCCGGAGCAGCTCCGGGCCATTCCCGGGGATGCCGATGCCGAGCACGCGGCCACCGGTCCCTCCTGCTGGCATTTACTGGCCCTGGCGAAGGCCCAGAGCAACAATACAGATACAGAGAGATTATATAGAGCGTGGAATAAGTTTCGTATAAGGCTTTGGTACAGCACCATCATGTCAGATTTATTTGTAAATCGTTTACAGAAAAAAAAAAGCTTACTGAAAAAATAGTGTTTTGTTTCTCTTTTTTTTTTTTAATAATTTTTTTTTTACTATTATTATTATTATTTTCTTTTCTTCTGAGGAACATACCTGAAAGTTCAAAAATTAACCCTCTAGTTGCCGTCTGAGCTCCCATCAAATGCTAGTTTTGCTGTGTGTGCAGTTCCAAAACGAAGCGACTCGATCCCAAATCCCACTAAAGGTGTGACAAAGCCCACCCGGCTCGCAGCAGCCACCAGTCACTAAAATCAACACCACAGAGATTCGGCAGCTGATCGCTACTCACTGTTTAGTAAAAATTAAAAAAGGATTTTTTAAAAAAGAAAACCAAAACCTAACAAAAATTTAAAAAAAAAGAGAGGAAAAGAAAAAACAACAAAAAAAAAAGTCACGACAACGAACATTATGGAACCAGCGGTACTAAAGTTTCTTTTATTGTTATTGTTATTAAAAAAAGTCAGTTCCACTGGTTACCATTGAAACAGCACCAAAGAGCACCCTAACGTGTGTTATACATTGTAATACTTGACATTCAAGAGATGGAAATGAGGTTGGATGGTCTAGTCTTTATATCCAGAGGCAAGAAATTCTTCTTACAAAGAGGAAAATGTTGTCCCACACAACCAGAGACCTGTTGGGTCCGGAAGAAAATCCTGCCTTAGGGGAAAACACTATGGAGTTAGGAGGGAATTAAATCAAGAGCTACCTATGGAGGTCTACGAGGGTTCAGAGAGTCTACAAACCTATTAAAAGGGGATTAAAAAGTCTGGGCTCCCCAGGAGAGCCAGGGATGCTCCCATAGGGGAGCTGGAGATGCTCCCAGGGGATCTGGGGACACTCCCTGGGGGATCCAGGGATGCTCCCCTAGGAGCTGGCATGCAGATGTCACCTCCAAATGCCCAAAGGATGGCTCAGAAACCTCATGGCAAAGTAGGCATTTCCAGGAGGTTTTCTACAGGACTTTCCCACATGGGAATGTCAAGGGACTGGAGCCTGCACAGCCATATGGAAGGTCCTGCACCCCTAGGGCCACGGGAGCATCCCCTGCCTGCTCTCTGCCAGCCCCACCGAGGGAAAACCAGGGAAGTTTGGCCTTAAAGTGCATCTGGGAGGGCAGGGAGCGTGTGCCAGCATCTCCCACCAAGCCAAAACCTCCCCGAGCGGAGACAGGTGCTTCCCAAAAAGCTCCCACCGGCCGAGAGGGAAGAGCCTGGGAGGGGGCAGGAAGCAAACACCCCCGGGAAAGCAAGCTCCTCTGCCAGATGTGCACAGCTGTGGCGGATGGAGGCAGCGGGGAGGCGGGAATAACCAAACCAAACCAAAGGAAACCAAAGGAAACCAAA
>JAWWEW010000065.1:2962952-3115745 GCA_035583185.1 Anabacerthia variegaticeps
GCACAGCTGTGGCGGATGGAGGCAGCGGGGAGGCGGGAATAACCAAACCAAACCAAAGGAAACCAAAGGAAACCAAACCAAACCGCGGGAAGCAGGATGATGCTGTGGACACCCCCCCAAACCCCGGCGCACGGGGCAGAAGGAGCAGCTCTTGATGTGTCTGTTTGGCATCCAGAGGGTTAACGCTACTGTGGAAAGTGTGCTTTGTAAACATTTATATCTTTCCTTTTCCTGTTTTTTTTCTGTAAGTGATTCCAGGGGAGGTGGGGAAGGGAGAAAGCTGCCCGCCCCCCCTCCCCTGCCCACCCTCAGCAATACCCCAAAGCCCCACCGGTGGGGGGGAAATACAGCCCCTCCCAGCCCGGACACCGACCAGGTGAGAAATCTCATCCCTTCTCTTTCTCCTTACATCCTTTTTTTTTTTTTTTTCCTTTTTTGTAACATATAAAATACTCACTTATGTATTTACCGCTAATAAATGCAAGTTAGTCCCACCAAACATGCTTTGCTTCGATATCAAGAATTGGTGCTGAACAAATCTTGGCTTGATATTAGAAACATCCCCCCCAACCCTCCCCAACCCGACGAAGAAGACAGAAATATCATGGAAAATACAGGTGACACCTACGGAGGACACGGTGCCGCTGTGAGGGGCCAGCTCCCGGGATTACATTCGTGCCTCAGCCCATGGGGACATGGCATGACCACGGTGAGGGACCTCTGCCTGGCTCCAGAGGGGTAGAAACACTCAGGGTCTCTGCCACCAGCCCCTCGGGGACCTCTGAGCGCAAAAAATAGCATCTGGATCCTCGCAGAAAGAAGTTTCACGGGACACAACCCAAGGGGAGCAGAAGCCATCCAAAACTGATCCCCAAATCCTGCCCCAGCGGAGGCAGAGGGGATGGTTTGCCAATCCCTGGCATTGCTCAGTCCCAAAACTGGCTCCTCATCCCTCCACCACCCACGGGCACACAGGGAAGGGGGTCCGGCGGGTCCTTGCAGGAAAAGCCCCAAGTATCCCCAGCACATTCCTCACTGCTCCAAGACTCCATGCCACTCCACCAAAGGAACTGGGAGAGCCCCACGTCCCAGCCAAGCGGGCAGGGAGAGCCCCACATCCTGCCCCAGTGGACACCAGCAGCCCCCATGGCACAGGTAAACCCTGGTGACCAGAGATGCTCTGCTTGTTGTAGAGGTATTGACGTGCCTAGGGAGAAGGTTCCCTGCTCCAGCCGGGTGTGGGGACCAGCAGAATCCCACTGTGGCCACCCAGGGCTCTGAGGGGCCACACAAACCACAGGAGGGTTTCAGAAACCCTCAGGATTCATGAAGGCAGAGAGAATGGGTGGTCAAGCAGCACCCAGCGAGGTAATGGTGTGGGGACCCCACCCCACAGCGTGTCCCCATCCTGTGCCAACCCTGGGTCGCAGCCAGCCTCATCCTTCCTGCTGAAAGCAGCACCCTTGGAGCTGAGATTTGTCTTTTTTCTCTGGAAAAAAAAGCCCAAGACAGCCCTCAGTGGAAACACCACCACCTCACCGTAGCCCTGGGCAAGCTGGCAGCAGGCCCAGGCTTCCCCATCCCGGGACTTTTTCCCTTTTCAGTATTTTTCCCTATTGAAACAGCAATGTGACAGCAAACAGCAGCGATGCTGGAATGGCAGCCAGAGCTGACGGATCCCCCAGAGCCCTCCGAGCCCCCCAGCCTTGCCCAGCCCTCCTCTCCCTCGCCACCGTATTGCTCAAACAGCACTAGGCATGGATACAAAAATAAAACAGCTATGTGACTTAGATATATATAATTTTTATATATATATATATATTTGTATATATATTTTTGTCTATTTATAGGTGGATGGAGAAGCAGAGAAGCTGAAGCGCAATATAATGTAAAAATACTCGCTCTGCTCCCGCTGTTGAGACTCTCCCCACCTCTGACAGCCTTCTCTCATGCTGCACAGAAGTTTCTGACACCTATTACTAAGGAATTATTTTAAATATTTATTCTCCCCCCCTTCTAAAATAGAAAGTAAATATATATTTGTTTAATTTTATGTACAATGCGGTTTCGATACACCAATATCATTTCTTTAAATAGAGATACTGGGGCTCATTTCTCAAGTCTTTTTTTTTTTTCAATTTTGTTTTAATGTAAGTGCTGGGGGGGGAGTGGGTGGAAATTAGAGGAGCTTTCAGTCCTGGGAAGATGGGCCCCTTTTGCAGCCCTCTTGGTCCCCTGTAACCTCAGGAGGACATGAATAAAAGCCCTCCCGGGAGAGAAAGTGTCATTTTGATGGTAAAGCCAAAATCTAGGCAAACCCTCCTCCCTGGGGGATGCCAGTTTCCCACCCCACTGCAACCAGTATAAAAATCCTTAGCTACCACTACAGTACATGCTTTCTGCATCTGAAACCCCCCAAGCCTGGACCAGCCTGTCTGCCCCCCCTTTCTGTTGCCCACCCCCTCCCCAGGTACGGTCCTTCCTCCATCCATGCAAAAGTCAGCCAGAGCCCTGGGACTGGGGACATCCTGAGGTCACCTGGCATCACCAGGAAGATGCCTGTGCCACACAATGATGAGGAACACACAGCTCAGGCAGCACAAACCTGCCAGGTCAAAAAACACATAAATGGGGGGAAATGGGGACACATGGCACTGGGCAGCCCCTCCTCATCCCAGGCACCAGGGGAGGGGAACAGGCTCCCACTTCCAGCCCCTTCCCAGCACCAGCAGCTCTGCCCTGGTTCTCACCAAATGATGGGAATTAAGTGCAATATTAAGTTTCTTCTTTTACTGGCACCAGCCCCCAGTTCCTGGATCGTGCATTCCCTGACGGATCTGCAACAGGAACAACTGTGCTTCCCACCTCTCCTCCCCAGCAAACACAGGCAGAGAGGAGTCAAGATGCACAGAAACAGAAAAAAAAAAAAAAACCCAAAATTAAGCTGAAGGGGGGAAATAGGAGTAAACATCCTGCTTTCTTTAAAGGTTACCCTGGGCCCAGACAGCACAGGGAGGGGCTCCTGGAGAGTGGTGGGAATGCAGCCTGAATTCGGCTGTCCCCATAGCTGGTGCCAGTATCACTGGCATCACTGGTGACCAAATCCCCTCCCTGTTTCAGATCCTCAAAGTCCTGCTAGTGAGGTTTAAAATAAAGACACTGTGAAGAACATCTTGTCCCTCCAAGGAGTCACTGCTGGGGCCGGCTGGCACAGCCGGTGCTGCATTCCTCAGCTCCAGGGACAAATTTAGCTGTATCCCTCTCTCATCCCCTCTGACTCATGCTTTTCTGGGAAGAACAGATGCAAAGCAAAATGCTTTCACATGGGTAACCGGAGAGCAGCATCTAGAGGGACTCGAGGGAAAGGTTTCTGTGTGGTGCAGTTTTTTCTTTAAATGATGGCACCAGTGATGAGGCAACATTACATCCCCCTCCCATGTCATGCCCCATGTCACGCCCCACGGGCACTGGACACGGAGAGGAGAGGACCTGTCCCTCCTGCTTCTCAATGTCACAGCCCAGGGGTGAGTCACAGACAATGAACAAAGCAAAAATAAAAAATGGGGGGAAATTATGAGAAAAAAAGAAAAGCAATCTGTTGTGTGCAGCAGGGATGCAGCTCAGGTCACGCCTGCAGTGTGCCTCTCCACTCCCAAATCCCCCTCAGGCTCCAGCTGCTCCCAGCCCCTTCCCAATAATCTCCCCTTCAGCACGGCTCTAAACTCTCCCCTAGAGACACACATACCCCCAACATGCAAATCTACTGAATTCTGCAAACCTATCTACCTTTGTCCTACGTTTCTCTATCTATTTATATCTCATATATACAGTGTGTTTTACTCCAGTTCCTTGAAAAGGTTTCCTTCTGCAAAAAAGCATCGAGTCCGCCAGCCCGTGGCTGCAGTGAGCCCATGTGGGACATGTGGGAATCCCTGAAGGTCCAGCCTCATGGAAAGATACCCCCAGACAGGAGCTACAGCTGAAACCAACCCAAACCTCTGAGAACTCCCCAACCTGAGTCACTGCCTGGAGCGAGAGGAGAAACCAAAATGCCAGGAGGATTTTGTCCTAATACAGGCTGCAAGGTGTGAGCCGCAGTAAGTCTGGAACACGTGTCCCGCCCAGATGACACGAGACATGACTAAGCCCTGCTGGGACTGTGCCTGGGCTGCTGAGCCCAAACCCAGAGCCCTCAACACCCCCAGAGGTAGGTACAGCAAGCTGTTATTCCCTTTATATTCCCTTTACATTTATACATCCAAACACAGCCACCTCCAGCCTTCCTCCACAGCTGGCGGCATCGAGCCAGCTGACAAGGTGATAAACACCAGAACAACAACCTGGAGCCCAGCAGTGCCCAAAATCAGCCTCCAAGTCTCAGGTGTTGGCACATGGCAGCAGGAATGAACATCCCTCTGGGAAAAGCATCACCTGCTCACAGAGACACCCCTCACCACCCCGGGGGCTCACAGAGACCCCTCTGCTCGGGGCACAGACCACAAACCATGCTGAGGTTCATACTGGGAAGAGACCTTGGGACCCTCCAGCTCCCCCCATCCTACAGACCCACTGCTCCAAGTGCCTCTGGATGCACTTAATGACAGGCACAGAAACACTCCCTCTCCCCCCACCTCACAGCAACTTGCATTTTCCTTCATGTCAACACTGCAAAACCAAAACACTGGTGCATTTACATGGCAAAGTCACCTTAAAAACATGTGGATGAAGGCTCAGCAAGTCCTGCTGGAAAAGCAGACAAAGTGCTTTCCCTGCCCTTTTTCTCTGCCTGCACGGGTTTTGTTGGAGAGGCTGCGAGGGGTGGCACCCCACGACCACCCCCTCTTTCCAAGGGATCTCAGCAGCACCCTGTACCTACCTCTCCATGTCATCTCCCCCAAAATCCTGCAACCCCCACACGGCGGCATGAAAATGGCACTGGAGCATCCCCACTGTAGCCACCTCGCAGGCAGAGGCACCAGTAAGGACCCCCCCAAAAACAGGTTGGCAGTGATGCCTCAGAGGAGCCCAGGCACAAATATCCTTGTGATTCAGAGGCATTTTTTCACCGTGGTCCAGGATTTGCCAAGGGACCTAATGAAACATCGCGTGCGCAACGTGCAAGGAGGAATCGTACGGTTACTGGCAAAGGAAGAGCCATCTACCTCAGACCAGCTTATAAAATAAGAGAGTTTGGCCCAGGAAGATAAAAATCAAGATATATTTTGCAGCATGAAAGGAGGAAAAAAATAAAATAAAATGAAGCAGCAGCAGCAGCAGCAGCTGTGTTTGCAAACCACCAAAGCGACACGGAGTTCAAACGGGGATGAAATGGGGGAAGCATTTGGCATCGTCTGACACGGCTTCGATGTCCCAGGTCCGTGGGAGGAGAGAGGAGCGACCCCCTGAAGGGCATGGAAACCAGAGGGCTGGGAGAAGCGAGGAGGTTGCCAAAGCAAGAGGTGAGCCAGTCAGCCAAAGCACGGCCCGAGTCTATCGGAAGGTAACTCGGTTTAGCAGGGAAAGGAGTTAAGGATGGTTTTAGGGAAGAGCTGCTTCCACGAGGCGCCCGGGCGGGATTTCCCACTCCAGCAGCGTGGCAGGCTGAAAGAGAGAGGGCTGCAGCTCCAGCCTCTAAAGGTCGAAGACCATGAAAAGCCCAGTGGCTCAAAACACCTGCAAAAGGAAAACAACTCTCAAAAGACGGACCCAGCAAGCCGGCATGCTCCGTCAACCTTCCCTGCACTCCAAGTCCTCTAGAGCTCCTAAAGACAGGATGGGGCACAGTCCCGAGGTAGCAACCTCAAGAGCCTGAAGACAGCGCCTTGCCCATCCGAGCGGGCGTCGTAAATAGTTTGGAAAGCACTCAAAGGAAAAAGCAACCCTCTGTTAGAGAGGTTGAGGCAACGAGAGCGAAAGGAAGAGCAAGTTGGCCACGGCATGGCCAGCACAAAGCCTCCACACCTCCCCCGGCCCCGATGGTCACCTGTCTGTCAGGAGCAGCCCGGCCCATCGGGAGCAGCCCAGCTGAAGTTACCGGCGAGCTGAAGTGAGCCAGGCAGAGTTTTCCCCGCTGCCGAGCGGGAGAATGGCATTAAATCAATTCAGATCCGAGCGGGTTCTAGGGAAAACCCTAAAAACACACTCAAATAAAAGAAATCCGCAGTCATACTGTTAGCAAAGTTGAATTCTCACTCTGAGAGTTGAGGTTCTTACGTCAGGTCACTCGTCACGTCAATGAAAAGCCCTGGTGCAGGCTGGAAGGAGAGGGACATTTCTGCCAGACCCTCCCTCCTTCCCGAGACAAACCTGCTGACGGTTTGAAGACCACCTACATGAAGTTGTTAAAGCTTGGAAATATCCCATTATCGATTTAGAGGATTCATTGTCCAGTGGCTCAAACCTTTTTCAGGGCCTGGAGATTGGAAAAGACGCGGTGCTCTGTTTTTGGTGGTCACAGGTTCCCGAGCATCCTGCTGGGAGAGGAAGCACAACCTCTAAAACCAGGTATTTTTAGGCAGAGCAATAAATAGGCTCCAATTTAAGAGCTCCCGGGGAGCTTGGCGTGGCCGGAGTGCCGGATCACAACCGAGAGCTCACGTCTTTCTCCAAACATCTCAGCCCTTGGAGGTTCAACCAGCAGCAAGAGCAAAAACCAAGGCAAAGCAGAATTAAAGGCGAGATTGCAGAGAATCTCTTGGCAATTCTACCTGGGAATAAACAAAAGTTTCATATGCAAATAGAGAGCCTGGGGCAAAGACATGCCTGCAGGCTCTTCGATTCTCCTGATGCTTTTTCTACAGCCTGAATCCACTCAAAGCAAGAATATCTACATGAAACACTTGGTGTTTTATTCCCAGGCAGGCTGGAGGGTTTAGCACTTTACCGCAGAGGAAGAACTGTGCAAACCTGGATACAGCGGTTGATTTTACCACTTCAAACTAAAAACAAAAAACAACTCTAAATATTTTAAAGGTAGGGATTGCTTGGTATCAGCACTAAGCATTTATGTAGCACTTGCAGTCTATAGGCCACCAAGTGCTTGTCCAAAGTGCTCAAATATGACTTATCCCCATTTTACAGATGGGAGAACTGAGGCACAGAGAGGTTAAGTGACTTGCCCAAGGCCACGCAGTCAGAGAGTGGAGGCAGAGCAGGAAAGCGAGCCCGGCCGTTCTCGGAGCGGGTTCCACCTTTCCTGCTGAAAACAAACCAAAAAAAAAAAGGCCTATGCAATCCAGAAAACCACCAGCCACCAAACCTACCCTAAAGTATTCTGAAGAGGAAATACATTCTGGTGAAGAGTAGAACAGCATTACCGAGGGGAACAGGGGGACAAAGGGAGGGACATGACCCCGGCGGGTGTCACAGCCGGGCTGGAGCAGAAAGGAGGGGGAAACGGTGGGACCAGCAGCGATGGATTTTAAGCTGACGCGAAACGCCGGGCTTAGCTTTGCGCGGCCGCTCCGAGGAGCCATCCGTGTCCATCCGCAGAGCTGGGCACTTCCAGCCTCTCTCCCCTGGGCTCAGCACCCGCCGACGGAGGCTTTTGGGACCACGCAGCCAAACCCCCTCGGCTCGCACGCCTGCGTCTCCCCGGGATGCGGTTACGGGTAGAGATTGAACATCACACAGTAAGAAATCACATTACTACACGGCACCGAAGAACGTTTGCCTGCGATATACAGAGTGTCGGGATGAATGAATCAAAACCACCCTCATCAAAGCTGGCACGCACCGTACCTGGAGGGGGAAACACCCCTGCATGAGAGCAGCCCCGTACCCGTGTGCTGGCACAGCA
Source organism: Anabacerthia variegaticeps (assembly GCA_035583185.1). NCBI lineage: Eukaryota > Metazoa > Chordata > Aves > Passeriformes > Furnariidae > Anabacerthia > Anabacerthia variegaticeps. The sequence goes on from JAWWEW010000065.1 coordinate 2,970,751, forward strand.
CCGAGGCTCAAATGCATTTGCACAGACAAAGGGTGATTTCTCACATCTCACACTGACTGCAGGGCTCGGGGTCTTTCTGGCTTTTCCCTTTCAGAGATAGGTAAGGAAAGATGTCACGCACGGTTTTGCTGTTATCTTCACGTCAAGGGAGGCTGGGAAGGGGGAGGCAGGGAGACTTTCACAATTACAGCTTTCCTGGGATTATTTGGTCGTGTTTTTACCATAATCAGATTCATGGGATTACCAGTTCCCGTCTGGGTTGTTAGGTCCTTGTCAATTAATTACACCCTGTGTCATTTAGTTTCTTCCGGCGATTGAGGGCCAGCTGCTCAATCCCACACTTTCTCCCTAAACGCGCGCTGCAGACGCAGATGACAAAAGCTCCGTCTGTGCCTTTGAAGCCTAGAGATCTTTTCCAAAACCGAGGTGCAACGCCCCCCACTCCCCACCCCACCACTGAAGCCGTTCTGGGGTGGGGGGAGAAGCGGATCCGAGGAGCACCCAAGCCCAAAGCATCCTCCCCATCTGCCCCAAGGTCCCCCCAGCTCGTCCCCACCACGAGCCACCGAACCCCCCGGCAGAGGTGGCAGCGTGGGGCTGTCCCCCCTTCTCTCCCACCACCTCCATCCCCGTCAGCTCCCTCCACCGCTCCTGTTCAACCTCCTGGGGCCGGCGCAGGCTAAAGCAGGGTGGCGTGCCCGCTGGTGTCATCGTGGTCCACGCTGTTGAGAATGGCTGTCTGGTCTTCAGGGAGCTGCCGGTGGCAGAGGTCGTCCTTCAGCGCCGAGAGCCGGGCGAAGGGGTCCTGACGAGGGTGTCTCTTCTTCTTGCGGAGGCAGACAGCTTCGTCAGGCGACAGTACCTGAGAGCTGGGAGGGTGCTGAACCTGGGAGGCAGAGCCGTCTGGGAAGGGGGGAGAGAAGGCAGATGGGACCAGAGCCAGCAGCAGGGCAGAGCGCTTTGCACACTGTAAAAAGGGAGGTTACAGCAAGCCTGGCCCTGAACCCGCCGCTTGGCAAGAAGGGAGCACGTTTTGGGCAGCAGGGAAAGTGAAATTAGCACTCCAAAGCCAAAATAAATTACTAGAGATGGGAGATGCATGGAAAAGGAACTCGGTTTGGAGGAGCAAGGGAGGGACAACCCGCAGGCAAGCAGTGCAAGGAGCCATCCCTTTTGGGAGGCAGGGAACAAGGGCAGCATCCAGGAACGGGCTTGGAGACCCCCAGTGCTGGAGCTGGAAGGGATCTGCCCAAGCTCTGCCCACAGTGGGACAGAAGGGATGCTGTTGGGGACCGCGGGGTCCTCACACTCACTGAGTTGTTTTCTGGATTTCGAGGAGCCCTTGGATGACTTTTTGGGCTTCTTTATCCGCTGGTATTTCAGAGCTTCGAGCCTCTCAGGTGCAGCAGCGTCCCCGGGCGGAGATGGACGTTTTCTAGGAAGGAAAAGCAGACAGGCGCTGTCAGCGGCTCTCGGCCATGCTCGCGCCTCTGGACGTCCCCGGTGGGGGATCGGTCAACCCCAGCCAGCTGTGCCGTGGAAAAGGAAGAGGTGAGAAACCCATGGCTGAGGGAGCAGGGCCAGCCAGGCGTGCTGGAGTGCAGGATGAAGGGAGCGAGGCGTCCCCGCTGTCCCCCTACGTCTCCTCCACGTCGCCGAGCAGCGCCGTGACCCAGCCGGTCCCACCGGCCGCGTCCAACACGGGCACCCCCAGCTCACCTGCCTGCCATGCCAACACTGCTAAACCAAACAAAAGGACGGGGCAGATCCTATGTCCGATAAGGTATTTCTGGGAAGTGGTAGGAAACCCCTTGGGATGGAGAGAGAGAAAGAGACAGGCAGAAGCGGCACGGCAGCATCGAGACGGGCACCACGAGCCACCCGTGGCGGACAACACCGGCGCCACAAACAGCAGGGAGGCAGGATCCTGCTGGCCCTGCTCCCACAGCCAGAAAACCAGGGGCCACATGACAGACAGGGACACGAAGGGCACACACCGACAGAGCCGGGAGAGGTACCTCATTCCCAGGTCCCTGTGAGAAGCGACAACAGAAACGCAACAGCATGGGAGCATCTGCTCCTGGAACACCGAGAGGCTTGGGAGCTGGAGATGGAAACACTGACAAGGTTTTACTGCAAGGACAAGGAGGGCATTTGCAAAGGGGTGCTTCCTGCAGGAGAGCCAGCAGTTGCAAGGGATAGCTTTCCAGCTCTAGCCCCTGAGGAACTCTTCTACAGGAACCAGCTCAAGGTGAAACGGTCTCCCCTTTGCAAAAGGATTTTTTGCTCTACTTCCTTCACTGTACCTGTTTTTCCCATCCAAGGCCTGGAAAGCATGACTGCTGTAGAGAGCAGAGCATTAGAGGAAAACCTTTTCCTTAGGAGAGTGGGCAGTCCAGCTCTTTTATCTATAATACATCACAGCATCCCCCCCTCTCGCTGCTTTCCCATCTCCTTCCCCCTCTTCATTTTAGTTCCATGACTCTCCAAGTTGCACCAACTCCTAATGGCACAGAAGGACAGGCCTGAGGCCACAGATCAACCTGAGTCATCATGAGCAATCTGTACACAAGGTGTCCAGAGATGGCAGGGGAAACATCCACAAAGCACCTTTTATTGCGAGAAAGCCAACACTTGAAGCCAGGCTCCAGCGAGGAAAGGAAATTTAAACCAGAGTGTTTCATCTTCAGAGGAGATGACTCTTCTGCTCTCACAGCTCGGTCACCAGAGGTCAGCCACCAAAGCTCCTCAAAACAGCCACACAGAGGACAGTGCTGACGGCAGCTCCTGCATCTTCAGGTGTCCGTGACTGGGGCAGGGATCAGCAAATCCCACAAGCCACAGGCAGCAGGATGGGCAGGCAGAGGAGCTGCCTCGACTGGCTGCAAGGAGGCAACACCAGCGTCTTCAGACTCCTGCTTTGGCACCAAAATTCTGTGCACGATGTCAATGGTCTCTCTCCACATTGCAAAAACGCTGTGGATGCTGATGGGAGCAGCAGGGAAGGGGCAAACACATGGGCTGGAGCACACACCCCGCACTCCAGGGCTGTGGTACCGGAGGACACCCATCCACAGGGAGTCTGGAGCTCCTCATCTCCCCTGGGTTCCAGGTGGAGGCTGTGCCACCACTGCAGAGCACAGCATGACTGTGACACTTCTCATCCGACATCCCAAGCGGCTCCGGAGTGGTGATGCTTCAGCTGGAGTGCACAGGCAAGAGCTCCCATGGGATTTTTCCCCTTGGGGAGCAGAAGAGTGCTTTTTTTTTTTGAAGATGCATGTGATTGCAAAGCTTCTCAGCATTGCTGGCAGCGCTGGAGAGCACCCAGGGAAGTGCAGTGTGAGGTGATGAAGCAGCTGAGGCACAGCAGACGCAACAGAAACCCAAACACTGGGCATAGAAGAGCTCCTTTTCATGAGAAGTCAATGTGTGGAAAGCTCCCAGAGAGCCTCTGTTCCAGCTCCCAAAGAGCCTGTGTTCCAGCTCCCAGAGAGCCTCTGTTCCAGCTCCCAGCAGAGCAGCACATCAGCCAAAGATGAAGCAACTCATTAGACATGCTGGTAGTCCCACTGGCTGGATCCAGGCGAGGACTTTCCCTCCTCAGGAAGACGACATTTACAGTTGCAGAGCATAAACACCTTCTTTCCAAGTGCAACCAGCCTCTTATGAGAGAGGTTAAACCCACTCTAGCCACTGGGCTGCACCAACAGGGACAGCCACGCACATGCTGAATCCAAGTAGGACCACAGTGACCCACAGGTCCGACAGCACGGGATCCCCCTGCAGCAATTCCTGCTTGAATGGTTGATAACAGGCTTTTCCCATTTATATCCACCATTTCTATGATTTGACCACGATGTACATCCATGCAGGTAGTTGGCTAATGGTGGTCCCAGCTGCTCTAGTCCATTGGCCACGTGTGCCAAGCCCTGGACACCACCATCCTGCCCATCAGCACCTGCTTTTCACCACCTCTTCCCATATATTTGCTAATATTCTTAAAGCTCAACTCTTCGAAGTCTCTTGCTCTTCCCACTCGTTTTTCTTTCTAAGAAGATGCTACTGTGGCATGTTGACAAAATTAGACAGATTTACGCAAGGGATTATGAGGAAATTGCCTGGAGCTCATTTCCACTAGTTCTCCATAATTGGGCTCGTATTTATACACACAAACATAAACAGTGAGTGTGCTGAACCCATGTGTCACCATAAATACTGTCTGACCTCTGGCAAGGAAGAGATACAGAGGAGGACAGAACGATGCTACTCACCAGCCAAATTTTATCAGCTCTACCCACCCTTTATTTCTTCAAAGGGCTCCAATTCTTTAGAATTAATTTTCATTTTAAGCTCAGCCAGAAGCCTCTTCCTGCCCCCAGTGTTAACATTTTGGGCATCTGCCCATGCATGAGAGAGACCTTGAATACCAACACACGAGAGGTTCAGGAGGCAGGCAAACTTCTTATAGGAACTTCAGTGTAGAGCCAAGCAAAGGAGCTTTGAGCCCATGTGAACTCCTGACACAAGCCTTCCATGAGGTGCCACAAACACCTGGAGCAGCAGTTTTCCTCAGGTCTTCAAAGGAAAACCCCTCTGCATGAGCAAGGGCCTGAACTGCATGCACTAGAGAGGCTGCAAAGATACAGAGGGACCTCTGAGAGCCCCAGGACAGGAGGAGAAGTATCCAACCCAACACACATCTCAGCTGCTCTTCTTCAAATGTCCTTCCACATACAAAGCAAAGATGTAAGGGAGAAGACCCCTAAAAGCATCACTTTCCACTCGAAAGGGGAATCCATATAAAGGAAGTGTGCAGGAGATTCAAGGGCACAATACATATATTGTGGAGGTCTCAACACACATTCCCTATCTCCTTCTCTCCTTGAGTCAAGACACTGACATCCAGAAGTAGTTTGGGCATGTTACAGCATCCACTTGGGATGAGGCAGAGCATCCATTCGGACCAGTTAGAGCATCCACTTGGGCAGGAGCCCACTGTGACTCAGCCATTCATCCTCCTCAGATGAAGAGCTCAATTCTCCTACACGAGGCTCCTGCAAGTCAGAATTCCCACTTTGCTCTGAGGCAGCTCTGGCTGCTGCCTCCATCCCGGAACGCTTGAGATCCTTGAGATTGGTGCTAGAGAAACACAGCGGTGACAGCCCCTGGCGCCAGAGCTGCTGCTGCCAAGGCACCACAACGAGGGAGGAAGAGGCTGAGGGAAGGAGCACACCGGAGAAGGGGGTCCCTTCTACAGGTCTGCAGACACCACAACTCATCTACACAACGGACTTCACCACCATGCTGACAGAGAGGAGAGAGGACGAGGGAAAAGGGGCCGGACTGGAGAGGAAGAGGGGGATACAGTCACGGGGAAGGGGAGGGGAGAGAGGAAGATAAATGAAAAACAGGAGTGAGAAAATATATAAGTAAATTAAAGAGACTGAAAAGAAAAAGAAAATAATAGTAATAATAATAATAATAATAATAATAATACTCAAGAAGGAAAAGAAAAACGCACTCAGACAAGCAGACTCACAACTTCTCCAAGCGGGAGGAGGCATGAAACACATGCAGAGGATCAGCACATGGACAGTCTTTAAAGGGGAACCTGTTTTCTTTCAAGCGGGGAGCGAGGGGTGCTGCTCCTCCCGCACTCCTGGCACCGATGTCCCTCAACTCTACGCCACAGCCAAGCCCCCCAACTCCCAGCATTGGCAGTGCTGTCCTGGCAAAGGGAGGCCGGAGGGGCCACCCAGGGCAGGCTGCGGTGCCGAGGGGCAGGGGAGCTTGGTGCCTTGTCTGTGGTTTTTGGGTTTCCCTCTGCAGGGACACGACAGCCCCCTTTTCCCTGTTAGGAGATGCACGCTGCATCCTAAGAGAAGAAGATGGAAGAACTCCTCGTGCCAGCTCAGTAACGACATTATTTATCCCTGCCCATCCATAAAAGCTACCTGAGCTTCACCTAAGAAAAGCCACCATGCTGCAGCCACCACCGAGCCCACACGTTGCCTCTCCCTCTCCTCCTCTCAGATTTTATTACTGCAGCACAGAAATCTGGCTGGTCTGGTATAAAATCCCTGTGCTCAGCATGCACTGACAATTTTATGACCCCAAACCATCAAGAAATTACTTGGCTGGGCTCTTTACGGGATTCCTTGCTTATTAACTGAGATTTATTCTCCTGGCTTCCCCTTTTTGGGGATAATGACTCTGGAGTTGCTCCTGCAGCTCCACCTCCCAGCAGCATCTTGGAGTAGGACACATGGCTGCTCCTCAGCAAGTGTCCTGCTGGGCAATGTGACCCTGCTCCTCAAAATCCATCAGCCCACAGCACCCAGCATTGGAGACAGGAGCCAGCCAGGATCTGGGCAAGAGCCACACCAAACTCAGACACGAGACTGGAGTCACCTCTGCTGTGCTAAAGCCATGTTCACTCATGTCCCTGATGCTCCCAGGGTGGGGAAGTGCCACAAAAACCAGAATAAACAGCCATGTCCTCAGAGAAGGCTTCACTATTTCTTGAGAAGCCTGGCACAGCCCAGATGTCACCAAGGCTTGGTGCCACTTTGCTCCTCATGGGACACCCTGTTCTGGCATCACCAGGGGAAAACAGAAGAAGGTGGCCAAGTGCTCGAGAGCTTTGGAGGCTGCAAGGCTCAGACTGGAGGGGTTTGAGCTCCTGCACGGAGCACACATCCTGTCCCTGCTCTCATCACCATGACCCAATATCCCTTCCTCACTTCTCCTACTCTCCCCACCACAGGACAACCCTCCAGGTCAGCTGGAGGAACTTCCCTCTCCTGGAAACATCCCCCTGATTTCTCTAGGCATCCCATCTCTCTCTCTCTGAGGTTCTTTTCCAGCCCAACAAGGCTCCTCAGGCTGTTGGAGAGCATTAGCCAGGACTTTGACTCTTCCCATTCAAGGGAAGCAAGGCTTAAGTTTTTGTAAGACCCGTCCTAGGGAGGTTTGGGCATGGCCAGGCCCTAAAAATGCTCCTATCAGCAATGCCACTTCGCCTTTCATAACCAGCCTGGCTGACAGCCAAACAGGTCAGTGTTCCCAGTCCTCTGGGTCACAAGCTACTGTCTGGATTTAGCAGTTTCAGTGACATTTTCTGCTTCTAAGGTCTGAAAACTACCTCCAAATTATCCATCCCAGTTCCAGGGATGCCCATGGCCATCTAGGAAACCAGCCTCATGAAGGCAGCCCAAGAGGAATTTTCTTGGTGGAGTCTTTCAAGATCTGCTTAGGGCTGTTTAATTACAGCTGGGTCAGAAGAAGTCTTAAAGATTTCTCCAAGGAGAATTTCTGGGAGGGAGGGGTTTTACTATGACTACACTTGTGATGGGAAGGAGAAAGCACCTCTCCAGCAGCCTGAAATCACAGTTATTCTGCTGCCAAACATAAAACCCATCTTGGGAGAAAGACTTCTCCCATTTTCCATGACTGAGGAGACTTGGGAAAAAGAAAATAGATCCAGGCACTGCTGGAAACAAAGTTCTCCATGTGCTGGACTGCAGCTGGAGACTGATTTTTGGAGCCCCCACTCTGAGCTGTCTGCAGCTGGTTGCTCCAGATATGGCTGTTTTACCTGGTTCTAGGGGGTGGCTGTGGGCTCCTCCTGGCTTGGATCATCCAGGACAACCCCACCTCAACACACACACCTTCCTAATACCAACCTGCCAGGGCCAAAGGTGCCACGTGTCACTGTCCTCCAAGAAAGGAGGGACAGCCATGGGGAGAGAGCAGCTCGGCTCATCCCAAACCCCAAATCCCGAAGGCAGGGGAGCAGCAGCCTGCTGCTGGGAGGGGAAACCCAAAAGCCACAGAGACTGTGCGTCCAGAGGTGTTTCCTAGTGTTTTCGGATTCCTTATTCCCCTTTAAAGGAAGAGATGGTATTGGAAAAGCCCCTTCCGTGTCCCCTCTCATGCCCCGCTCCCAGCCACCCTCCACAGCACCCACACCATCCTTTCGGACATGGATCACCCTTACCTATTGAGCTGAGGAGAAGCTTGTCTCGACAACACTGCCCAGATAGCTGAGATTAATCAAAAACAAAGCAGTTATCAACACCCGCAAGGAGCCGAGCTCCGCAACACATCAGCACGTCAACAACTCCAAAGGAAAAAGGAGGGAAAGAAACCAAACTGAAACACAAACGAAACGAGGCTGGAGAAGAAAGGGGGAAAGAAACAGAAGAGAAAGGAAAAGAAGAAACGAAAACGATAATCAACGAAGCGAATGGATACACTGCATAAAAGCACGGACAACAGTGCTGCTCTAACACGGCTCTGTCCTGGAGCTGGGTCTCCTTGGAGTGCCCTGCCAGGAGACATGGACCTATGACTGCACGCCTAATTGCATCACTCCATAGCTGAGTTTTCCAGAGGCACACAGAAGTCACTTCAGGCTCGTTCAGCTCCTCTCCCTCCCCATCCTCTCTCCCCTGAGCCCTCCTGCCTTCCGTGCAGTGGCGGAGGGGTTTTCTAAGGCCATAGCGCTTCCAGGTACCAGAGGGAGGGAGTGAAATGTGGAGGGCACTGCGGGGTGAAACGCTGCCTCCCCCCTCCCCAAAACACACGCCTCTTCTCCGTACGCCTCCGACCGCATGGGCTCCAGTGGAGCCCCGGCCCCCGGCTCCTCTCTGCCACAAGCTGGAGGAGGGGGCTCGACCCCACCACACAACAAGCCAAAATGAAGCAAGACGAAAGGATGGGACGAAAGCACGGCTACGGGGTCTAAGGTGCTGTGGAAAGACGGAAGGAAAGAGGATAAATACAGAGAGAAAGAGAGAGGAGAGAGGAGAGAGAGAGAGACGCTTTTGCCTGGAGCAACCCTGGTACCTGGAAAACCAGCCGCTACTGTCTAGTGCAGCCACATCCCTCTTAGGTGCCGGCAGCCTCCCGATCTCCGCTGGGCTTAGTTTATTTTTATTTTTCCTCCTCTCCTGACATGCTGCTGGTGTGGCTAAGTCCTTGATCTCTCCCTGCCCGCGTCCTGGGGCTGCAGCATCCCTTTTGCAGGTGGGGCGGTGACCATGATAGCTGTTTCTGTCATGCATTAAAGCTCTCTAGACTCCGCGGGAAGGAAGAGGAGGAAGACAAGAGGCGCGGCGGCGGCGGCCCTAACGTTCGAAGAAAGCCAAGAGCCAGCAGCTAGAAGAGGAAACAACCTCCGGTGACACCAGGACACTTACCTAAGCGAGCCGGGAGCCAGGTCTTGGCACACCTGGTAGACGGCCCGTAGCCCGAGTCACAGCACTCCCAGATTCCCAAAGGAGCGGCCAGGCTGGAGGCCAACGTGCCACCGGCACCGGGAATGTCGCCTCCCTAAAGCCCAGCACTCCTGGGCAGCGGCCATGCAACCCATGCCCACGGCACCAACCTCTGCCTAGCAAAGCCCGCGGGACGCCGTCTCCAAAAGGGATGCTGCAGCGTGCCCAGAGAGACCCTACGAGTTGGGATGGTGATGGCAGGGAGGGAGTCAGAGGGAGCGGGTGAGGCAGGGTGGGGGAAGCCAGGAACGGGGCCGGAGGGGCACCACGGGGCTCACACACTTACCCCGTGGCGGCTACCGTGGTGGTGGTGGATGTCGGCTCCGGTTGGAGAATCTCCTCGCCAGCCCTCCTCGGAGAGGGGATGTCTCCGAAAACATCCATGGTGTCCACGGGCAGGGAGGAGCCCTGGGAGTTGGAGAAGCCGGTGGCCACGGGGGTGAAGGCGGTGGTCGGTCGGAAGCTGGGGCTGTCCCCCCGGCTGCTGGGCGCGGGGGATCCCGTGGAGGACGGCGTGGATTTGCGGGAGAAGCTGACGGCCGCGGGGGGCTGCAGCGTGATCTCCGACACCTCCGTCTGCTGGATGAGCCCCGGCCGGGGCCGGGCGCGGGCGGTCAGCTCCGGGGAGCTGTTGCGGGAGCTCAGGGGACTTTGGGTCAGAGGAGAAAGCCTCGAAGGTTGTAGCACCACCTGATGTAAACTGGGCTCAGCCCTCCTGACCTGCCGAGGGCTGGGCCGAGGTCGGGGTTGGGGCTCGTACCACCTGGTGTCCAGACTGAATGTGCTTGTGCCGCTGGGGCCGACGGGCTCGGACGGTTCGTGGTAAGGCAACACGGGTATGCCCATACCTTGGCTGGTATGTCTTAGCTGCCCTTGACATCCCATGGGTTGCATAGGTTTGTCCTGCCACTTGGTGGTAGCGGGCGTGGAGGATTGACCCCTGCCCGGTGACTTGCCGGTCCAGCTCTTTGGTGCCTCCAGGGGCAGGATGCCCGGGTAGGACGCGGGGACCACCTGGAGGGAGGAGGGGGGCGGCCCCCGAGGAAGGCAGCCCGTGGGCTGGGAGCCCTCAGCGGCCTCGCAGGGCTGGAGCTGGTGGGGGAACGGCGCGGGGGCCAGCTCCAGGCTGCCGAAGGGGAACTCGGCCCTGCCCCAGGGCTCGGGGGACCGGCCCCCCGTGGGGGTCTGGGCCAGGGGCAGCGTGCTGTTGGAGGCGTTCTCCCCGTTCTCCTCGGGGATCGGGGGGTGTCCGAAGGGCCCCTCGGGGGGCAGCGGCGGGGAGGACATGACCGAGCTCAGCGGGCTGACTTCTGGCATGTAGAAGGGCGGCGGGTCCACCTCCCCGGGGCTGCTGCTGCTGAGGTAACCGTAAAACTGGTGGTGGAAGGGCCGGGGGGCCGGCGGGCGGGCCTGGCCCGTGGCCTGCAGGGCGCCGGGACCCTCCAGCGCCCGGTGGAACCGGGGGCTGTATGCTGGTGGCTGAAGGTAGGACTCCTGGCTGGAGGAGAGAGGGGTGAGCTGCGCTTTCAGGGCGGTGACGGAGGTGGGCACGACGGGGTCGTCGTTCTCCTCGTCTGACTGCCTGAACTCGGGGTACATGTCGGTCTCCTCCACGAAGGGGAAGCCCTCGATCCGCCGTGTCTTCAGGGAGGGCTCCATCTCCGCCGGGTCCATGACGAAGCGGCCGTCGGGCCCGCGGCTGATGAGCTCAATCGGGGTGGTGGCCTCAGCTTCGGCCTCCGCCTTGGAGACGCTGTACTTCTTGCTGCTGATGGCTCGCTTGGTCTTCTTGTAAAGGGAGAGCTCCTTCTCCTTGGTGGGGCTCAGCATCCGCTTGGCCTGCGGACCCTGGTCGTCAGAGGACTCCGAGGGGGGACGGAGCGTGCGGATGCTCTCGGGACTCACCTTGCCCGAAGACAACCTGGACCACAGGGGAGAAAAAACCGAGAAAGGGGACGGTCACCTGAAGGGGAAAGGAGGTCTTCTTGCCCAGAAGAACCACTGTCTGGATCCAGAAAACAAAGTGCTACCAGCTCTTAAAAGAGGAACTGCTGGGAGAAATGGGCAGGAGCTAGCCAGGATGGCAGAGTCTTGCCAGCAGCAGCAGCACACGACATGCCTTGCTCCTTGGGTGTGAGCTTGGGACACTTGGCATCCCACCCCAGGGCAGGTAGCCTACACCAGCACCTTGCAATAAGCTTCACCAACACCTTGCAACAAGCTCCACAGCCCCAAGTGGGACAAAAGACAGATCCAGAGCTCACTTCCAGCTCCTTCAAAGGTTTCCTATATTCACCTGAGCTATTCATGCCCAGAAAAGGCCCTGAGAGGAGGAACACCAGGCAAATGTCCCCTCCTGCAGAACTCAGCATCTCATTTGGAGATGCTGATGAGTCATTTCAGGTCAACTTTTTTCTCATTCTTAACACTCAGGCTTTAGGCTGAGAGCCTCAAAAGGCAGAGAGCATCAAAATAGTTCCCTCATCCCTATCCAGAAAGCCTTAGACAAACAGGATTGCGAGGCAAAAGGTAACAGATCCAACAGAGACAGTGCAGGTTATTTCAGTGCAGTGGATGAACCACGAAAAAACCAAGATTCAGATCCACCAGCACCAGGACATTTTGCAATGGTTCAGGAGCCAAAGCATGAGGTGTCCACATCCCAGGCTCTCACACTCCCATTGGGAAGATGCTCCCACTGATTTGCAGCCACACCTGCTTTTGATGGGCTCCACAAGGAGCTGTGGCTGCTGCAGCACCACGATCCACCACCTTTGGGCACAAGGGGAAAGAGGCTTCAGCTGGGCACTCTTCGTGAGAAAAGATGACTTTCCCAAGGAAAAACGGAGCCAACAGAGGATGACTCAAAAAAACTGAGCTGGCAGGGAGGACTCTATGCGGCAAGCTAGTCCTTCTCCTAAAGAGCCCCTTCAAGCTGGTGTGTCATTGAGTTCCACCAGCCAACTCCAGCTTTGGTCAATGCTTACAGATCCAACAGGGTCATCTCTCAGCTTAGTTTGCTGCTTTTGTCCCTGCTGCTTTCTGCTCCAAAGCCCACTTGTCTCTTGTGAACTGCTGTGCTCCCAAAAGTTCTGGGAACACCCAAAACAACTTGTCAGAAGCCACCAAATAACGATGAGATAGTTCCATTCGAGCTCTGTAATAACTGTAAGAAGGAGGCACCTTGAAGACCCACAACCTGGTGCCACATCTAAGACAGATACTTACGGGGACTCCAAACTCTTCCTGCAGTGGGTTATCGAGAGAGGAGGGTCTGGAAGAGAATAAAAAGGGGAAAGAAGAGAGAACGCTGAGGAGGCGCAACACGACAAGAGACAAGACAGACTCAACATCAAGACAACAAAAGACACTCAACAAGAGGCCAAGGTTTCATTGCTCCAGTGCTTTAATGGTTGCTGACAACAAACAGCTCCCGTCACAGGGTCCTGCCCGTCCTGCTGCCGCAGCCTTAGGGTCTGGAGGAGAAGGAGCCGATTCCCTGCCCTCTCCAGCTCCCCAGCCGCCCTTTTCCCTACCGGCCGCTCCTGCATGGAGGCTGCAGTCCCAGCTTTCGGGAAGCAGAGCGGCAGGGTCTCCTTTGCGGGGTCTTCTCTAGCCCAGCGTGACCACCAGGCACTGCCCGCTGCGGGCTGGGAGCTGCTGGAGAGCCCAGCTCCAGGGGGCAGGAACCTCGAGGAGGTGAGCCATGTCCCCCATCTCTGCCCCAGAGGACACCCCAGCCCTAAACCCCCGTCTCTAGGAGTTATCACCACGCGGGAGAGCTCCCTCGGAATTCCCAGGCTAGTTTCTCTGGCGCCTCTTCACCCACCCTGCCTCTCCCGCTCCCGACCACAGGCGCTTTCAGGCACCGCCGAGGGATCAAGTCAGGGCTTCACCTGAGGACGCGCACGGACGAAGAAGAGACAGACACAGGGAAGAAGGTTACGACCACAACACAACCAGGGGGGGAGAAACGAGGAGGAGACAGGAAGAAGGAAGCACACCGGGAATGGACCCACCTTTCTTGCGCTTGAGCTTGCGTTTGCGTTGCTTGTTGACGAAGCAGGCGGCGAGTGTGCTGAAGAGGATGGCAGCAGCCAGGAAGCAGATGGTGGCAACGATGCCAGCCAGCACCGGGCGGGCTAGACCCTCGTCCGTCAGGTCAGGCTGAGGGAATACGTCTGGGGGACAAACACAAGGGGGTGTTATGCCTGCTGACCTCCCCAGGGACCTACCACAGTGTGAAGGCAATGGGAGTCTCCAGGAATGACACTGTAGGTCAGGATGATAATCTCTGTAAAGAGATTCCAAGCCAGCCAGCCCACCCAGGGAGAGCAGTCAGTGCTCCTTCAGGGTCGAGGGTTTTAGTGACCTCGTACCAGATCATAGAATCATAAAATAGTTGGAGATGAAAAGGGCTTTAAAAGGCCATCTAGTCCAATCCCCCCTGCAAAGAGCAGGGACATCTTCAACTAGACCAGGTCGTCCAAAGGAAGCTGATAAACCTTCCTGTGTTAGCTGATGGACACCCAGGGAAGAAGCCTCCAAGCCAAACAAACATATATTTATGTCCAAACATACACAACTGCATCAAATCCACAGTGATCTCCTGGCTGAATAACCCACTGCAGCAGCACAAGTCATTTAAACCTCTTTGTCAGTGCTTCATTTCAGCTTTTCAATGACAACTGGGCTCCAAACCCACGGGACACCCCTTCATTAACCATGAGCACATCCAAACCCCCAGCAGACCTCAGCTGCAGCCCTCTGCAGATGCAGACCCTGCACACCTCAGTGCTCCTGCCGTGTGCTCACACGTGGGACCAGCTGGAGCCCCGGCTTTCAGCCTGGGACAGCACCTGCCTGGGGCCAGAGCACCTGCCAAACCCCATCAGAAAAACGGGGCGTGAGGAGAAAGGGCAGCAGGCAGGGAGGCTGCAGGCAGGGAGGCTGCAGCAAGATCTCCACACCACACCGGCGCCACTTGGGGGCAGAGAGAGACCGCTGCATCGCAGCACAGCAGAGCTGGCTTCTCCACCAGAGCCATAAAACCAGGCTCCGCCGCATCCCCATCCCCTCCTGCTGCCCTCGCCCTCCCCATCGCCACCACCACCCCTCGCCCGTGCCTTGGCTCGAGGAGCACCCCCCGAGCTGGCGTGGGCGTGGGGTGCACACACACGAGCTGCAGCATGTTGCAGCCTCCCGTTGCAAAGCTCTTTTCCCTGTGGACCCTGCACTGCAGTGCTACGTTTCCCTCTCTCCACCTTTTCATTCCCATTTCCAGGCCGGAGCTTTGTTCTCCGGGCTCACCGCAGAGCCGGGATGTGCTCTGCGCCAGCAGGCACTGACAGCACCGTGCTCCCTAAGTGGGGCAGTCTGTCCTCACCTGCTCTGTCTGCATCACCCACCAGCCCAGCCCACAGCCCCACAGCCACGGGGAGAGAAGCAGGAGCCACCCCTCACCTGTACTGGACACCCCAGCGACATTGCTGGGTTCGCTGATGAGATCCTGCATGACCGCCAGGACGCGGAACTCATACCAGGTGTCCTGAAACAGCAAACACATCCATCAGGTCCCCCCACTGCAGCCTCCAGCCCCTCAAAAACCCCCAGCCCAGGGATGGAGCCAGCCCTGAAGCCTCCCCAGCACCACAGCAGACAGTGCGATATTATCATAGAATCATTAAAGCTATAGAAGACCTCGAAGGTCATCGAGTTAGGTGCGGGCAGTCCTTGCTTACCTGGGACAAGTCCTTGGCAAAAAACTCGACCTCGGTCCCTGGGATGCCATCGTCCAGGATCTCCCACCTCTCGGCGACGCGGAATTCCATGATGTAGCGGTCGATGGGGAAGCTGTGGTTAGCGGGAGGAAGCCACGACAGGAGGACGCCTTGCTGTGTCCGGTTGGCTGTTAGGCACCTCGGTGGGGTAACCAACACCAGAGGCTCTGGAGTTGTTACAGGGAATGCTGGGGACAGAGCAGATGGGACAGGGACACCTTTGAGATGGGGCAGAAGACGCTCTGCCATGTGGCCCCATCAGCAGCAGAAGGACCCCCGCAGCAGATCCCACATTCCAGGGGTTTAGGGCACAACTCAGGAGTCTGCTCTCTTATCACAGAAATAGAAAAGTGGCTTTTCGAAAAGCAGGGGACTCAGGATGCTGTGACTCCAGGAAAAGGGGCACAGCATTTAAAACCCTCCTGCTTCCTCTCACCTCCACCTGAGCCAGCCCCAAGGCAGGGCCCAGAGCCCTCTGTGATAGCTTTTGCTCTCAGCTGTACAAGTGATTTCCTGCTCTATTAATACCTCCTGATCCCAGCTCAACTTAAGGAAGATCTGAAAGGTGACTGATACAGCACAGCTCTCCCACGCTGTCTCTCAGGACAAGCTTTCAGGAGACTCATGCATCCAGAAAAGCCTACAAGCTTCCCCCAGGACCCTTCACAAACTATCTTCTACATGGCTGGAAACTATTCCTGATGAATGACCATCTCCATCCCCAGCAGACAGGATACATTGGGCACTTCTCCCCACAGACCTCCCGAATCCCTGCCCTCTCCTTTTGCCCATGGAGGACCCACCTAGAGTGTTCACAGTGACCACCTCACTGAAGGAGCTGGTGCCCAGCTTGTTTTGAGCCAAGACACTGAACTGGTAAGCAGTCTCTGGTTCCAAGGTATCTACCAGTAGCCAACTGGAACCAGCTGGCACAGGGAGAGACAGCCAGTCGTGGGGGCCAAACTGGGCTCTCTTCATCCTGTTGAGAGAGAAGGGAGCATCCTCAGGGAAGGTGTCTTTGACAGGAGGGACAAAGAGGCAGCATTAACTTCTCGAGCGAAAATGGAGCTTTCCCGAGCGATGGTTGGGTTGGACAGCAGTGATGTGTATGGACGTGGGGCAGCCACTGCCACCCACGAGCTGGCACAGGCCACCATCCCATCGTGTCACACCAGCATCCCCCGGCTCAGAGGGACACTGCCACCAGCTCTCCCCTCTGCTGTGCACCACCTGCACCCCCTGAGCAGGGCCAGGGACAACAGCAGTGCCACCAGCCTTGCTCTGAGGTGATCTCCATCAGATTCCCATGGGCAAAAGTGGAAGCTGGAGCATTTTGGCTCCGTGAGTGCTGCAAAGGGGACGGCTGACGCAGGAGATGGGCCTTGTTCCCATTTATACCTCGACAGCTCCTGAGCCAGAGCCAAATTCTCCCTCAGCTGTAGCCCTGCACATGTCATCCCACAAGAGACATTTAACTAAATCCCTATCTTTGCCACATTTGCACAAGTCAGGGGCTGCCAGCACAGCCTGGGGCATCACTCAAGGCTTGGCAGCGCAGCAGAGGCACTGGCATGGAGCACAGGACACAGCCTTCCTGCTGGAGTCTAACCACAAACCCAGGGTGAAGAAACCTCCCAGAGCCATCCCATTGTCACCCCCAGCACCCACAAGCATGCAGCCACCTCCACAAGCCATAATTCTCCTGGGAAGAACCTTGGTGGAAGAGCCCCACATCCCAAATCAACAAGTATTGGTGCTCATGTTAGAGAGACGCTTTAGGGAGTCTGAGCCCTCAGCTGCAGGCTTTGGCCATGCCAGCAGAGGATTTGGGAAGGATTAGTGCAGATGGTCTGCTCTGTGTAGGTAAGGGGGAACATCTGCAGCCACCAGAATACAGTCAGGGGAATCCACCGAGTAGGAAGAAAAAGATGGGGCAAAGAGAAATAATGCCGCTGATGAGGGAGCAAAAGGTGAGGCAGAGGAGGAAGCAGCAGCAAGCTATGGAAAGAAGCAAGTCACTGGAGAGCCATGCACCTGCAGTGTGCCTCCACCAAACCGAGCAGAAAGCCTCTGGACCACCAGAGCTCCAGCTGGGACTACAACTCCCAGGATCCCCTGCCACTGCAGGAGGCAGGAGGGCAGCAGAGGAAACCCTGAGCAGGTTTCCCTGCAGCATTTAACCCACTGCCTTCACATTTCTCCTCCCCAGTGCTGCTGCAGGCAGATACATGAGGGCAAGGGGCTGAGGGTGGGGAGGGTGGAGGGGAAACACAGCACTAGTCACTCCTGGGAATAGGAGACAGCCCTTGCAGAGGGACAGCACATGTGCAGGAGGGATGCTGTGGCGGCCCTGGCCATCCCCTGGGCAGCAGGGTTTACATTTCCAGCCTCAACAACCACAGAAGCAGGAGGAGAGCATGAATCTGCAGGAAATGAAGCCACGATTTGCTTGAGCATCCCAGAACCACAGCAGGGAGAAAAATGCACGGATGGGCAGCGCTCCAGGTGGCAGTGCATGACCCAGCACTGTCCCAGATCCCTGGTCCCAGGGAGCAGCACAGTCCCCAGGGATCACATCCTACAGCCAGGGCAAGGCAGGTCACTGCCTCCCTATACAAAGCCCTTACAGCTCCCTGTGAATTCTTTAAGGCAAGCTTGGTGCAAACACCTTTCCCTGCTGGCTGCTCTCCCCGGTGTGGGGTCTGGAATTGCCTTGAGGAGGCAGAAGCCCAGCAGCAGGTTGCAGAGCAAGAGCAGCAGCAGCTGCAGAGGCAGCCACGTTTCCAGAGCAGAGAGGTTTAACCACTCCTTCCCAAGGACATTTTCATCAAAGCAAGGTCTGCACCACTCAGCTCATTCCCTCGTTTTCCCTCTCTGCTCAATCCATTCCTCCTTTCCATCGCCAGACAGACTGCCCAGCCGCAGGCTGGAGCAGAGCAGAAATCATTACAGGCAGCGTCTCGCTCTCTCCTCTCTATCAGCAGTCTCCATCGGGGCAAATTAAGGCAAGGAAGGAGAGAGAGAGAGCAAGAGGAAAGGCTGAAGAACGGCAGCCCACACCTGGGAAGGGAAGGGATCACCCCCTCCACATTTCCAAGGATGACTCTTCACAAGAAAACAAGAGCAGAGCCCAAAGAAAACCTCAATCTAGCTGCAGCTACATTTTGCCCTCCCTTACCCCAGGGGAAGGACACAGGGCTGAGCCTGGCCCTGCTGCAGGAAGGTGGGATGCCTGCACTGGCTTTCAGTGCCAGGTGGCACAGGAGCAAAGGGAACAAGCCCAGGGGCTCAGACCAGCATCTCACAGTGGCTGGTCATGATCTCAGCTGGGATTTAACCACCTCCAGGGAGCCACAGAGCAAGGAGAGATGATTTCTGCTTAGTCACAGCTCTTCCAGGACGCACTCTCTAAAGGTTGCATTTTCCATCCTCTCCCTGGCTGTTAAGCCCCATAAACAGGTTATCTTGAAATTAGATGCCAGAGGCAGAGTTACACGAATGCAAAAGCACCTCCCTCGTACCAACAAGGAGAGTAAAACCTGCTGGGGGAGACGGAGGTAGTGGCCAGGACAGAAGGGAGAGGAAATATGAGAACTACATGATCCCATCACCCAACTCTCCGAGGAACCCAACGCCCATGGGCACAGGGCCTGGCACACCACCCTCCCCACCCTCCTCCCCACCCCGGCTGCTCGAAGCTCGGGTCGGCTAGAAAGGAAAAGAAGCAGAGAGCAAAGCATGCCAGGATGACTCACAGAGGGCCGTACCAAACTGAGAAAGTCTGCTCATATCCACCGTCGTAGCCAGGCTCCCAGGAGACATTGGCTGAGGTCATGGCAGCCACGACGTGCACGCTGGTCGGGGCGTGGGGGCTTGTGCCTGTGGACAGAGGGGCACAGGTTAAAGGGGAGCAGGAACCACCAAGGCAAGGGGGCTGGGAAGGGGTCTGCTCCCAAGCCATGATCTGAGGGGACTCCTCTTACACCAAAGGCCACCTGAATTTCTGCTGGAAATAGCAGCAAGGCAACTTGTGCCCACAAGTGGCCAAAATAACAGCACAGAAAAAGGCAGCTCTGCCAGTAAGTAACATTTAAAGGAGACATTGCTCTTAGAATCATAGAATGGTTTAGGTTGGAAGGAACTTTAAAGGTCATCTTCTCCAACACTCCTGCCATGGGAAGGACTCCACTAGCCCAGGTTGCTCCAAGCTTCATCCAACCTAGCCTTGGACACTTCCAGGGATGGAGCAGCCACAGCCTCACTGGACAACCCATGCCAGGCCCTGCCCACCCTCACAGTAAGGAATGTCTTCCTAATATCTCATCTAAACCTTCCCTCTGTCAGTTTGAAGCTGTTCCCCCTTGTCCTGTCCCTACAGGGTTCTCTTCACAGGGAGCATCCCCACCTCCTGCCTTGCCCAGAGGCTGCCCGTGGGGCTGTGCCCAGGGCCCCTTGCCCTCCCTGCCCGTACCTACGACAGTAAGGTGAGTGCTGGCAGTAATGCTTGCGACGATGTTAGTGGCGACACACTCCCACTCTCCGTGGTCGTCCTTGCCGAGGGAGCGGATCTGCAGGGTGCCACCTGGCAGCGTGTTGTGCTTGCTCCTGCTGGGCTTCCCTACCTTGGGCAAGGAGCGGGGTGGGGGAGCCGGGCAGAGAGAGACAAAACAAAACCACGACTCAGAAGCGGGTTGTGGGGCAGGGCGAGGCGGCGGCGGGGTCACTAAGCTACCTGCGCGGCCCAGGGGACACCGCCGGCCACCGGCAGGGGATCTGGTCTCTCCAGTCGTGGCAAGGCAGACGGTTCCCCCGTTTCCGAGAGGACCTGGGGGGTAACGCGAGAGGCATGCGTCAGGGAGGCTGCTCTCAGCACTCACACACCAGCGGAACACCCCACGGCACTCGCGCGGACACCGAGCCCTGCGCCAGGGCTCAACCTCCAGCATCCAAAGCTGAAACGGCTGCGGGGACAAGGCGCACCGGCCACCCTTGCAAACACCCTCCCGGGCTGGGGAAGGAGCTGTCTGCTCCAGGAGATGCTCAAATTGCCCCTCAGCCTCAGCGAGCAGCAGAGAGGCAGGGCCCTTCGTGTCAGGTCTGGGCAGCAAGGGCCCCATGGGGATGGGGGAGGATGGCGTGCGTGGAGGTGGCTGGAGTCTCTCAAGATGAGCAGAAAGATCTTGTAGCAACTTGTCTATGCCCATGAGCCAAAGTCGTGCAAATTCTGAGTCCTCTTCAGCTGTTCTTCATGTCTCTGCTGATAAACACTGGGACCCACGGATCGATGCCATGCAGGACGAGCAGGGGAGCTGACAGGGACATGGAGTTGTCATTGCCAAGCCCAGGAGTCCATCAAGAGACTGGTCAGCACTGGTGGGCTGATGTGGAGCAAGGGAGTTTGCTTCTGCCACTGGGAAACCAAGCCCAGTCCAAGACAGGCCTGACTGGAGTTTGTGGCTCTGGGCTCATCCCCCCAGTATGACGAGGACCACCAGAAAGCACAAGTGGGATTGGAAAGAAACCTGAATGAGACTGATGAGTGGGGGAAAGAAAAATAAGATGGAGAAAAAGACTTAACAGCCAACCAGCTTCGGGCAGGCCACTTGCAATCTGTGCAAGTCATGGAGACTTGTGCTGGTAAAAGGGACTCAGAGATAAATCATCTCATGCCACAAGGGATCGGGGACAGTGCCCACTGGGTGACACTGGGACCTTGCTCACTCTCAGGAGCCCTAAGAAGGGGATGAGAGACTTGCAGATAAGATCCTGACAGGGGTCAAATAGCCCAGGAGGTCTCCTGTACAGTGGCTTTCCTACAGGAGCAGTAAAGGGAAGGCTGCAGGAGGACTACACTGTGCCACCACACCCTGCTCTATGAAAAGGGACATCTTGAAATCATTAGATCCAGCCCAGCAGCATTAAAACAGCTTCTTCCCAGGCTCTTTCAAGTCATGAGGCAGCAAAACAGCTGCTGACTGGTCCAGGCCTTGTCAAAACACAGCCCTGACATGCTCTGGTGTCACATCCATGGGAGGTCCATGCCATGAGAACAGCATCTCCGGGGCTGCCACGTCCTGCTGGTGACCACCTCCCATCCAGGTGAGGAGGAAGCTGCCCTGTGGGCAGTGCTGGCGAGGAAGAGGAGGGGGAGGCCGGGCTGGGAGCAGTGTTTCAGCTTTGTGGATGCTGCCGTGATGGTTTCACAGGGTTACAGTACTCGGTGGCCACAAGCCAGAGCTTCCCCCACCCACCTGCGGGACAGGACGGCAGTGGCTCAGCCCAAAGCGAAGCAGCTGTACCTGCAGTTTGTTCTTACCGGGACAGAGTGTGGCTTCTCTGTCTGCAATATTCACCAAAAGCCAAAGGCACTGCAGATTTGTCTGGCAGGCCGGGTACCTTTCTCCAGGCGATGATGGGAAAGGGGTCTCCGGCAGCAGCGCAAGGAATCAACAGCTCCCTCCCTGCCTCCTGTCTGTACTCCCAGCCTGGTAGCACCGTGAAATAGGGGGGGTCCTGCAGCCAAAGGGAAAAGCAAGCAGTGTCAGCCCACCCCAACTCCCATCATCAAAACCAGCCCTTTTCCAAACCAATCAAATCCCTCTTTTGGGTAAGCTTGAGGCATTGCTGCATGGAAAACACATGCTAATGAGTCTCTTCCCTCCAAAGAGCCACTGTGCTAAAGCATGAAATCATAGAGCCCCAGAATGGTTTGGGTTGGAAGGGACCTTAAGGACCATCTTGTTCCAACCCCCTGCCATGGGCAGGGACACCTTCCCCTATCCCAGGTTGCTCCAAGCCCTGTCCAACCTGGCCTTGAACACAGCCAGGGATGGGGCAGCCACAGCTTCTCTGGGCACTCTGTGCTGGGGCCTCACCCTCACAGAGAAGAATTTCTTCCATATATTCAACCTAAATTTCCCCTCTTTCAGTTTGACCCCATTCTCCTTGTCTTAGCACTACGGTTCCTGACAAAGATTCCCTCTCCAGCTTCCTTGTAGACCACCTTCAGATACTGGAAGGCTGCTGTGAGGTTTCCACACAACCATCTCTTCTCCAGGCTGAACAGCATCTGGGTTTTTACCTCCTTCAAACAGGAAAACACCCACCCACACCACATCAGACATCAACCTGGTTTCCTCGCCTCAGCAGCCGCCCCAGCGGATGTGTGTGTCTGGTACACAAAGCATGCTCGTGTGAACCTCAGCGAGACACCATGAATCACTGCTCTCACAGGCACAGGACTTCTTGTTCAGGGAAGGGAGAGGCAGCAGCTCCCACCCCAGCTGCACTGGGAGCTGCACTGGGAGCCCAGTGTGCCCCAGGCTCCGCACGCAGCCAGAGCACGTGGAGTTCAAATCATCCATTTATTAAAATCCTCCTGAACCCAAGCCCAGGCCAGCAGGGCTAAGTGTTTTGTTGGCAAAAAGGCCATCCCAGGGAGAGATTTCCTCAAAGCACCCTGCTCCAGAGCCTTATATTCTTACACCAGCTGATAATGTATATTATCTTACACCAGCTGATCCAGCTCGTGCTGGAACCCGTGCCGCTGCTCCGGAGGGATATTTCCAGCTACACCAGCCAGGGTGCCCTCCAGGTTTGCCTATCCTGGTGGGAAGCACATCTCCAGCCACAGCACAGACACGCCTTCACCCTCAAGCCTCTGCTGTTGCCCACACAACCCCGGGAGCTGCTCTTGGCACAGGAGGACTCTACTCATGGAGGACACATGGGATTTCAGCAAGGTGAGTTACCTTCAGTACCAGTCGGGCAGGGGGAGACTGGCCCATCGTACCCAGGGCGTTATAAGGCACACAGGTGTAAGTGCCGAGAGCGTCTTCAGTCGCCTCCTCTATCCGGATCGACCCGTCTTCCAGCAGGTTCCAGCCAGCATACTGCAGCAGAGAGAACCAGGGAGCTGATTTATCCTACACCCACCACAGCCTGTTATTTTCCCTTCAGCCAAGCCCCCCACCTACGCCCAGGGCTGCTGTCACATCCCCAGGAGATACCCAATCCCATTCCCAGCATCCAAGCCGTCTCCTCAACTGCAGAGAGAGGAAACTTGGACAAGACCAGCCCATCCAAACATAGCCCTCCAGGGAAGGGTTGTCCTGCTCTGTACACACCCAACAGGTTTATCTTGAAGCCACTCTCCTTCCCTACACACAGCCAGGCTTCTCCATGCCTGATTAAGGTTCTAAGATCAGAATCTAGCCCTAAATAAAACTTGTCCTGGAATGGACAACCCCACCTGAGGGGCTGAGGGCACCAAGGACCGGGAAGCCACAGCAGCAACAGATTTAAATCATTAATATTTAAGCAAAAAAATTAAAATATTGAGTGTTTTCTTTAAATATTTAATGTCTAATATCCTTGCTCAGACTATGATTAGAGGAAGACAGAGACTTGTTAAAAGGGTCTTTTAACCATCAGTTGCCATTGGAAAGATAAACCAGGGCCTTGAGGAGGTGACTTTCAGGGGAATCAGGCATGAGGTCTGGGAGACACAGTGTGTCCACAGGTGTCCTGGGCTCCACACAAGAACCTGAATTAACTCTGCCCACAGCTCATAAGGAGAAACAGTCATCCCACCCGTGGGATTTCTTGTCTCTCAAAAGACAGGCTGGACCCACAGGGTGCCTGGTGGTGCTCATCAGAGTTTCCCAAGGACATGAGTGTCCCAAGCTCTCTGTTCCCCCACATGTCACTCCCTGGGGTCTTCTTTACCTTCTCAATTCGCAGGGGACGCCCGTCTTTGTTCCACTTGACCAGCGTGACCGGGGGCTCTGCCTCGACCGGGCAGCGGATGTATCCGTGTATCCCGATGGGAATGTAGATGATGGGGGGCATGTTCACCACACGGGCAGGATCTGGAGAGCAGCAGCACCACGTCAGCATGGGGAAAGAGCCCATCTCTTCCCCCCCAACTCGGTTTCAGAGGATTTACACCACTTTTGTAATGAATTCCAAACCCATCACCACCTTGGCTCCTACAGGATGTTATCTCCAGGCTTGCTACACACAAATCCACTGCAATACCTGGCGTTCCTGAGAGGCTTTACTCATGCCCTGGGTGTTACTACCTGGGGCTCATTAAAAGTTGCATTTATGAAGAAATATGAGATATGCCTGTTGCAAATTCCACACCAACTTTTGTCCTGCTGAAGCCCAAGCTCCTCCATCACGATGGAACACATGCAAGGTGTGATGAAAACCCAAAAGTGTGGATTTACACACCAGCAATCAAAACTCTTTCAACTCACAAGCCTTAAAACACACCAACAGCAGCAACCAAGATGGTAAAAGGGATCTATGTCCAGGCTGCCATGAGCTCTTTACCACCTCTATCTTCTTTTACTTGTGGCTTGTACCTCATTGAGGCTGGGTCATGTTGAACACCAACCACCTCCACCCTTTCCAAGATGCAAAAACCTTAAAACACATATTTAACCCCCCTCCCCTGCTGCACCACCCACGCAGAGAGGCGTCTCGCAATCCTCCAGTCTAGAATGTGTCATTAACAGCACTTCTAAGAGCTTTTTAATTAAGTGCGAGTGGGTTGGAGAGAATCTAGACTTTCTTTAATAAGAAGCTTTTTGAAAAAAAAAAAAAAAGAAAAAAAAAGTTACTTTTAATAAGAAGAGTGAGTATTTCTACGATCTCGTCTAGACACCAGCAGCACAAGGTTATGGGAAAATCCTGATGGGGTTTACACTGAATTAAGGGATGACCGTGGGTTTTTGGGGGGCAGCATCCCTGCGTTGCCAATGCAGCCACACCAAGCAAGGGGTAAAGGCAGGGTGCTTAGTAGGAAAGGATGATGTGGGGTGCCCTCTCCTTATTGCTTTCTTGGGGCAAAAAAGGCAAAGTTTGGGAGCTCTGCTCCCTCCCTGCCAAAACACGTCGCCCCAAACCGTGCACCCCCCAGCAATGGCACCGTAACCCAGATTGCCAAGCACCGCATATGGAGCAGGCTTTACCCCCCTCTGCTTAACTCCACCTCTTAGGAAATGTAATCAAGGACTCCAGCAGTGCGGGAGAGGGTAATGGGATCGAGCCTTTCACTTCTAGGTCACTGGCCCGGGGCCAGCCCTGCTCACTAATGACCCAGAGATGTGTCCCCATCCGCTTCGGTGGGTGGGAAGCTCCTTCCCAAGGCACCAGCCCCTATATGGGTGAGGTTTGCTCAGGAGGAAAAGGGCTTGTGGCACCAAAAGCCAAGCCAAGCACCCCTCTTTGTGTGCCTGAACAGCAGATTGTCCAAACCTTGTTTTTCCTGCCATTAGAGCTATTTTTAACAGCTATCAGCCCTGACAAGCAGTCCTGGATTAGCAGCAAGGCAGATTTAATGGCCTGAGGCCACAGGCTTTCCCAAGAGCCGTCCAGCCAGGCACATCCAAGCCCCAAATCACGCCTGTTCCTGGGCCCAGCACCACTCACACCATCCCCCTGCCCACTCTGCCCCTTCATCCATCCCCACAGGGAAACAACGGGCCCTTCTCACAGCAGCTCCCCCAATAACCAGCACCGGGTCTAGAGGCAGCAGCTCTACGTCAGCCTGGAAAACCCGAGTCCCGGGCCCACTTTGCTGTGTTTCATTATGAAATAAAAGCGCCGCAGTCTTTTACAGCAGAGCAATATTGCAATTGTGAGCGGCGGCAATTGAGGCCATTACTGTCGAATGCCACAGGACGCCGGTGGCACACTACCCATTACCGCCCGGGGATTCCGGGAGAACAGGCGTGGGAAGCAGCGCTCCTGCCACAGCCCTTTCTCCTCCGCTTGTTTAGATCAGTTACCGCCTGAAAAATGTGGCACGCGAAGCTCGCGGAGCAGCCGCGCCGCAGGAACAAACCCCCGTAATAAGCACCAAAAATATGAGTTCAGACCAAGAGCCCTGAGCTGGTGCTTCCTGGAAGGATGAGGACGGTGTGCTGGAAAAGTGGTGGGATGATGCTCACCCAGACAAAAACCACAAAGGTGGGCGCCGGTCCCAGCTGAGCGGAGTCGCCCAGGATGCCCATTTGCCTTCTCGTCTCCCACACCCATGTGGGATGCCCTCATCTTTTCGCTGAGGGTGATTCCATATTCATCCAAAAGCTGCTGTCACATCAGCCTGATTCTCCTGGGATCACCCCAGGACGACAGAGCCCCTGGGGCTGCCTCAGAGCCAGGCGTTACCAACCCCAGCCCCATCCCCGCACTCACACTGCACTGTCAGGTAGGCAGAGGCTGATGGCGAGCGGCCCAGGCTGTTGCTGGGGATACAGGTGTATTTTCCAGCATCCTCTGGCTTGACACGGAAAATAATGAGCGTCCCGTCGATCAGGATCCGCACCCTCAACTTCAGGTCGCTGCGAGAGGAGAGGAGAGGAGGATCAGCGGCAACGCCCAGCACAATCCCAGCTCCTGGCACAACTCCCAGCTTGCCCTGCCAGATGCCAACTCACTTCTTGAAGTAGACGTTCTCCTCCTCCCAGTACCACAGGTAGGTGAGGTTCCCGGGGTACGCCTCGGCCTGGCAGGTGAAGAGCGCATCCTGGGAGATGTTGACCGTGATGTTTTCCGGAGGGGAAACGATAAAGGGAGGTCCTGGACAGGGAGAGGAGGAAAGTGTCACGCCCACCACTACAAAGGTGTCCCCAGAAAGGTTGCTCAGGCTCAGTTCCAACATAGCATTGCTGGCTGGGAGCTGCTGGAGGGTTCTGGGGCAGAGCTGGCCCCGATTTCCTGGGATCACAGAC
This sequence comes from Anabacerthia variegaticeps, assembly GCA_035583185.1. NCBI lineage: Eukaryota > Metazoa > Chordata > Aves > Passeriformes > Furnariidae > Anabacerthia > Anabacerthia variegaticeps. The sequence goes on from JAWWEW010000065.1 coordinate 2,997,559, forward strand.
CACAGTTAGTGACTGAGGGCCACACTGACCCTGTTATTCCCAACCTTTTCCCCAATCTCTACAGCTTTGAGGGGGTCCATGCCTGGGGTGCACAGCTCTGCTTCTCACAACTACACGCCTGACTTCATCCCGAGCACTTTTCCAGGGTGGCATCACCCCCCGGAAAAATCCAGGGAGAACAGAGCAAACTGCCAGGAGCCAGCAGTTCACCACGGCCACAAAAGCAGAGCAGAGGACACCCCGCTCTCCCCTCTCTGCCGGTAGCTGTTGACCTAATTAAAGATTTATTTAATAAGAGAGGGAGCGAGGAGCAGGAGGCCTGTCATGCATCACCGCTGGCTGACGAGGCGCTTCATGACAGCCTCAATCTTTTCCCCGCTTCCCGAACAAAACCGAGCTGCCATCAGGGCCTGGCTGCTCATCAGGACAGCCACCGCCGCGTCCCAATTAAGCGGATTCCTCCATCCCACAAACAGGATGCGGAGCCACGGGGCAGCCAGCACGATGCCAAGCCCCGCGGGTCGCTTCGGGGTGGCACCGCAGCCCCATGGCCCACGTGTCCCCATTCCCAGTGCTCCTGGGGGATGCTGGAGGGGCTGGAGGGTCTCACCTTGAACGAGCAGGCGCGTGGTGTGCACAGCCTCCCCCTGGATGCTGTAGGCCCGGCAGGTGTAGGCACCTCTGTCCTCCCGGCTGACGGAGAGCACCGTAAGGCTCCCGTCGCTCACCTGGGACAAAGGGAAGACCCTGGAGCGTGGGCAGGGACCCCCACCCCCAGGAGGATGGGGGAAGACCCTCCCTGCTTCCCTGCTTCCCACGGTATAGAGCTGCCGGCACTTTTAGGGCCAGATGAGAAACGGGTTTCCCCGCTCAGCAAGGCTTCGGATATTAATAACCCAACACACACGCGTTTCTGCTCGACGCCAAGGGGAAGGGAGAAAAAAAATAAACCATAAAATAAATAAATAACCATCGCAACGCATTTATCTCCCGGAGACGCGGCTGGCAGGCAGCAGGATCCAAACTGCTCCTGCCAAGCAGCCCAGCACCTCGGGGTGCTTCACAAGGAGCAGGATGCCTCACGGGAGCACTCCCTGCACCCCAGGGGCCAGCCCCACTGCTGGGGTAGGGAATGAGGTGGAGACCCCAGCCGGGTCACTGTCCTCCCACCATGGGGACACCTCACAGCTGGAAGAGGAGCAGACTGATTCCCCCTCAGGGACACAGTAGAGGGAGGATGGACAAGGGACTGTCACCCTCGGGGTTGCAGCACCCCCATGCACAAGGAGCCCTCCCAGCCAGGCTTTCCCCCCCCACCTCATTCTGCCTCATCCTTCTATTTCAATTAGTAACAAATGATTCCTAATTACTCTCATTAGTGCCTGCGCTGATTCCAATGCCTGATTTACCAATTACAGCTCAGGGGGGAATCTCTGCCTGGGAGCCTCTGGGATGCAAAAAGGGTCCTGAAGGGGAGGGGAGGAGGGGAAATCCTCCCTGCTCAAACCTCTGCTGCATCCATCCCTGTCAGAGGACACACAGCCCCAAGCTGCAGCCCCCATCCCATCTCCGGGGTCCCAGCCCCTGGGATGAGTCTGCAGGGAGCAGCTTGGGTTCAGGAGCAGGGCTGTCCCAAGCACCTGGGGGGCCTCCAGCCCTCACCCAAGGGCAGGCAGCGTTACAGGCTGCTGCTCAGCAGGGGTGGGGAGGGGGGAAACAGGCATCTCAGCACAGAAAAGTGCTGAGAAAGCATGTCTGGCTCCAGGCACGGTGGAGCTGCTGCCTCTGTGGTCCCGTCAATATTGTCCCTGCCAGTGAGGAACCCAGGAGTCCTCACAGCAGCCCTCACCACAGCCTGTGTCCCCCACCTACCTGGTACTTGCCATTGGGACCCAAAAGGTCTCCCTCTCTCAGCCAGGTGACGATGGGCTTGGGGTTCCCGAACGCCATGCAGGTCAAGGTGACACTGCTGCCCTCCTTCGCCTCTACGTACTGCGGCGGTGTCTCCGTGAAGGTGGGGGGAGCTGTGGGGCACAGGAGAGCACCGTGACCCACCCTGCTCCACCCGTGGGTCTGGGGAGGCGCAGCGATGGAGGGGAGGCTGCTGCCTGCACACCAGGGACACCCTGCACATCCCCACAGCAGGGCTGGGACCACCCCAAAGGTGAATGGGCTGCAGAGACAGGGACAACAGCGGCTGTCACAGCGGCTGCCCCTGGGGACACCGACCAAGGGCTGCCACCCTGCACCCCAGCCCGGTCCCCTCTCCTCCCCAGCACCTCCAGGGCACGGCACCACGTCCCCCCCTCGCTGCACATTAACTCGCTCTTGTCAAAACATGGGAAAACACCGCAGTGCAGATCGAAAGGCTCCTTCCTGATGAAAGAGGCTGGCAGGATTACAGCCCGCCCCTAATTACCCGCGGTTGTTAAAGCCCACTTTAGAGGAAGACAGGTTGGCAATTTAATCTGCTCGGGGAAAAAAGGAAAAATAAAGAATTATATTTTGTTTCTCCCCAAATGATTTTTATTTTCCCCCTAAGAAAATTAAGCGTTGTAATGCGCTGGGGGAAAGCCACAGCCTTCACCCTGAAAGCAATTCCTCGAGCTGGAAGGATTATGGTTATTATATTGTTATTAAGCCCCTGCATACCCTGTGTTGTATAAAATCCCAAAAAAGCCCCATTTTGCCAAGAGGAGGGACAGGGTATCTGGGGCCACTTCCAGTCTCCTGAGCTGGTGGTTTGCAGGATCTGTACACGTGGTGGAGGTGAACCATGCGCCATCCTCCTCCTTCTCCTCCTCCTCTCATCCTCCTTCCCAAGCCCTCGGAGCTCATTAGCAGGCAGGGGGAAAGCAGGAAACGGCAGGCAGGGCAGCAGGCAGGGATGGGGCTGGTGGCCTGCATGGCCCTGCTTGCAAAGCTCCTGCTCACTAATTGGGCTCAATTAGGTGGCTCTGCTCCATGCCATCCCCCCAAAGGTTAAATTAATTGCTCAAGGTCAAGGCAAGACCAGCAAGGTGCCCACATCTCCTCTCCAGCCACCCCACTGCAGCAGGAGAGGCACAGCCCTGCTGCTGGGCTAAAAATAAAGATCTCTCTCCTGATGTGGAGAATGACAATTTGCTAATTAGTTTAATATATGGCCTTAATAAAACGAAAAAGTAATTTGAGTAAATCTGAATTTCAAGAAAACAAAGATTTGATTTTCTGATCTGTTTGTGGAGAGGAGATTCATTCCCAGCCCCAGTTCTTGATGTCTTCTCCTTTAAACAAGCTCCGTGTAATTAAACCGAGGAATCCCTAATAAAACTTGGTCCCTTTTGAAGTCACACCCTGGCTGGAGCAACCAGCCTGGGTGGCTTCAGGCTCTCTTGTCTGCAAGGTGCAGATTCCCCTGAAGTCCAGCATCCATCAGGACTCCCACATCCATGAGGAATCCCACTCTGGCACCGTGGGGATGCCACAGCCCCCTGCCCTGCTCACCGTTGACCGTGAGGTGGACCCAGCTGCCGTTGTGGAAGGTGTCGTACTGCTGGTCCAGCATGAGCACTTTGCACTCGTACCAGCCCTGGTCCTCGGAGCGCACCTGGTCAATGCGCAGGGAGGCTTTGTCGTGCAGGCTGGCCCGGCCTGTGGGAGAGCACAGTGTTGGGACAACAGCCCCCTGACACCGGGGCAGCCCCCCAGGGCATCACCACAGGGGATACCCCACCCCATCCCACGCCATCCCACCTCATCCCATGCCATCCCACTCCATCCCATGCCATCCCACCCCACCCCATGCCATCTCACCCCAGCCCATGCCATCCCACCCCAGCCCATGCCATCCCACCCTAGACCATGCCATCCCACCCCACCCCATGCCATCCCACTCCATCCCATGCCATCCCACCCTGGTTGTGGGGCTGGTGGAGCCTCACGGCGTGGTCACGGCCAGCCAGTGACACACTCGCCCGTCTGGGGATGGCAGGGCCAATCTGCCACGGCCAAGCAAGGTGCCTTGAGCAGTGTCTGCCCGCAGTGACACCGGCCTTCTGCTCCCAGCCGGGGGCTGGCAGTGGTACAGCCGGCATGCAGGCGTGCCCCAAAGCTTTTCCCGGCCTTGGAGACTCCCCGAATAAAGGGCAGCCCTGAGCTGACCTGGTGCACAGCTCAGACCCCAGAAAAATGGGTCAACAGCAAAGCAGCCCAAAACCTCCACCAGCAGGCTGTGGTATCACTCATTCATGAGCTCTGTTTAGCAGGGCTCAGCCCAGGCTCGAGTGGTGCATATTCCCTGCTGCAGCATTTCTCAGGGAACAATTCGGGCAGAGAGCCCTGCAGGACCCAGGGAAGATCCCCAGGACAGCCCTTCCCAGTGAATGGGATACCAAAATGGGCTTGCCCCACCACACCAGAGGCCTCAGAGCCAGTCCCCAGCGCACAGACCCCACCAGAGGCCACCTGCCACGTGTCACTGGCAGCACACTGGCAAGCGGCCACATGGGCTCTGCAGCTCCAACCTGTCACCTCCACCCGGCACGTGGCCCTGGCTCCATCCTCCCAGGATCCCTCCCCAGGCTCACAGCTGCTCCGGGGTGCAGCGGCAGCGGCAGCAGCAGCAGCAGCCACCACCACCACACGTCACCCTGGGTTTCTCTGCCTCGCTTGCTCCCATCCCACGCAGCCCAGCTGGCTTCCTAACGCTGCTGCTTAATTAAAACCAACTGGGTGGAAAGCGAGCAAGGATAGGCAGAGCCCGCGTGGTTTCCGACGGAGGAATGGATGGAGTGGAGCTGTGAATCCCAGGCTGTGCCACAATCAGGACCCAGCACATCCCCCTGTCCCCCCTGCTCCCCCAGGACTCACCGGCATACTCTGGGTCGACATGGGGAGGGTAAAACCCAAACTTGATGAAGATGGGGATAGGGACGCCGAACTTGAACCACTCCACGACATAGGGAGGGGGCTGTCCCGTGAGCGGGTGGATCACGTCGCATCCCAGGATCACGCTCTCGCCAGCGCGAGCGGTCACGAACTCGGGCTCCTCCCTCGAGCCGAGGGCACCTGGGAGGGGGTGAAGGAAGAAACTGTGGATGATCCCACCACTAGACCCCAGCATCAGACTGGGACCCCTGGGAGAGCCACAGCAGAGGAGATGCCTGTCCCCAGCTGCCTGTTTCCACTGAGGGCAGCCCATGGGTCTCCCTTGACCCAAAACCAAGAGGGAGCTCCCCAAGCCCCTCCACTCAGTTCCAGGGCCACTCTAAGCCACCACAGGACTCATGAGAGTGGCCATCAGCACTTGCTGTTCCAGGACAGCTTCTCAACCTTTGTGCCAGGGCAAAGGTGCTGCCCAGAGACCCTGCAGAGGTTTTGGGGAGGCCCCTGCTCTCAGCAGAAGAGGGCACAGAGCATGCCTAGCACTGCTCCCCACCTACCAACACCTTCAGGGCTACCCTGTATCCCTATGGCATGGAAAAGGCTGCTTTTAGCAGCCCTGTTTGTGCCCCTCCATCCTCCAGTGAGCATGCAGGGACCACTGCCCACAGCTCTGCTGTGCCAGCCCAGCGACCCAGCCTTCCTGCAGCTGCCAGGGCGGGCTGAGCCCCTGGAGCAGCGATGCTCCAGCCAAGTCTACGTGTCCTCAGGCATCCCTGAGAGCCCCGAGCCTGAAACCCGGCTGCGACCTGCACATCAGGTCTGTCACCCTGCTCCTCCCAGCTGGGTAATTACAGGGGACTTTGGTCTCAGCTCCCAGGCTGCTCCACCCTCACTGCAGCCTGGCGTCATCCTGCTCCGCCAGCAGCAGCAAAGCTGCATCCTCAGCACAGCGCTCGGAAAGGCAGAGAGAGGGAAACCCGGGGCTGGGGGGAAGCCAAAGGCGGCCGTGGGGCGTGGGTCCCCAAAACTAGCTTCAGACCCACACCTCCCTTCCCATCAAGGAAGGGCCCCCCATGGAAGGGCACACGAGGCTGCTGCCTGCTCCGGGTGGATGCTGGGGGGGGGGGATGCTCTGGGAGGGATGCTCGGGGAGGGATGCTCTGAGAAGGATGCTCTGAGAAGGATGCTTGGGGAGGGATGCTCTGAGAAGGATGCTCGGGGAGGGATGCTGTGAGAAAGATGCTCGGGGAGGGATGCTCGGGGTGGGGGGATGCTCTGAGAAGGATGCTCGGGGAGAGCTGCTCTGAGAAGGATGCTCGGGGAGGGATGCTCTGGGAAGGATGCTCGGGGAGGGATGCTCGGGGAAGCACGTTCCCACTCCTCCGCGCTGCTCCTCGGGGCCGCCGGTGATTGGCGGCGAGTGACATCACCGCTTCCCCGCCGCGGGAGCCGAGCATCACCGGCTATTTTTGGCTCTGGCACAAGCGCGTACCCGCGGAGAGGCCCGTGATGTGCCACCCCACGGGCCCACCAGCCCAGTGTCCCCGTGGGAAGGGCGGCGGGCACGGCGCACACGGGCTGTGACACCGCAGAGGGTACCAGCCTGATGGTCACACAAGTGCCTTCAGCCTCGCCATGCCACCAATAAATTGGGCACCGGGGGCTGTTCAGCTGGGAGGGCTGGCTGGTGGCAGCGGGGCGGGTGATGCCGGGGTGCAAAGCTGCGAGCCATCTGCACGGAGCAGACGCTGCATTGCACGCCCACTGCAGGCACCCGGCCCTGCCACGGGGGTCCTGCACGGCCACAACCTGCCTGCACCCTCCCCAGACCCCCCTGGTGCCGGGGGGGATGGCCGAGCACACACGTGCGATGTGCAGGCAGGGCGCACCCCGCTCCGCACCGCGCCGACAGCGCTCTCGCACCTCTCCATCCCTCCCTCCCCATCGCTGCATCGCCGATGAGCTCGCGTTCGCACCCTGTCAGCAGGGACGGTGTCAGCCCGCCCCTGCCGCCCCGGCACAGGGCTGTGAGGTCCCATCCTGACCCCCGAGGGGGCTGTGCTCCAGGGATGGAGCCCCCCTCCCCGCCCGTGGTCCCCCTGCGCCGATCGGGGACAGCAGCTATCACGTGCTGCTCAAGAGCATCCAAGGACGCGCTTCCCCGGCCGCCTTGCCCGAGCGAGCAGGTCCCCAGCACCTCGCTGCCTTCAGAGACACAGCCCTCATTCCACCCACAGCAGAGGATGGGGAGGGCAGCACTCCAGACCCTTCCCAAGCCCCCCCTGCCTGCCTCAGCGCACCAGCCCCTGGGTCACCAACACAGGTTCTTGCCCCTCAACCCCAAATGGAGCCTGGGATGCTGATGTTTGCCCAGCTGGAGCAGCTCGCTGCCCAGCAGGCCACCCAGGCTCCCCGGGGATGGGTGCCAGGGCATCACACGACGCCAGGATCCCCTTGACTGGCTCCCCAGCAAACCCGTGGGTGACATCTCCGGGGAAGGGGACGGGCCAGCCGCTCCGCCGGACCCACGGCCGGCCAGGGCTGCCCGGGCGTAGGAAAATAGGTCAGCCCCAGCAGCTCTGAGCGCCGGTGTCTGATCGCGAGGCCGGTGGGGAATTGCACGCACGGCTGAGCATCACCTCCCCACGCGCACGGCCGACTGGCAGCCACGGCGGATAACCGGCCCCCGGCTCTCCCCAGCTGCCACCCGCCCCGCTACCGGCCCCGTGCCCTCCTGGCCCCGCTGCCAGAGCCGCACGAAAGCCACGGGGAGATGTTTCAGACCCTCCTTTTGGCTCTCCACAACTCCCCAACCCAACCCTGCGCTCCCGGCCCCCCGACCAGGTTTTCCTCCCAGGTCCAGGCCAAGAAGGCACGCGAGCAGTGGAGGCTGCAGCTCTCAACTCGAAGTGTTCCTCACCCCCACAATTGTAGGGAAACGCTTGAAAACAACTCGCAGACGCCAGAAGAAACAGAGCACAAATAGAATGGGGTATTTTTAAACCCACTTGGTTTTCCCAGCCAAGTTCAGAGGGGCTTCAAGGCTTAACGTGCGGTTTGGGAATAGGGTCAGCATCAGGGAGCAGCAGCAGCAGCAGGGAGGCGAACCCCACATCCCCCTCGTTGTGGGAGCTCACGTGAATCCAGGGGATGCCTCGTAAAGAAAAACAAGTAATCAACAGGCTTCGTCATCCAAGCAGATCCAGGAAAAATAAAAGCACGCCGTGTGCCAGGAGGCAAGAATACAAGATGCGGAGGTGGAGTTGAACAGCATCCCAAAGGGAGAGGAGGGAAGGCTGCCGCCACGGAGACGGTGCCACCACGGGGCTCCCCAGCATGGTGATGCCAAGGATGGGGAGACCCTCACCTGGATCTGGGCATCCAGTTCCTCCCATCCCAAGAGCAGAGACATATGGTGCCACAGGAGGTGGTGAAGCTGAAGGCATCCAGCATCTCAGGTGCCCTTGCTGAAACAGGACGCTTTCATTAAGGTTCTTGGTGAGAAGGATGTGGCCATGGCAGAGAGGTTTCCAAAGGAAACCTGGGAAGGCTGTCCTGTCTGGCACAGTGGACACCAATGTCCTGGGGTCAGAGAGGCGATCCTGTCCTGACCCACCATCTCCTTGCAGCCTGCTAATGGGCACAGAGGCACCACTGTCTGCTTCCAGTGCTGCCCCTCTACCCCAGGCACTGAATCCCCATCCCTGCCCTTCTATGGGGACGGCTGGGGGAGCAGGCAGGAGGCCCCGAGCCCGCGGCCCTCTCCTTCCTGCCGAGCAGAGACGAGATCTGCTCTGACACATCCCGCTCACATCGGTGGAGGCGGGATATGGCAGGGATCTCTGAGGACAAGGCCACCAGCATGGCATATGGAGGCCAGCAGGGAAGGAGAGTAGGCAGCCATCGCTGTGAAACGAGGAGGGGGTGACTGCAGCCCAGGGTGGGGGACAGGGACAACGTGCTGCAGGGACCCCGCTGCAGGGGCAGGGTGTGGGGCACCTGCCCCCCACCTCTGCAACCCCCCCCAAATATCTCTGTGGGCGCTGCACCCCCCAATGCAAACCCAATCCCCCCCAAAAGCATCTGCCTGCCCCTTGATGGGGAGCAGCCCCGGGGCCCGGGAGCACAGCCCTCGCCCCCTCCCCCAGCTGGAAAGCAGCATCTGGGCTTTCAGCACGATTCCTGCGTTTTAAACCCGATTTTCCAGATGGATGAAGGGCAGCGCGCAGGTCAAGTGACATGCCTCAAGGTCACACGGGGCCAGCCGAGGAGAAGGATTAGCTGCTGCGAGGGGTGGCTCGGTGCCCCATTCACAGCCAGACAGTGACTCTGAACCCTGCTCCTGGGCACAAGGGGCAGCCTGTGGGACCACCAATGCCATCCCCACACCGGGGCTGGCAGCTGCCCCACAGCAGCCCCACGGTGGGTCCACGCTCCCCGGAATGACACAGGTGGGAGTGTGCTTGGCTGGGCAGCAGCTCAGCGAGCACGTGGTAGCACAGCTTGGCAGAGAGGCACAGAGATGGGGCAAGTGAGAAAATTACTTCCCTGTGCTCACCCTACTCCCACCTGGGGGTCTCCTGCGCCCCCTCCCCCTAAACACCACCTGGTGTAAAGCATCCCCAAGTGACACATGGCAGCTGCCTCGTGGGAGCCATCATCTCCCAGCAACGACCAGCAGCTACCTGTGCATTCCCTGTGAGCTCCCTCTGCGTGCCACGGGGCCGAACGAGCCGCTGCAGTGGGAGGCTGGAGCCCAAACCCATCCCAAAGGAGACCTCCTGCACCTGGAAAACACTGCTGAGGTGCTGTGCCCCCCTAGCCCACTCCCACATGGCCCGCTGCCCTCCTCAGGGAGCAGAATGTACCACCCCGGTGCCTTCACAGCCTTCCTGGGAAACTGGGATGCAGGCAGCGCTCCGAGCTGCCCGCCAGCAGCTCCTGAATCACGCTGTTCCTGGCTCAGGCAGCCCTCCCACCAACGCCAGCTTCTCCATCGTGGAGCAGGAGGAAGGGAGTTGTTTTTCCAAAGGCCAGCTGGTCGCTCAGGGCTCCCAGCTCGGGAGATGCCTACCGCAGGGAAAGGGAGAGGGGAGGACTCCTCCATCGGCACAGAACAAGGCTGGACCCACTGCTCGCCCATCTGCAGGGCTTCTCTTCCAGCCTGAAGGCTCGACCTCCAAGACGATGGCATGGAGGTGACTGGGAGGTGTCCTGCCCTGATGCAGCTCTGGAGAGGAACTGGCAGGGTTTGCCCATCACCAGCAAAGCATCTTCCAAGTCAAAAGGCAACCAAGCCTGGAAACCATCAATACGCCTCCGGCAAGCCAAGTCATCGACCGAGACGCTCACATCCCTCCCTGCCCCGCACGCTCCCATCCAACAGGTCCAGAGGAGCAGAAATCCTCCAGGGAAGGATGGAAAAATGGGAGCTGGGCCAACGCCCTTGGCCATTCCCGGTGCCAAACCATCCCCTTGCCAGAAGAGAGCGGGGCCAAAGCCACATGTGCCAAATCCAGTGGCTGACGGTCCAAGACCCCTCCACAGCCGAAGAGGCACCATCCCTTGTGTGCAACAGCTCTGCAATGGGAGCGAGCAGGGAATGTAGCGCCGGCACCGCCGAATCGCTCCGACTAGCCAAGGTCAGTGCCGGGAGCATCGCCCGCCGTGGTGTCCAGGGACCCTCTTCCACGGGAGCCCTCGCCCGGGGCTGGCGAAGCCGAATCCTCCCTCTGCAAACCCGCCTGCAGCATCCACGAGCATCCCCACTCACCGTGTGGTGCCACAGCGTCACACCCGTGGGAGAGGGAGGAAAAGCCCCTCGGTGTGACGGCACTGCTGGGAATGCCAGGAGGCCGGATCCCTCCCCTGACACCCACACCCGGTGCGGTCACGTCCTGGCTCTCCTCCCCCATGCCATAAGAGGGGATAACGCACCCTCCTTCCTCCTCTGAGCCGATTAATGCCTGGAAAGCCCTCGGAGAGCCAGGCAAGAGGGCTGCCCAGGGCCAGTGCTACTCGGAGAGGAGAAGGCAGTGTGGGAGGAAGGCCACGGCAAGGGGAAAAGCCCTGGAGAGGGCATCGTCACACAGCGAGCCCCAGCTCTGCTCCAAAGCCCTGTCCCCGAGCAATGCAGGGGGACAGCCCCCCAGGAGGAGAGGACAGCAATGGGATTAAGGGGTTGCAGCAGCTGTGGCAAGTCCCGTGGGCTCCCTGTCCCCCCACAGCCCTGCGCAGGGGTCCACGCCAGCCCACAGCACCCCCTCACCCGGCACCCACCCACACATTACTCACGGCGTGCTCATTCATCACACACACGCTGCTCCACACGCACAGCACCCCCGTGCCCGGGGTTCCCGGCACCCACCCACCCCAGCAACCAGTTCCAGAGCCCCCTCCCAGCGGCTCCAGGGTATTTCCAAGTTCCCAAACGCTGAACTCGCCTGCTCTGCCCCTCTCCCAGGCAGAGCATCCCTCCACGAACCGCTGCTGCAAACCACTGCCTCAGCACACTGCAGCATGCATTTCAGGCAGGCAGCAGCCGGCCACGGCTCAGTGAGAGGGGATACAAACCCCTAAATGGGGCAGCTCCTATCCTGACCCCCTCGAAAGGACAGCCCCATCCTGACACACCCCCCACATTTCCAAGGAGCTGGCTGCCAGGCAAGGATGCCAAGGGGCCAGGGCAGCATGCGGGTGTGAGCCTGTGGGCTCGGGCAGTGCTGTGAACTGGGGGGGCTGCAGTGCCCCCTCCCAGCCCACCCGTGCCCGCCGAGCCGGCGCTCCCTCCAGCCCCGGGGAGGGGAGTGGTGGTGGCTGCCAGCCAGGCATCGCTCGCTGCCGGCAGCCACTGCATCCCCGTGGGCAGGGCGCAGTGACACCCAGGGCACAGCTCCGGGGTCTCACCCCGGGGAGGGACCACCGGGCTGCAGGGATGCCCCCGTGCCCAGCGAGGAACCGGCAGCAGCGAGGGGGGGTCGGTGCTGCACCAGCGGCAGGCAGCTCCCCTCCGCCTGCAGGGATGGCTCGGGGGGGTGGGAGGGGGCTGGCAGCTGAAGGAAAAGAATCCAGAGCAGGAAAATCAGGGTTATTCCCCGCCGCCGTCTCCCTGCTGACCTTGGACAACCCTGTGCCTCAGTTTACCCCGGCAGAGCAGGCAGCCTGCAGCGGGGAGGGAAGGAGGGCAGCCTCTCCCGGGCGGTGCGGGGGGAGCAAAGTCACCCCCAAACCCGCAGCCGGGGCGCTGCAGGGGAAGGCGACGAATCCCTCCTGCATTTCTCCTTGCCCAGCCGGGCTACCCTTGCAGGGAAGGGCAAACCCTGCCCACACCCCCCGGCGCTGCCGCAGGCGCTTCCCCACGCTCAGAGAAGACATACGGATGCGAGAAATGCCTGTCCATCCCCGAGCAAGGAGAGGACACTCAGCCAGCCGGCCGTGCCCCGCGCCAGGACCCGCACCCGGCTCGCCTCCTCCCAAAGGGAATTTCCAGCCCTTGGGCACAGGCTCAGCCGCACCGAGAGCGCGGCTTCCCGAACTTCCCCAGCTGCAGCCGCTGCCCTCGGGGAGGTCACGGCCAGCCCCGCCGAGATGCTCCGGACGGAGGATGCGCCGGCAGCGGGGGATGAAGGAATCGCCAGCGCCCCGCCGCAGCGGGAAGCGCTCTGTCCCCGCACCGGCAGCGGGGAGGACGCGAACCCCGCAAAGCCATTCCGCAGCCCAACCCCTCCTTTCCAGCCCTTTCCCGGTCCCCTCTGCCCGGGACGCGATGCTCCCCGCGGTGCGCGCATCCCTCCCGGTCCATGCGCATCCCTCCCCGCCGCAGCCGGTGCACAGACACACAGACACAGCCGCAGACCCCCGGTGCCGGAGACCCCCCACCCGCGGCCCCCCACTCACCTTGGACGGGCACCCCGCGGGCGCCGAGCACACTTGCTACCAAAGCGGCCACATACCAAATCATAGTACTACCGGCCCCCGGTGCGCAGCATCTTCCGCCCGCCGGGCGGCCCGGCCGGGGCGGGGCGGGGCCGGGCCGGTGCGACCGTGTCCCGGCAGGGCTCTGCGGGCCCGCAGGGGCGGCTCGGGGGGCCGGAGGGGCGGCTCGGGGGGCCGGAGGGGCGGCTCAGGGCCGGCCGCCCTGCGCTGCGCCCATCCCCGCGCCCGTGCCCGCGCCGCACCTGCGCTCCGCCGCGCCGTGCACCCAAGCCTGCGCCCTTTAGCGGCTCGGCGCCGCCCCCGCCCGCCGCCCATTGGCCGGCGGCGCGGCGGGGTGGGCGGTGATTGGCCGGCGGCGCGGCCCGGGCCGGTTCAAGGTGGGTTGGCGCGCACGGGGCCCCCGCGCCGCAGTATCATGCGCACTGCCGGGAGCGGCGCGGGAAGGGCAGGGGTGCCCCGGCACGGCGGCGGCGACAGGGGTGACACACCGCGGTGGGACGGCACCGCCTGCCCGGCCACACGGGGTGGGACAGCACCGCCTGCCCGGCCACGTGTGTGTCACTGCACCGGGAGAGCATCACCTGCCCGTCCACACGGGTGTCACTGCATCACCTGCCCGTACACACGGGTGTCACCGCACCGGCTCGGTGTCACCTCCCTGCCTCCAGGTGTGGCACCGCACCGGCTTCGGGTCACCTCTCCATCCACAGATGTGTCACTGCACCGGCAGTGTCACCTCTCCATCCACAGATGTGTCACTGTACCGACAGTGTCACCTCTCCATCCACAGATATGCCACCGTACCGGCAGTGTCACCTCTCCATCCACAGATGTGTCACCGCACCGGCAGTGTCACCTCTCCATCCACAGATGTGTCACCGTACCGGCAGTGTCACCTCCCTGCCTCTGGGTGTGCCACCGCACCGGTAGAGCATCACCTGCCCGTCGCCAGATGTGTCACTGCACTGGCTCGGTGTCACCTCCCTGTCCCCGCATGTGGCACCGCACTGGCTTGGTGTCACCTCCCTGTCTCCGGGTGTGTCCCCGCACCGGCTCGGTGTCACCTCTCCATCCACAGATGTGTCACCGTACCGACAGTGTCATCTCCCTGTCTCTAGATGTGCCCCCTGCACTGGCTTGGTGTCACCTCCCTGTCGCCAGAGGTGTCACCACACCGGCTCAATGTCACTTCCCTGTCTCCAAATGTGCCCCCCTGCACCGTTTCAGTGTCACTTCCTTGTCTCCAGATGTGTCACTGCACTGGCTTGGTGTCACCTCCTCATCCATAGATGTGTCCCCTGCCCTGGTAGAGCATCACCTCCTCATTCCCAGATGTGTCATCACACCACTTTTGTGTCACCTCCCTGTCTCCAGATGTGCCTCTACATCGGCTCAGTGTCACCTCCTCATCCACAGATGTGTCACTGTACCAACACAGTGTCCCCTGTCTCCAGATGTGTCCCTGCACAAGTGTAGCATCTCCTTCCTGCTACCAGATGTGCCCCTGCATCAGCACAGCATCACATTCCTGTCCCCAGATGTGCCCCCCTGCACAATGTCACCTCCCGTTCCCCAGCTCTGCCACCTGCCCCTGCTGTCACACACCACCCCTCTGACATTCTGTTCCACTCTGTGTCTACACAGGGTCACCCCACACAGGCTGAGCCACCTGCCCACCGCAACAGCTCCACATCACCCCGACCAACATCAGCTGTGCCATCTGTCCCTGCCACCCTGCACCACCTTGGGGTCACCTCCCTGCCACCTGCTTGGTGCCACCACAGCCTTGTACCCTCACATCAGCTCAGGGTACCATACCTGCCACCATCTGTGCCCTGGCAGAGGTCCAGGGTCATCACTCCACCAGCCTGGGATGGACATGACACCTGTCCTTTGCACCAGCTTGCTGTCACCTCTGCCAGGTCCCTGCACCGCCCAGTCACCTCCTTGCCACCCCCCACAGTTTGGTGTCACGTTCAACCTGCCATCACACACCCAGCACTGGCTCAGTGCCACTGTCACACCTTGCACCAGCTGTATCACCTCTTCCTGCCCACCTGCACCACCTGTGCCACCTCTCCTGCTCCTGCTCTACACCCACCACTTGCTCCCATCCCTGACCTCCTGTGACAGCTCTGTGTCACCCTGTCCCCTCCACCCTTGTCCCCTGATGGTCACAGCCCATTTAACAACAGAGAATTGGGGTTGACTCCAATGGAAAATGGGTAGAAAACAGAAAGTCCCCCTGTGCTCAGCCCACCTCTCCTCCCTGCAAAAACCTGGTGATGCCAGATGGGCAAACAGCCGGGCTGGCTCCCTGAGGAGCGTGCCAACCACAGAAATGGGCCAGTGAACTTCCCTGGAGATGACAGCCAGCCCAGGAGGGGACAGGCTCACACGGAGAGGGGGACACACGGTTTTTCCCCCAGCACTCACCGTCTTGCCCATGCCCACACCTTTGGGAGAGTATCTGGGGAGAGGTCTGAGTAGCTGCTGGTCTTCCCACCTCTTCCCATGCCTGTTCTGGAAAAGGGCAAAAAAAACCCAACCCTAGCAGAGGATGAGGGAGCTTGGAGGAGCATCCCACACCTTCTGCCTAGAATTACATTTGTTGAGGGTCAGACATTGGCATGCCCTGGGCAGGAGGCGGGAGCATCCCCCTTCCCAGCCCAAGCTCACGAGAGCTCCCAGGCAGTTTGCTTCCCTAGCAAATTCCAAGACCTCATAAAAGCCTGACTCAGCTCTTAGTGCTGAGGTCTGAAGTGAAAGCTTGCAGATCTGCACGGGGGGTTGGCACAGCCAAGGCTGACCCTTGCGCTGGGGCATTTCTGCTCTCCAAGCTGCGCTCCTGCTTCCTGAAAGTCTGGTTTGCAACAGACTGGGAGGGCAGAGCCCCTTGGCCAGCACCCTCTCCTTGCCGGACCTGCCACCTTCAAAGCACCCAAAAAATCCCAGCCATCCTCCACTGACTTCAAAGGAACAAGCCCAAGGCTGGCAGAGCTCCATTTACCCTCCCCCAGCTGGCTGTAGCTGACATATTCTGGTCCAGCTGGAGTCCGTGTCACCAGCCAGATCATCTCCATGTCTTTAGCTGGGTTTTTCCACAATTTCAAAGAGAAAAAAAAAACAATTAAGGGCATTGATGGCACATACAGTAGCACAGCCCAACCCAGGAGGCATCAGCAGCCCATGGTTGATGGGGGGGACCCAGCCCTGGTCCCAGTGTGTGCATTCTCAAGCCAAGCCCAGCACTGGGGCCCCACCAACATCCCTCCAGAAACTGGAAATATCAGCTTGGGTTGGAGCATGGCTGTCAGTTCACACCCTTGTTTCTCCAGACTAATTTGCTGGTTTTATGAAATCCATTCCCCACTGTTTTCACACTTCTCTCCCTCTCTATTTATAGCTGGGTTTATTTACATGAGCAGGGCACTCCATGTACTTGCACGTCAGTCTGTGGTGGCAGAGTTGGGAGCGGGTGAAGGAATCATGGCAAGGCAAGGAGCACCCCAGTCCTTGGACATGGCCACCTCCTGCCTGCCATGTGGGAGGCAGGCAGGGAGCCCTCCATGCCGAGATGGGAGATCCAGGGGATGAGGCAGAACTAAATCAGCCACACATACCCCAGACCCACACATATCCCATCCTGTCCCCATCCCACCCCGCAGGGCACGGCAGTGCAGTTCCCATGGGATGCAGGTAGCCCTGGAGCCAGCACCTTCCCAAACCACAGGTGAGCCCTTCTTTTTCCAAGCTGGAGCAGCTCTGGCAGCAGCATTTTGCTGACCTAAGACTTACCTGTCTGTTGTGCTGCTGACCCAGGGGTGCCCCTGCCCTCCACACAGCCACAGTGAGCAGAGCCTTCCACACACAGCTGAGTCACTTCACAACTGCCCAGTGATAAATTCACCACCTTGCCTAACAAGAGGGATAAAAATGTCACTGCTTTTTGCCTTTTTTTAAAAAAAGAAATCTGACAGATGAGACAGGAGTTCTCAGATTAGCACAAGAGCAAGAGACTTGGGGGATGCATCTTTCTCCATCACACAGAGTCATCTGGGAGAGATGCGGCCCTGCTTGGGCCCTGCTGCCATCTCCCTGGGACTCGGCTCTTGGGAACAAGGACAGGGGTTTAGGTTTGGGTACCTGCATAAGAAAACTGGGAATGAGCTGCAACTCGGGCTGAAAATTCAGAGATATCCAGCAGTGAGGTTCCGGATCAGACTTCACACAAGGCAGCAAAACTACTCGACACTGGAGAGGGTCTGATCTGAAAACGGGACTTCTCAGGGTATGGGTTATTGCCTTCCTTCCCTTAAACCCTCTCTGCCGGTGACCCGGCCAGGAGAGCGGGAATCTGGACCCAGCTGCCTCCCACCTGGCCGCGGGATGCTCCAACCCACGCGGGGCTGAGTCTCCCTGCACAAGTACATGATTATTCACAGCCTCCAGCATTTGCATGGTGGAGTCACGAGCCTCACAACACCTGATCTCCCGGGAGAGCTGCCTCCTGTACTTTGGGAGGGAACGGCCCACATTCCAAAAGTGGGACTCGGTGTCTCACAGCATCCCACATCGCCCAGCTGTCACCTCCTCCCCTCTCTGTGCTGGGACCGGGAGAAGGGAGCCCACCCCAAACCTGCCACCACGGCGAGGAGGAGCAGCAGGGCAGGGACACACAGGAACCCTGAAAATTTGGGGGCTGGGAATGGAAGTGCTGAGCCAGCCTGCAGTGTCGCTGTGTGCACAGCCAGGCTGCTTTTTGGAAAGATCAAAAAAAAAAGCCCCCTCGATGGAGGCAGGGAAGGGTGAGCAGGCAGATGGGCTCGACTCACGCCGAGCTGGGGTTAGGTTTGTTCCCTCCTCGTCCCCTCTCCCATTGCCGGTGGCTCATCACCACTGCGTGACTCCAGCTGGCAAGCAAGGAGGAATATCCTGCCATGCCTTGCCGGCTGTACATCCAAGTCGTGGAGTAATCCACCTGTGGTATTTTAGAAAAGACACACTAACTTCTGTGGAGAGGGGTCAGTTGAGTCATGGTAACAACTTTTTCCTCCTGTTAGCAGGTCTCCAACGTAGCTAATTACTCATCAGCCCACTAATAGACTCACTCACACAGCACTCCCCGGATCAAGCAGCAGCGATTGTCTGTCTTGTCTTATTAACCTCAAAGAAGAATCCGACTGCGGTAATGCGATACCCCATCCTTATCTCGTCACCTGCTTCTCCAGCCAAAATACATCTCTCTGCTGTGCAGGGCATCCCTGTCCCAGCACCAGCCAGGGGAAGCCAACACTGTGGGGCTCAGCCTTGTCCTGCTGCCCAGTGAAACTTTGGCTAGGGCAGACACAGCCCAGGTGGGGTGGGAGATCCCAGACCCACAGCAGCCACCATAAGCTGGTGTTTTCTCCCCCGAGCAAGGGACCCGCCTCACCCTTCACCCAAGACAGCTTGCCCCCATGCCAGTGTTGTAGCCCCCCATCCTACTGCCCCACAGTGGGATACATCCATCCCTCCATCACTCCTGGGGCTGGCGGAGTTCTCCCCTGAATCCTGAAAGGATGACAGGGTGTTCTCTGCTCAGTGCCAGTAACTGCAGCCCCCTCCAGTGCTCCCACCCCCCCAGTGCAGCCCAGCACTGCCGCCCACCCCATTACTCACTGGGCCTCTCTGGCACTGGGAACACACCTCCCCGTGCGGGAGCACAGGCACAGCACGTGCTCCTGGGGGCTGGGGGACTTGTCATCGGCACTGTCATCGCCATGAGTAACCACACTTTGCCTTGGCTTCCCCTAGAACGTTCCCCAAAAAGAGTCTGTGCCTCTTCTTGCTGGGGAGGGACACAGATCCACGGCAGATGCTCAGCTACCAGTTCCCTCTGCAAAGTGGGGAAACTGAGGCACAGTGGGGACTGTGCCATGCCAGAGGGCTCCCCCGGGGACGGGGACAGGCTGGGCAGGAGAGGTGACTCAGTGAAGGTCGGGCAGCAAGGCTGGCGAGGCACTGCGAGGCACAGGCGGCTCTGCCGGTGCTCCAACCTCTCGCCCTGGCATCCTTTCCAGCCCCTGCACATGCAGCGTGTCAGCAGCTGTGACATACTCTGCTGACGTCCCTGGATCATGTGGCATCAACCTCGGCCGTAATTACCAGCGCAGGAGCTCTTCCTCCTTTCCTGTTCTGTGCTGCTGGCTGTGCTCGGCCCCCTGGTACCCGTGGCCAGAGAGCCCACCCCAGTCAGGTACCACCAAAATTGGGGGGGCTGGTTATCACCCCCATGCACAGGGTGCATCCCAAAACCCTGCTCCCCCGGGACAGGCAGGGAGCAACATGATGCAGGACCCTCTGCAATCCAAACACTGGACCCCCAGAATGCCACCAACAAGGACACGCAGTAGGGGACAAGCCTGTTGGGGTCCCCCCTCCAGCTGGACCCCACAGCAGCCCAGGAAGGGGACAGGCAGGCAGGTGCCAGGCTGGGCTGGCTGAGGGCAGAGCAGAGGGTTGCAGCCCTCCCGAGAAGGGGGGGCCAGGCTTGGAAAAGGCTTTTGCTGCTGGAGAGAAGGGCTCTCTTGTGCAGTGCCCAGAGGCAGGAGAGGCTCAGAGCCGCCTTTGTTCGAGAGGAGCAGACAGCGGCTGCAAGGAGCTGGAGCCATGAACCTCCCTGCCCAAACTGCACCAGTCACTGCATTTCTCCTCCCTCAAAGTGGTCATCTTTGGGGTGAGGGGGGCCAGGGTGGCCCCTAAGGACTCAACAACTGACGACCATCCCCTGCAGGATCACTTTTCCAGTAGCCATGACAAGTAGCCCCCCAAACCAGGGTGCATCATGCAGGGGAGAAGCAGAGTCCAACCTGCCGAGGGGACCAGCCGTGGCCCTCCAGCCCCAACCCCATCACCCTGCTGCTCCCTGCCCCACAGCAGGTGGACAAATCCTCACCTCCTGCAAGCAACAGCCTGACAACCTGTAACAGGATTGCCAGAGGCCACAGCCCTCCAAGCTGTCTGCTCCTGCACATGAGCCCAGGAAGAGTGAAAACAGGCCACAACTCCTCCATGGTCCCCTAAAGCCACAGCCCCAATGCCACAATGAAGGGTTGAAGAAGGCAGTGTGTCCATTCCAGGATGGGTTGTGCTCTACTTGGATCCCAGCTTGGCTCCACTGGAGGCTCCCGGCTCAGCACCCTGTGCCCCCAAGCTCAGGGCATCACAACAACAGCCCCAAACCCTCCCTGGACCAGGAGGGACCTGGGGGCTCAGGGGATGCAGGTGCAATGAGCAGGTGACACTGCAACCAGCTATGGGGAGGAAATCCCCATCCAGAAATCACAGACACGGCGACACCATCCTGCATGTCCAGGATCCCCCCAGGTCACACCTTATTACCCTGCCATGGCATTCCCAGGGGACGTGAGGCTGCCAACCATCACACCGAGAGGCGACAGCCCCCCAGGGCTCTGCTGGCGACACGGGGGTCCTGCACCACGGGGACACGCAGCTCTCAAAACGACCCCTTCAAGCGAGACGAGCTGGCCAGGGCTCAGCTCCCAGTGAAACCAGCCCGGCGAGCCAGCCCGGGTCGGGAGCGGAGCGGCGGCATCGCTTCCCGCAGCTGGGCTTGGCTCCCAGTCAGCTTCCCCCGTCCCCGGGCTCCCTCCCGCCAGGCAGCAATCAGCCCTGCATTCAGAGGGCTGCGGGAAGATGACTAGGCAGCGAGTCAGACCACTTTGGGGACAAATGTGCAATCAGTTCCCAGGAGCAGCCTCGCTCCCCTGGAAGGCCGGCACAGCTCCAGGGAATGCCCTGAAGAGGGGTGTGAGCGTGGGTAGCACAGCACCCTGCCTTGCTGATGCTCCCCCATCCCCAAAAACAACCCTCTCCCTGGGGTGCTTGCCAACTCCTGCAGCATCCTCTTGTCCCATGAGCTCCCAGCTCAGGCAGGAGGACCATGAAAAGCTATCTATCTTTATATCTATCTATCTATCTATCTATCCATCCATGCATCTATCTATCTACCTTATCTACCTACCTACCTATCTATCTATCCATCCCGAGGATGGTTCTAGGAGCAGAGCAGCCGGAAACCCTCAGCTCCAGCCTATTTTCCCTGTCAGACAGCAGCAGGACAGCTTTCCAAGCCCCGAGAGCCTGTGAGACTTGTGACTGACGTGTGCCCCAATCCCACTCAGCCGCCTGAACACCCCAATAACAACCCGGGCAGCACGACAGCCACACTTTGACCCACCAAACTCAGGGAGAGCCCCCTCCACTGTCACCCTGGCCCCGATTCCCGTGGATTTGATCCCATTTCCCTCCCCATCTCGGGCACTGGTGTGTCTCTACTGCCGCGCACTGACATTTCTTTCCCCGGATGCCACTTATTTATAGCATGCCTGACCTTTTCCCCAAGTTTACATCCTCCTCTTCCTTCCCTTCCACCCACCCAGCTTTGGGAACCACCCCCGGGATGCTCCCAAGCCTGGCTATGTGTGGATATCCCCCAAAACCCAGCCAGGATGTGGTTCCCCAACATCCTCACGGACAGCACGGGAGGACAAAGCTGGGGGTGTCTGTCAGGCACAAGCCCCCTCCTTTCCCTCTGCAAGGAACAGCTTCCAATTAAACCAGCTGCCCGGCTGCCTTTGAAATCCAGATGGCCCATAATTCTTGCTGGGGAAGAGGAGAAAGGCCGTTTCACCGCAGCCCCCTGCAAAGGCAGGGCTGGGGAAAGCAGCAGGCTCCATCCGTGTGGGTGGGATTTGCCGGCGAGTTGCAGGCTTGAAGGGCAAGGGAGAGCCGGGAAAGCTTCAGCACTCCATCCCAGCTCAGGGCTCCTTGGTGTGCCTCCTTGCCTGCAGGGAAATTGTCCCCATTTCCCCCCACCTTAAGCAAGACCTGATTCCTGCCGGGACCCCTCATCACTCACTCCTTGGGGAGCGCAGTGGGTCCCCTCCCCTACAGGTACCTCCCAGCATCAAACCTGTGCCCAAACGGGGGAAAATCGCACTGTGGGGCTGGAGATGCTGCTCCAGTGGCAAGCGGGAGGGAAAGCACGTCAGGGAATCACCCAACTTCAGGATTGAGCCTTTAGCAGTCTAAATCCCCTTGTTCCTGCCGGCCTTGGAGAGGGTTTGGGTACCAAAGGGAAGCAGGAGCTGTCCCCTCGCCCTCCCTGCTGTCCCTCCCCAGGCGATGGGCTCCGGTGGCCGCCCCGACCTCGCAGCACTCAGCCCACGCCTCCTCTGCTGCTCTAATTACTCCTCTCGCACCCGGCGCCGGGCCCTCCGACCAAATTACGATCGATCCTTTGCTCCAGCCCAATCGATGCCATTGACTGAGGCATTAGAAAGACAAATCCGGGCTCCCCGCCCCGGGAAGGCGGCGGCAGCCTCGGAGAGGGGATGCCACCACGCATGGCGAGATATGGGATGCACAGGGATGCCCTCGCTTGATGCTCTCCATCCCTAGAGCCATGAGGAGAGGGCAAGGACCTCTGAGGACCTGAAAGCACCAACTCACTTGGTCTCTGACCGCTGGATACATGGAAACCAGCAGCAGGGATAAAGCTCCTGGACCACACAGCCTCAACCAGCCAGAAATCCCTGGCAGCAAAGGACTTCCCTCCCAAAAACTACCCTTCTTCTGCCCAGCTCCCGTTCCCAGCCGTAAGAGAAAGGATTTTCCCTTAACCTGCTGAATCAGCAAATCCAGCCTGCGTCCCTGCATCCCAGTCACCTCAGTTAAGTACCACTAATATTTAAGAGCACAGACATCTGATGAACCAGCTAACCTGGGCAGGAGAGCTCATCGGGGCAGCCCTGCATGGGATGGGGATGCTGTGGGACAGGGATGCCGTGGTCCAGCCCTGGTACAGGAAAGGGCTGTTCTCCATCACACCACACAAGGAACAAACCTCAGTGCTGCCCAGTAGCCACCAGCAAGGCTGCAGTGGGGAATAATTGAATCAGGGCCCTGACAAGGGATCACTGGCTAAAAACCCCCCTGGTCCAGCATTACACAGATGGGAAACAGAGGGGGGCCACCCCAAGCCCCCTCCTCCCGTGCCTCCCAGGAGCAGATAATAGACCCCGCGTGAGCAAATTACAAGGAATTTGCAGCCATCCCATCTAATCCACAGGGGAGACATCTGAATCCTACAAGGAGCATTTGGCTTCTGGGTACAGAGGAGCTTAGAGACATGCAGAGGCATTAAAAACACGCATGGGGATTAAGCTGGGAAGTGGGAAGGGAGAGCACAGCTGGAAACCTTGGGTGGCTGTGGGAGAAGATGGTTGGGGCTACCCAAGGGCTGTGGGCAAAGCGGCTTTAGGCTTAGACATTTAGGCAATGTCCAAGCGTCCCAGTGTCCTGATCTAGGCTTGGATTCCAAGTCAGGTGGAGGTGGGAACCCATGGGATCCTGGAACTTGACCATGGTGTGCAAAACTGAGGTGTCAGAGGGTTTTGGGTTCCAACACTCAACCAGGCATCAAGTTTTGCAGCCCATGTCCAAACCCACAGTCAGGTCAGACAACCCAGCCTTGGGGTAGAGCAAAGCAAGCCCCAAGTATCCCCCACGATCAGCTCCATACCAGTGGGGTCTTCCAAGGATAGACTTTGGCATTGTCTCTCATCATTTGGGATTTATTCTGATCATCTCTAATCCTCGGCCTTGATTGCTGAGGCTCCCAATCTCATTAGCTGGGCTATGCTGGGTCATTATTGATGTTAGGGGGTGTTCAAAATTGATATTAATCCCATCTCAATAATCTGGCATTCATTGATTTTTATTTTTAACCTCTCCTGTTATTAAGATGAGCCGAGGCAGCTCCCTGCTAGTGGGGCAGCCCCATCCCCGTGCCCACAGCTGACCCCCTGAGGTGCAACACACGATGCCAAATCCTCCCAAAAAGCTGCTTTACCCCAATCCATGGAGGAGATGCTACCTCTGGCCTTTGCAGGCTGTGAGCATCACCGAGCTGCCAACATACCCAGCAGCACTGACCCCCCATTTGCTCTCCTTTAAACCTGTTATTATCATTTTTCTTAATTATCACAGAAAGAAGCAGCTTCCACTCAGCACGTTTAGGGACATCAGCGCTCGCAAGCGCCTGATGAGGAAGGAGCCATTAGCACCCCGTCAAAACAGCATCTCAAAAAGGATCTTTGACAAAATTGTCACAGGAGAGGCAGGGGGAGCCAGGCAGCCCGGCACAGTTGTACATCATTTTGACAGCTCGCATTAAGGCAACTTCAGGCACCTCTGGGAAATTACCTCCCATTTAAACAGAGCTCGCAGCAAGCGCAGTGCCTGAGGGGTGAGCTCAGCAGCTGGGGCAGGCCAGGGCAGGAGGGTGCCCCAAACACACCTTGTGCACAGAAACCAAGGCCCTGTGCCTCAGTTTCCCCACCTAGCACAACCACAAAGGCATCAGCTGCTGAGGTTGCCACAACCTGGGTGCTCGAAGGGACTTTCCCCCAGCCCCGAGCTCCTCTCTCCAAACTCCGAGCTGCAGCTCAGAGCTAATGGCTCTTTACCCGCCTCCTCTCCAGACCTTTGGCAAAAAGCAAAATGCCAACAACTTCGGGAACAGCTCGTGTTTAGCTTGGCAGGACGGCTATTGTTCCTATACTGCAAATGCATGTATCACACAGAAATGTTTTGAGTGAAAGCAAGCTGTTCCCCCCAGCCCTGCTACAGCAAGCGTCAGCTCAGAGCTGGAGGCATGACAAGAAGAGCTTTTTGAGGTGAAACTACCTCCAAAGGCTCCCCAAATTACGGTGAGGGGAGAAAACCAGCTGCAACATCCCCTCCCAGCCCCATAATAAGCCATCCCTCCATCCCAATCAGCCTGCTGTGGGCACATTTGAGCCCAAAGCCAGCAAGTTTTTAGCATGAGGTGAGAGAAGTGATGGAGTAAAAGCCAAAGCCAAGCATCACGATTACACCAGTTCCATGAGAGTGCCTCTAGAAGCTCATGGGGAACAGACCAATGCAGAGGCAACAGTCCAAGGTAAAGATGTGGAGATAAGGAGGGCAGCTTGGTGGCCTTGCTGTATTTTTAGTTACTGGTTTTATTTAAGAGCCAACAGTTTAATAAGGAGGTTGTTTTAATTGGAACTCCAGTCACTGAGAAAAACACAAGGGGAGTAAATATATAAAAATAGTCATGTTTCTAAAGATTCTGTGGTATTTGCCTAATTAAATGGAGTGTTTTAATTACAAATCAAACTTAGTGCAGCTTAAAAGAAATAACCACAGGCATTTGACTTGTTTTGAAGAGCAGCTGACTTTGAGTCGGAACAACAAGTCTGGACCTGCTTGTTTGCAAAGGAGATTTGGAGAGACACCAGGATGGACCACAAATATCTTCAGGCCAAGGATGAGGAGTTGATGGATCCCAAGTGGTTTGTGGTCCAAACCCACCTGCACCACCTAACACACTGTTCCTACCTGGGAAACCCGTTGCTGGAGGTCCTGAAGATCACCTGGACCCAAAGCAGGAGGTTGCTATACCTCAGCTCAGGCATAAAGGAGGCTGGTGGTACCCACAAGATGCTCCTCAAAGCCATACACTCCTTCCTAGGATCTGGGAAAGGTTAAGGAGCAGTCAGTAAACCAGTAGAGAACTACTGACATCAACCACTTGGGTACATATGATGAGCAAAAAGTCACATCCTTTTGTTGTTCCAAGCATCCTAAGGTCAGGCATCAGTCATGGATTCTCTTCAGGGCTAGAGACACTCCAGAGCTTCTCATCCTTCCTCCCTCCATACCTGAGCAATGCACAGCCATCACTTGCAGCTGTGCAACCCACAGCTCCCTGCCTTGCGCTTCAAAACATCTCCCCAGCAATTACCTCCACGAAAAGTTATTAAGAAACGTCTTTGTCTGCAAGGGATTAGAATGGCAGTCATTAAAAAAAAAAAAAAATTGGCATCAAGAGCTATGTATATTGCAAAACAAAATGTGTTGCTTTTTAATATGTTTTTATAACCCAAACAAATTTGTTTCTCACACTCCCAGGCTGGAAAAAGGAGCCGTCCGACAGTTTAGGATTGCAGTTTGCAGTCAG
This sequence comes from Anabacerthia variegaticeps, assembly GCA_035583185.1. Classification (NCBI taxonomy): domain Eukaryota; kingdom Metazoa; phylum Chordata; class Aves; order Passeriformes; family Furnariidae; genus Anabacerthia; species Anabacerthia variegaticeps. Next base: position 3,023,432 of record JAWWEW010000065.1, read on the forward strand.
CTCCGCCAAGGAATCTGTTGCAAAGCTGTCGCAGCAAATAAATGCCATTCCCCTGCTGTGCTGCAGCTCCGCCGGCGCTCCGGGCACGGCTCCGCGGCGGGGAAGGTGGGACGGAGCTCGGAGCCACGGGGAAAGCAGCTGTGGAGCAGCAGTCACACGTACCTGCGTCACCTCCCCCGGCTGGCAAGGACACGGTGGCCTTGCACGAGGGTTGGTGCAGCACAGCATCACTCCTGCTCCATGGGCTGCGCTGGGATCTCACCAGGAGATGGTTCAGAGGGTAAAAACCCTCAGCTGATGGCCCCGTCCCCATGTGCTCCTTGCTCCACCACCGTTTCCCCTCTCCCACCCGGGCCTGACTCCTCATAGGCAAAAAAAGGAGGAAAACCCCCATGATTTCATTTATTTGAATGCGAACAAATGTGCAGCCCCAGCTCCTTGAACCCTTGCAGAGATGCAAAAGCATTTGAATGTATGAACATCCTTTGCAGCACCGACAGGGAGAGGTGGCACCTGGCACAGACAGAGCATCCCTGCAACCCAAAGCCAAGGATGCAGCAAAACACCTGTAGGGACCCACCACTCCCTTTCTGATCCCCAGGGTCAGTCCAACCAGAGAGCAAGGCATGGCAGGGAAATGACTAACATTTGGGAAAACCTCCCAGAATCTGAGCATCCTTTGGGAACAGGGAACGCAGAGCAATGCCCTCCCTGCAGCAGCACTGCCCTACACACCTTTCCTCCCCTAAAACATCCGTGACTGTCACCTGCCTTTTATCATCACAGCAGCAACACAGAGCATGAGATGCTGCTCCCAAACTCCCCACGCAGCCATTGAAAGTGGGGGATCTGGAGATTCCCAGCTGGTTGCCTGAGGGGGCCCAAGGAAATTAGCCTTTCCTCGCAGGAAAGCTGCCTGCTGCAGGCAGGGAGCCATCCCAGGCAGCCCCGGGGGGGATGCTGGAGCTCGCCTTGCTTTATGCTCAGAGAATGGCTGATTCACACTTATTCCAGGCATCCCCTGCAAAACCTTGGATGAGGACAGAACTCCAAGCTGAGCGGGTGTCTTCCACAGCACCACGCTGGGCTTCCCTTCGGGAGGGATGCTGTGAGCCAAAACCATGGGGTTTTTTTGTAAAAACATGAAAGAAGGCCTTACAAATTAATTAAGGGAAACCAACCATTCCTGGGATAAATCAGCCCAGCTCCAGACACCTGCAGCTCCAACCCTCAGTTTTAGTCAACCTGCTTAGTTTTAGTCAGCACCAAAAAAGTCAAGTCTATTTTAACATCATGTTTTTACATTTAAAATTAAGTCCTTAAACAATGCAAAGCAACCAACTGAGAGTGGTGCAGACTCAGAAAATGAGCAGGGGTCCCAAACATGAGCCAGGTTAGATGTCAGGGGACAGGGAAAAGGAAGAAAAGGATTATCTTGGAGAGAGGGAAAAGTAGGGACAGTTTTCAAAACACTTTCTTCTTTAGTAACATACACTGAGTAAGGAATGGGCAGAGCAACTGGGCATCCACAAGCCTTGGTCTTGGTTCCACAACCCATATTTCTCCCCTCCCCATCATCCCCACAACTCCTCCCATCCCTCAGACTCCCTCTAACATTCCTAGGCTGCACATGAGGCCACGCACGCACAGGAAGAATCAAACAATAGCCTCGATGCTTTATTAATTTCCAAGCATAGAGGCAATTAACAGCACTGCGCTTCGAAAACTCCTAATTGGTTTTCTGCCGAGTCTCCTACGGACACAGGTCCGTGCTCGGGCAACTCTTCCCATGAGCAGCACCAGGAGGGGATTAGAGCAGTGGGACACGCAGCTGCCAGGGGATATTTATGACCACTGAGAGATAAATAGCGAGGTGACGCGGGTGACGCTTATCCCCCAGCAGTGCTCCATCACCACGGCCCCGCTGCACCCAAGGCACGATAATGGCTCTGGAATGGTTGGTGTGATGGATGCTGTGGGAGAGTGACAGTTGCTGAGGCAACCAGATGCAGAGGTACCCAGTGCTCCCCTCGGACGGGCTCCAATATGGAAGGGGTCCCCCTGCCCGGGTCAGGTGGGGACAAGCTCATTGGTGAGAGAGCAACGTTACACGGCACAATTAATTTTTATGGGTAGCTGCGGTTTTAATTGCTTTGTAGGGGCTTGGGGGTGCATTTACAGGAGCAATATTAGGGATGCAGTAAGCAAGGAGGCCCCCGGGGTGCTGCAGCAGAGTGGTGGGACTTGAATTCACCCAAATTCACCGCTGATTTCTGAACAAAAGCATCTCCCCAGGCACCGCTGTAACCCAGGCGTGCAGACCCAGTGCCTGGCTCTGCCAGGGGGCAGCTGGGAACACGCCACCGCATCCATCTCTCTGGATAACGAGGTTTTCCTCCCCAGGAGGGGGGAACACAGCACAGGGGTGTTCATTAGTGCCTGCAAAGCCACGTGGAGACACACACGGCTGCCAGGGCACTGCACGGCCCTGCAGAGAGGCACGAGCAGGAGCTGCAATGCTGAATGAGCCAGGGAAGGTCTGGTCCAGCCCAAAATGACCCTTTGTGTCTGGTAAGTGAGTAAGAAACAATTTCCCTGCATGCTAGGCAACACCGGCACATTTTCCTGCCTGTAACCAGAGCCATGAACAAGTAGGACTCCCCTGACAGACTGGAGGAGCCACTCCATGCCCAGAGCCCCCTGTGCCACTGCCACATTCGTGGAGATCAAGGAAGACTCCCCACCTGAACCACCTTACACCACATAAATCCAGGGCCTGCTGGGGGAAGGAGTTGCTCTTCCCAGCGAAGGGAACAACCTCTTGCAGCCAGCACCCCCCAAACACAGTGAGTTCATACCCCAGTACCTGGCCAGGAGAGCCATGGGGTCACCAGAATAAGCAGGAACCAGGGCAGAGAAGCTGGAAAGGTGGAAGGGTTTCCCCTCCCCTGTTTAATGCTTCATGCTCTGCAGCTGTGGCTCCCCTGGGTTTGGGAGGTTCCAGGTGCTTCCCATCAGGGCTGTTGTCACTCCTGCATCCTTGTCCACCCCACATTCTGCTCCTGTTTGTGGGCATGCCTTTGGGAACAGTGTCCCACTTCATTCCCTCATCCATGGGAATTCCTATGCTCCCAACCCAAGGCAGCAATGTGCTACTCCACTTAAAATCCTCTTCCCCCTTCAACCCACATTGATTATTTTCCTCCATTAAGAAGCAGCATCCATGGCTGCAAATCCTCCAGCAGCTCATCCCTCGCCCCTGCCTCCCCTCTCCAGCGCTCTTCCATTAGTGCCTCCATCCATCCTGGCCAAGAGCTCCTTAAAAAATCCTCTAAGCCAGGAGGAAACCCCTTCCCCCCAGGAGGGGGTAATGTGAGTACCTGGCCCACCAGAAAATTCCACGCTGGAATGATGCAGGCACCTACACGGAGCTGAGCCCAGAGCCACCAGCATCTGGAAAAACCCCAGCCCCAGTTTTACTCCACATCTGGGTGCTTTGGGACATCCTCTGTGAGCCACCTGGAGATACCTGGGCTATAAGAGGAGTGCAGGAGGCCATATGAGCTTCCTACATCTCCTTCTTGTATTAATCATCTCCAATTAGCCCTGACGAAGCAGCACATGGAGAACCGGAGGCACCAGCATCCTCTCCGGAGCTGGCACAGCCCCTTGCCCGATCATCCTTGCCGGCTGATGTCCCTCCAGTGACACAGAGGAGAGGAGGAGGGGGCTGGAGAGGGGTGGGCTGTCATTGCTTCGTAGGAAAAAATGAGTCCCCACATCCCCTGCCTTCCTCCTCCCCTTCCCCGGTCCCCCAGGTTGATGCACAAAGAATAGAGCCGGTTGCTGGCGGGGCTGAGTAATGCTCTGAGCCGCTCCTCCCCGGCAGTGAGTAATCCCGCTTTTGTCTCCCGTGCCGGCACCACATTCGCCGGGAACACGGTGTTAGCCGGGAATACGGCGCTCCCGGCACAGCCCCAGCCGGGGCAGCGTCCCGGGGGTGACACCTCGGGGGTGGCACTCGGTGGGTTCACATCCTGCGATGCCACCTGTGCCCATCGGGGGACACCTGGGCAGCACCCCCCGGCCGGGCATCCCCTGGTTGTGTGCCCATGGTGGAGGCACCCACCTCACCTGGAAGGGACCCCGCGAATCATTAGGTCCATGCAGAAGCACCTCCCCACTGGGTGCCATGGAAACGTGGCTCCTGTGGAAAAAAGGAGCCTCTGCTTCCACCTGGATGTTCCTCCTTCCCGGGGAAACACCGAGGTGTGAAGGGTTTGACCCCAGTGGTGTTGGGTTGCCCAAAGCTCCTGCGGGGTGGGGGTTTCCACCGCTGGCCATGCCACCCCGGGACATGTTTTGGGGTGCCTAGGGCCAAGCCCTGTGGGACCCCAGAGCATCCTTCCCTCCTGGTGCTGAGTCACTTGGCACTGGCGGTACCCAGACTGCAGCAGCGGTGTGGGGCTGGGGGGTGGCTCTTGCTCTGGCACCCACACGGCAGATGGCAAGCCTCTCGCCTTGTGATTTGATTTGATTTTTTTTTTTAATTTTTGGCTGTTATTTCGATCCGTGGCCCCCTTTCCCTCCCTCCCCCCCTGCCGTGTCCCCTCGCCACCTCCTCCCCGGGAGGAGCAGGGAGGGTGGGCACGGTGAGCATATTTTTGCACAAAGAAACAGAGCATGGCTTTCAATGACTTCCTGGAGCCCTTGGTGGCTTCCCTGTGGGACATGGCAGGCTGGCAGTGTCCCACGTGGGACAGCACTGGCTGCTACACTGGAAACAGCCAGCCCCCAGGCTTCTTACAGCACCACCAGCACTGCCAGACAGGCAGGATGATGTCGGTGTCCCCTGTCTGAGAGCATCCAGTGGTGGCCTCGAGCACAGGGACATCCTGCGGTGCCCCAGCAAGAGGACAGGTCCTGGAAGTGCTGGCAAAGGGACAAACACCAGCCCCACTGCCGCCCAGCACCTCCCTGAAGGGCCACTGGCAGCACGAATTTGCTGGGTCTCAGCCCAGTTCCCAGCAGGCAAGTGACTGGTGTCACCAAACCGATGTGACAAGCAGCACAGCCAGCCAGAGGCATGTCCCTCCTCAGGGCCTGCTCTGTCCTTTGCAGGAGCCCCGAGACGCTGGTGCCACAGCGAGGATGGTGATGCCACTCGTGCTGACAGCACCCAAATGTGGGTCATGGCCACCAGCAGTGACCTGGTGCACAACCCCCCCGGCCACCCACTGGGGGTGACCAGCGCTGATGAAGAGCACCGCAAGGAGGCTCTGGGATGCTCCTGTGGGGATCCAATTCCTTTTCCAGTCCCTCTTCCATGGCTGTGCAGCCGAGCTGAGGGAGAAGCCTTTCCTCAGCATTACGAGATCAGCAGCTCAGCTGCGCCGGGGAGAGGAAAAGAAAGAAAAAATCCCCAGCGCGAGCAAGACAGACTATAAATAAAAGCTGGAGAAGTGGGAGGCAGCAGCCACAAGGGCTTTCTGAAGCAGCAAGGAAAGCAGGTGCATGTTGGCTCCGGCTCTCGATGGCTTTGTGTTTCCCGAAGAAGCCTGGGTATCCCTAATAGCCGGGCTCCGGGTGGGAGCGGGGCCGGGCTTCCCTCCCTCGAGCTGGGAAGGCACAGACATCTGAAGAGCAAATACTGCACAGAATGGATGGGAGAGACGTCGCCGAGCCGGGGGAGTGCAGGGAGCCGAGGAAGAGGGAGGAAGGGAGGGAATGGAAGGCTGAGAGGGAGCTGCCAGCACCGACACAGCCCCAGCGGCTTCAGGTTTAATGGATGAGGGGGATCCTACAGCGAGACTTTCCTCCTGGAGGTGATGGTGGATGGAGGGAATTGCCGGAGACCAGCCTTGAGTGCACCCAAACCGGGATCCTGCCACAGAGCGCCCTGCAGGGATACAGGAGTGATGGAGGGAAGAGAAATGCCTGCCACCCCCAGGGTCACCCGGAGGCGCTGGGGATGGGGACCCCACACTCTGCCGGCGCCTGCCAGCACGCAAGGAGCGGAGGGAAGAGAGGAAGAGAAGGAGACAGATGGGCAGCGATGGAAACATAAGTTAACTCGAAGGAAGCGGATAAACAGCAGGCAGGGAGCAGATCCCAGCACATATGCTGTGCTGCAGCCAGCCAGGAGCGAGGAGGTTCCTCGCCATCCCCGGTGCCCAGGCCTATGGAGGGGTCTGGGCTGTGCAGGAGGTCGGCAGCGGGATGGGGGTGAAGGTTTGAGGCTTGGGGTGAAAACCCCAGGGCGGGTTTGAAGACAGAGCTTGTGTGTGCAGCTCGTGGTCATGATGAGTTGTGGAAACCCAAAGCAAAATCTGGCCAAAGCACAGAAGAAGTATCTAGGAGATGGACATGACTCCAAGCTATGGAATCACAGACCAATTCCCTATGGCAGCTGGGGTGGACTTGACCAAGGAGAGCTGGTTCCTCCCTTGCTGGCAGGGACAGCAGGGCAGGCAGCAGGACTGGGGCCAGGTGAGGTCTCCTGCCTCAGTTTCCCCAGCCAGGAGAGGAGAGCAGAGCAGCATCAGCTCATACAAAGGGCTGTCAGGATCAAACACCACTCCCGATGCCGACGCAGCGGAAGCTGCAGGTCACTTCTGAGGACTCCAGCAGCTGACGAGAAGGGAATGAAGTCAATCCAAAGCCGAAACAGGGAGGCTGAGACCCTCAAAAGTCCTTGAGCCCTGCAGCACAGTGCTGCCTGATGATTACCGGGGACCCCAGTGCCAGCACAGCATCACCGGCTGCTCCAGCCACACCTCCACAGCAGGAGGGGGACCTCGACCACCCTGCATTGCCCCCCCTGCCCTGAGCAGTGCAGAGGGGTCTCTGCTGAGGGGACTCTCAGCTGCCGCAGCCCCCGACTCGCCCGGAATAACAAGCAGGCAGAGCCGCGGAGCTACCGAGAGCATCTCTCCAGCGACGGTCGGCCGGGTGCTAATGAGCCCCGGGCTCTCCGATCTGCTCAGCGAATGTCATGACCCAGATTAATTGCTCAAAAAGACACCCAAAGGCTGCTAATAAAATTGAAAAAAAAAAAAAAACGCGGAGAAAAAAGGACAAAAGGAAAACCAGCCCCACAACAAGCCCCCTACAGTAGGCAGCATCCCCCCCTCCCTCCTCCGTGCATCCCAGCGCAGGCAGCCCGGAAAGCGCTGCCCGTGTCGGGAATGCGTGTCGGGGCAGTGGGCCAGGCAGTGCCGTGGGCACACACAGCCACCCTTGTTCCCCGCTCCCCGGCGGAGGGTCAGAGCTGCCCGCCGGCCTCTCTGCACAAGGGGAGCCTGTTCGGAGGCACCCGTGCTCCCGAGGGATGCTGACGCCTTCCCAGTGGGTGCCAGCATGGCCGGATGCTGCGGGACCCCCGCACCCCAGCACTGCCCCGGGGCTGTCACCCTGGGGGGACCGCTGTGCCCTTCTGGGGAAACTGAGGTGTGCCCTTCTGGGGAAACTGAGGCACCGGGGGCCAAGTGCTTCAAGGGACTTGTCTCCGTCACTGAAAGCTGTTTCAACACCACGCAGAGCCTTCGCTGGCACGGGGCACTGAGAGCAGGTGGCCTTTGCATCCCCGCTCAAGTCCTTCCTCCTGAGAGCAGCCTTTCTCCTTGGAGCCTGAAGACGTCAGCATCTCCAAGGCTTTGGTTTCCCAACCCTCTGGCGGTGTGTGGCAGGCTCTGGGGTGCTCTTGTAGCTGTCCCTCAGCTGTTCTCTACCCTCCTGTTGATTCAGTGTCCCCCACTCAGCTCTGGCATTTTGTCGTGGCATTATCCCACCTGCCATGGCCATGGCCACTGCCACCACCATCTCTGCACCCCAGCAGTGCCCCTCCAGATCCCCACATCGGTGCTGGGGTAGGGAGCCCCCTCCAGGGATGTCTGCACCCCAGGGATTTTCCTACCAGGACAAGTAGCCACGCTGTGCACTTGAGCCAGTGGCTGTGGGGCCATAATCCATTTACTGCCTGAAAGTGCCTTCCTGTGTGGAAAACACATCTTGATCATCCCATGGACGTGGCAACTCTCACCCTTCCACAGCCCTGAGGAAGAGGAGGGGGCTGGAGGGTCTTCCTGCCAAGAAGTCAGGAGGAAAAGGAAAGAGGGGAGTGGAAGCAGATGGGAAATGACCACCCACCCGGCTGCTGCTCTCTGGTCTCCAGGACTCCTGACCTAGTTATAAGCCATGGAGGCAAAGCGCAAAGCAGAGAGGGATGGGGGAAGAGCCCAAGCCCAGATTTCCAGACATAAGTGGGTGATGGACAGGTTAACCCAGGGCCAGGGAGCTTCCAAAAGAGTCTGCGAGACAGACCCTGGCTCTGAGCCACCACAGCTCGTCCTGCCGTCGGTCGTGTCGAGCCGGCGACGAGCCACGGCGACATTTGAAGATCTGGGAGAAGACACCTTCTGACAAGAGACCTAAACTGCTGCACCCACGCAGCCGAGTGGAGACGTGGGGGCTGCAATCCCCCCGGAGCATCCGCTGTGGGCACCTCGGGCTGCCGGGGAAAGGCAGCACGAGGAGCGGTGGCTGGGAGAGAAAACCAGGAGAGCTCAAATTAGAATGAATAAGCCACAAATTGGTAGCGGCAAGAGGAATTAATGCTGGGAAGAGGCTGCCAAGGGCCACGGGGAGAGAGAGAGGCACCTTCTCGGATTTCCGCTCAGCTCGGAGATGTATTTCCCATCCCAGCAGCAAAATGGAGCCAGCCCTGGCCTTGTTTTATCTCAGCACCTTCAGAGGCAGCACCTCTGCAGCATCCCCTGGGCTCCCTGGTGGGGACATGCCCTGGATCCACCACAACCTGCCCATGCCAACCCCAGGACCTGCACCATGCCAGCGTGTTCTCAGCGACGCCAGCAGCTGGATGGGGACCTATTTGGGCAGCAGCGAGCAGACCAGCTCTATTCCTGGCTCCTGCTCCGTGCACGGCTTGGGGAGCAGCTTGCAGCTTTGCCAGGCATGCCAGAGCCTGATTCCCAGCCCAAAAGCATCACTGCAAGACAAGCACCATGCCCAGAGATCTCGCTCCGCTGGGCAGGAGCAGCCACACTCCCCCACGTCCGTGTGGGCGTCCAGAGGGATGCGCAGGGAAGATGCTCTGCAGCTCTGCCCACCTCTGCTTGTCCCCCATCCCAAACCACCGGGACACCCTTGGGGACCGAGGGGTCACCCCCAGGAGCCCGCAGCTCCCCTCGGCTTTTCGGCAGCTCGCAGCCCCGCGCGGTGCCGGCTGCGGGCGGCGGTGGCTGCAGCGGAGGTGGGAGCGATGATGACTCAGGAGATAATGAGGCAAATCAGAAGGAGGAGAGGAGCAGTGAGAGGACGTGGCGAGGAGGCAGCTGTGTCCTTCGGGCCTACACCCGCTCCCCCTGACGTGGCACCGCAGCTGGGGTACAGGAACACTCGCCCCCGGCCACTCTGACTCACGCCGGGGGGCTCGGCACCGCCGGGGGGGGGCAGTTTTAACCCCATCCCTCCTCCTGCCGGGATGGGGTCCCCAGGCAAGGAGGTGATAGAGATGTGGGGCTGCACTTGGGGCACCATCAGGAGCTCTGGGGTCCATCCAGCCCCCACCCATCGCCCCCACCCATCGCCCCCAATCGCACTCTCGCTGCTGTGCCACCCCACGGGGAGCCCCTGGACAGGCTTTGAGCAGTGCCTTTCATCCCTCCTGCTGCCAAACCTGCTGGTGCCCCAGCTCCTGATGGATAAACAGCTTCTCCTGCTTAGGGAAACTGAGGCAGGGAGGCACCAGACTCGCCCAAGGCTGCTGTTTGAGACCAAGACAATGAGGGAAGTCAGGAGTCCTGGCTCCTGTGCTCATTTTCATCCCAAGCTCATTTATAAAGTCGTTTTCCCAGTGTGCTGGTGGCAAAGCAGTGCCAGTCACCTGTGGGGCGGCTGATGTCGCCGGATCACCCTTTGCTGGCCAGTCTGGGTGGCTTTGTCCCCACCCAGCACCAGACAAAGGAGCTTTTATACCTGAGAGCCACCCTGGCCTCACCCATGTGTCCCCAGGGCACAGCGCATCACCTTTCCCAGCCTCAGTTTCCCTTCTTGTCCAGAGGCATCACCTGCTGCAGAGGCAGACCTGGCACTGCTGGGTGCCTCAGTTTTCCCCCTGGTGGGTTCAGGCATGGGGACCCTCCCAGCACAGCCCAACTGTGCCCCTCCATCTCTCTGCCCCTCCACCTCTCAGCATTTTCCTTCCTCGGGAGCCGAGCCTTGGCAAGGGGAAGGAGCTGCTTATGCAGAACAAATGGAATCAATCAAAACAAAAGGCAGCGGGCCTGATTCTATTTATTACCCATCCAAGGGTATAAAATGCATTTCCAGACATCCACAGCCATATGGAGAAGTGGAACCCACAGGGGCCACCCCAGTGGGCAGGGAGAGGCAGGGCCAGCCATGCCCACGGTGCTTGGATGAGGGCCCACATACCACTGACCAGTCAGTCACCCTGCTCTGTCCCTGGGCTGGTCCTGGGGGCACCTCCCAGTCCCTCACAGCTTTTCACCTCACTGCATCACACTCTCAGCCTGCTCCTGGGACTGCACCAGTTCTCAGCCACCCACTGGTTAGGGATGTTACCTCCAAGCAGCCAGGGCACATGGAGTGGAGGGAGGATGAGGAGCAGGGCACTGACACCTGCCCAAAATAGCTGGCACTGGATGCAGCACCACCTCCATGGACACTTCAGGCACTCAGGATCCACGGTGGAGGATCCAGCAGCAGGATCCAGCCCACGCTGCCGAGTGCATTGAATCTGTGCCTGCTTTTCTAGGGCTGCCACTCATGCTAACACACTTCCCGAGCTCCAGGTAGCTTCTCACTTCTTCCTTGGCCTTCCCAGCTGATGGACGAGGTGATGCTGGAGTGTGTGCTCCCCTTTCAGCTGGGGCAGCACCAACCCTCTGGCATCAAAACACAAGCTGGCATTGGTTTATTAACACGCTGGTGAGGCTGTAGCTGGTCAGTGGCACGCCAGAGACTGAGTGCCAGAGGGACACTCTGGCTCCTGACACATGTGGCCAAGAGGATCTGCAGGGGAAGGGGCTTTTGTGTCTGGGGGCTACTGTGAAACAACACAGCCTCTTGTCCTGCATGGCTGACACGGGACTGAGACCAACTCAGGGCTGACAGCAGACCTGGGCACAGCTCCCTCCTGGTCCTGCCCCTCGGGGTGGCACCCACAGGTGAGCCACGCTGGGGATCCAGCTGGGAAGATGTGCCTCAGTTTCCCCTTGCTGTCAGACACCTCCAGCCCTCCTCCTGGAGCCCGACCCACCCGAGCACAGCGGGAGCAGAGGGCAGGCTCCCGTGGGTCTGGGTGTTTGGCTCCATCCCACAGTGTCCCAGTGACACTGCCACTCGCTGCCAGCACGTGGGGAGCAGCCATGTGCTCTGAGCCATTACCCAGGCAATTAGGAGATGCCAGCTGGGCTTCGTGGTTGTCTGAGAACAAACAGGGCCACGCAGCTCCCCCCCTTGGGATCCCATTTGGCTGAAGCTCAGCTCTTCCCACCTCCCTGGGCTGTATCCCTGCGGGGTTTCGCTGCCGGATTTTGGGAATGCGACGGGGGGGACTCTCACACCGTGCCGAGGATCAGCCGCAGCTCGGGGTCGAGGTGCGGCAGCGAGTCCCAGCCCCGGGGCGACGGGGATGATGATGATGATGGTGATGATGATAATGGTGATGATGATAATGATGACGACGATGGCGATGATGATGCTCAGAGGTGGATGAAGCTCCCGCCGCGGCCGCGGGCTCCCCCTGGCGGCCCCGCCCCGCCCGGAGACCTCGGGCAGGGACGGCAGCATCAGTCAGCATCATTCCCACCGCCAGCATCCCCAGCAGCAGCATCCCAATCACCAGCATCCCTCCCCGCGGACAGCATTCCCCCCCTCGGCATCACTCCACACCGGCTGCTTCCCAAATTGGCTGCATCCCACACGACAGCATCACAGCGGTAGCATCCCACACTAACAAGCATCCCACACCGGGAGAATCCCACACCAACAGCATCCCAACACCAGCAGGATCCCACACCCACTGCATCCCAAATGGGCTGCATCCTCACACACCGAGAGCATCCCTCACCCTCCCCCACCGGCAGGACCACACATCGACAGCATCCCAATTCGGCAGCTTCCCTCCCTCCCTCCCTCGGCACATGCCACCCTGGCAGCATTCCCGTGTCCCCTGGGCCACCAGCCACACTCCTCTGAGCTGCCCCGCAGCCCCAGGCAGCATCCCCTTTCCCTCCACCCCTTCTTCACCCAGCAGAGGCTCAGTTTAAGCCCATTCAAATAATATTTCAAAGGGAGGGTTAATGAAGGGGTTTATACCGGGGCCCTTCCCAACATCCCGAGGGACCCGGCACACCAAGCACGAGAGGCTGGGCCCCCCTTTCACAGAACACTTTGGGTTGAAAGGGACATTTAAAGGTCATTTAGTCCACGCACCCTGTGTCAGTGTGCACCCCTGCTTTGGGCTGTGAAGCCCCCACCACACTGAATATCAAGATATTCCCCCCCCCATGGCAACCCCACAGCTTTTATAGCCCCCAAGTTCACCACCTCCTGCAGAGACCCCCCAGACCCACCCAGAGACCAACCTATGCCCCCACCAGTCTACAAGAATTTTTGCCTCCACAAGACTAAATCCAAGAGCAATCAGGGAAGGCGGGCAGGGGGGGAGGGAGAAGAGGCACTATTTTCTTTTTCCAATTTGATCTTATTAAAACTTCATTCAAAGAAATAGACTTTTCATCTCAAATCTCATGCAAGTTTCATGGCACTGCAGATGGCGGAGCGGGAAAACGCCCGTCGGGGAATTTAATAACAGCACCCAGCCCTTAAACTCCTCACTGTGCAGGGCTGTGCCGGCTGACCAGTGTCCCCACCGAGCACCCAGAGCACCCCACTTTAAGGACCATCCCCCCTCCTCCTCTAATGGCCTTGCTCACGTTCTTCCCAGTTAAATCCGCATCCCTCTCGCGTTCATAAATCCCCCTGGATGTGCCAGATGCGGGCGGCGAGCCCTCTGCACCGCTGCCCATCAGGACATCAGCACGGCCAGGCCATGTCCTGCTGTCACCCTTCATCCCTTGCCATGCCTCAGTTTGACCGTGCCTGGACCGGGGATCACCCCAGGGAGGGCAGGCAGTGGAGCCACGCTCCAGTCTCTCGTGGGACCTGCTTATCAGCGTGCTAAGCGGTGCCTGGGTGCCTCAGATGTCCCCCGAGGACGGTGGAGCAGCTTCCCAGCCCGCGGCTGCCTCTCGGGCTCCGTGGGAGCAGTGACTAAACAGCATCCCCAATACAGTCATTAATAAACATCGATGCTCGCCTCCGCGGAGCCCTGCTCAGCATCGCGGGGAGGTGCTGATTCATCACAGGAACCGGCTCCCCTCGGCTCCAGCGAGCAGGGACGGGGCTCGGAGAGGCTGTGCAGAGCCCTGATCTGGCACAGGGGAGCCCGCAGTGGCCTCGACGTCATGCCTGGCTGCTGTAGGAGCCACAGACATCATCAAGCCAGACGCAAAGCATCTCATTGCCTACATAAGAGGGAAGCTCAGGCTGTGCCCAACTTGGAGGTGGGTATGGAGGAGTCAGGGTCTTGAGTCCTGGCTGTGTCACACAGGTCTGCTGCAGCCCCCCATTGCAGCTGTGGGTATCAGAGTTACCCACCATAAACTGGCTCTCCATCACCCATCCATCCTGCCCTGGTCTGTCCCCCAGCACCCCAGAGCCTCCCCGCAGGGATGGGGTGCACAGGTACCCAGAGCCGGGTACCCAAAGCTGGAGCATCACCTGCAGTGAGGTGGAGGGCAATGTGGGGGAGATGCAGAGCTCGGAGCTGTGCTGAGCCCAGCCAGGCATCCCTGTGGCCACAGGAACAGCCAACCCAGCGCCAGTTCTCTGCAGGCTGGGAGATGGTACCCGCACACCCATAGCCATCACCTCCTGGAAGGTACCAGTGCATCCATAGCCACACACCCATACCCGCTGCGCCAGCCCGGGCCTCCTGCCACAAGGGGGAACTCCTGGGCTGGACAAGTTCGTCCCAGGGATGCTCTACGGCTTTGCACCTCTAGCCCCTGCTTCCAAGGAGGGGTTTTGGCCAGGGAAGAGTGCTCTGCTCTCCTCAGCCCCATAGCCAGGGGCCTCGGACCCCTTCCTTTGCCCCAAAATACCTGAAGGCACCTCCCATCACCCTGCCCCAGGGAATGGTTTTGGTTCATGGGATTCCTGTCTCTGACCTCCTTTTCCCAGCTGATCCAATTCAAGGGATGAGGGCCAGGCAGGACATAGAACACACTCAGGATGTGAACAAGGGAATGTAGCAGGGGAGCATTTCTGAGGCATCTCTGATAGTACCACAAAAAAATAAAAGGCACACATTCTGTGTGGGTGACTCAGTCAAGTGACACTGGACACTCATATGTGAAGGACACACTGTGAAGGAAAGCCAACAGGACTTCCAGGAAAAATGTATCTGACCTGGCTTGAGCTATTGTCCTGTAGCATCCACACAGGTATATTGGGAGCAGGCTTTGCATCCTGGCTGGACTTGTCATGCTCTGGAGTGAGCCCAGAGTCCTGCAGTGGGGCAGAGATAAATGTCACCAGAGCTGAGCATGGTCCCCAATTCTCTTGTTGCCATCCAGCTTTATGTCCCCACAACCAGGTCAGGCTTTGTGGCCACTGCCCTCCCACAAGGACATGCATCTACCCCTCCACCTCCCCAAATATTCCAGCCCCCCCACAGCAGAGGATGGTGTTTGGCTTGGTTACGTGGCTCTTCAAACAACAGGGCAGTTCCAGAATAAAGCTCCCCATGGTGCTGCTCACATGGAGCCCATGGGAGTGTCTCTTTGGATAAAAGTATCAGATAAACTCCAGGCTGAGCTGGCTCCAGTGCTAAGCACGCCTGGCCAGACCCCACGGGGTCCTCCCATTTGTCTGAGCTCCCCAATCCCACATCTGGGTGATGCAGAGGCATCACTGACACCAGGGACAGGACACCAAGCACATCTGGAAGGGACCTGGGTAATGCTGCATCACATGGAGCAATAGCACCAGCAGGGGCAGAGAGGCAAATAGAGGTGATGAAAGCTACAATGAGTCTGGGAATTTGCCTCTCCAAACCCCGTGATTTCCCTGTGGCTTTAATCTGCACAGGGACACTTTCAGAAGAAGGAAAAACATTCCTTGAATGACAAACTAACCCTAACATACTGGGAGAAGGGTGGGGGAATTTGCCCCCCAAAATGCTATACCAGGAGCAAGGGAGAGAAAGGCAAAGCAGGGAAAGGGGAAGAAAGATGCCAGGAGGATGGAAAAGAGAGGCATGGACCAGCAGGATTAGCAATGATAAACTTGCAGCTAAACTGGGCTTATGTCAGCATGTATTACCCGAGAGTGACAGGAATGATGGGCTTGCTCATCTGCCATTTATAAGTGGCAAATGCTCCCTCCATCCTGTTTACTATGAATTAGCTGGCATATGTCTAATCGTCTTTGCAAGCGCCAGTCGACTGGCAGAGATTAAGGCCCTGCTCCTCCTCCAAACCAAGCACTGCACTCCACTGCAAGGCAGCAGGACACTGCTGTCACCAGGCTGCCCGAGGACAGCAGGACACCAAGGATGGCACTCAGTGACACAAAGCAGTCCCCCTTCCTCCTCACAGCCCTCCCAAAAAACAAAGTCCTAATGCAGCCAGGCCTCAGACCAAGAAATCTTTGTTCCTATAAGCCACCAAGGGAGCCTGGGGAGTTCACTTTGTGAGACAAGCCCTCCCCTCTCACTGCTTCAGATCCAAAGGCATGGGATGCTTATCACCTTGGTAAGTCACCAGGCAGATGGGGATAAGCAAACAGCACTAACAGGTACCTGAGAGACCAAGAAGAATTAAATCCTTGGCTCCTTTAAGCAACTACTTCACTTGAGCACAGCTGCCAATCCAGAACCTGACTGACTTCCATCAAGAGCCATGAAAACCAGCTTTAGCCAGGGATCCGCATGGAGAAGAGCCGGGATGGCAAAACCCAAGGCACTTACTAAACAATAAAGCAGTGCAAGAGGCGTGTGTGTGCGTGTGTGTGGGAGGTGTTTGCATGGCCAACTGCTTGCCCCAGGGCATGTGATGCTTGGCGAGCAAGGTGCTGCTTGGGTGGTGGGAGACCCTTGGCTGACATGTTAACTGCTAGTCAGGCATGTCAAAACAATCTTGGAGGGCTTGGAAAATTCAGCTTGCAGACAAGACTGCTCCACCACAGCAGCATGAGCCCTCCGAGCCAGAATAAACAGTGACTCAGGAAGGGAAAGAGCAAAGGAGATTACAGGGGGATGGGTCTGCTGGGAGGCTGTGAGAGGCACGGAGAAAGGAGGCTGCTCTTATCCGCACAGGGTGGATTTGGAGGTCTGAATCCCCTCCTGCCATGGGAGCAGAGCAGCTCCTTCCGCCCCAGGGCATGAGCAGCCTGGGATCAGAACTGTGTGAGCCCTGGGCTTTGCAGAACATCCTCACTCTCCTTAAGCAAATGTTTTTCCTCCTGTAACCCTCATTCTACATCAAGGACAGAGATAAATTCAACAAAGCGTTAGCTCTAACACTGATTAGCGTGCTTGTGAACCAGCACCTAGGTGGGATCAGGAGAGGAAGCATCCCCTTCCCACCAGCAGCACACCCGTGTTCCCACACCCCAGCCAGAGGAAAAGGGAGTTGTATCCACCTCCTCCACACAGTTCCAGGCTGTGGGAAGCAGCACTTGCTGTTGCCAGCGACAAGACCTGAGCTGGGTCAGCAGCCTGAGCACCCAACCTGCCACTCTCGAGGCCGGTGCCATGTCCCCAGAGAGTGCAGTGTAACGTGGTAATGACCAGCTGGCACAGGGAATCTGCAGCTCTGCTGTGCTGGGGGATGGGGCAGGGGAGCGAGGACTTGGCTGTGAACAGAGCTAAGGGAGATGTGCAGCACAGGGTGCTCACTGCCCTGGGCCAGCCAGATGCTGCTGGCTTGGCAGGGAGAGAAAAGCACTGCACACACCAAGCACGGCTGCCTCATGCCTCTGCCTGCTGGTGGGATCACAGCTCCCACCCAGGCTGTGGTTCAGGAGGATGCTGGGGCCAGGTAGGCAGGATGGTGCTGGGGAAGCCAAGGAGACCAAATTCCTGGCTGGAGCACCTGGTTCAAGGCCTTTCCTAATTAGTATCATTCTCTTCTCCATCTCTGGACCAGCACAGGGTAAGTGAGCATGGCTCGGGGATGTCCCCAGGGATGTGGCTCCTCCAGGTCATGAGCACTCAGAGTGCAGCATGGAGACAGCTGCAGGGAGCTGTGAGCAGGCTCAGCAGTGGCTGCAGGGCGAGAAGGCAGCTGTGGCCCTCTCTCAGGGGGTTAGCTGGCTCCTCTTTATAGCTGCTACCCCACCATGCTGCTGCAGGCAGACCCCTGAGGAATGCAAGCCTTGCCCCCCCTCCCAGTCCCTGCTGCTGGCAGCGTATTTATTTAGCAGGAAGGTTTCTCTGCATGGCCAGTCCCCAGTGCTTACTGCCTGCCCTGCTGGCCACAGACGTGAGAGCCCTTGTGCACAAAACACCCAGAGAAAACTACCTCTAATTAGAGGGTAGAGTTAAAAATATCCATAGTCCATAAACAGGGGGAGGCAGACAGGGAAAAGGCACATGCCAGTGTGACTGACGCCCCGGGAGGGAGACAAGATTAGGAGCAACTCAGCCTCACACATACAAATGATTCAAAATAGATGAGCATATGCCTGAGCAATGAACTAGGGGGAAATGATGGGACTGGTGTAGGAGTGGGGTCATGGTCTGTGACACCACGGAATCAACAGCTTGTCTAGACTCCAGCAGACAAAAAAAGAGATGCTGTCTTCAGCTAGGAGCGAGAGGCACTGTGGCATCAGGCCATCCATAAAAAGCTGCCCAAGCAGCAGAAGTGGTGTGAAAGAGGGATGGACACAGGCCAGATACCTGCATCTCTTCCCAGAGCTGCTGAGAGTGATCTGAGTAGATGGCATATCTGCAAAGGGCCCTGAGATCCTGAGATCAGGAGTATATGTACAAATACATACCTGCAGAGCCTGAAGTCACTGTAGAAGCTCTCCAAGACAAGGCAGGACTTTGTTTCCAAATGTCCTACCCAGTTAGCAGAGGTCCTGTCATACAAAGAGGAACCAGCTTCTTTCAGCCAGGGGTGGGACACAGCTCCTGTTATTCCCAGTGCAGCTCTGGGGAGACTTTCCCTCTCTGGTGGCTGATTCTGTCACCAAATACCTACATCACCCATGACCTTCCCTCTGTCACACATAAAGGTGGCTGCAGAAACACTTCAGATCATCCAACAAAACCATGTCTGCTGAGAAATCACAATGGCTCAGAACCCTCCTTTTTAGTGTGAAGAGGTTTCTCTTTAACAGAGCAGTTCCCTCCCACCAGGGCAGCACAACCAGCTCCCATCTCTGGGAGCAGCCAAACCCTCGCTCTGGGTGGAGGTGTCTGCCAGGACCACCTTCTTCCCAGGCCAGCAGACTGGCCTGCCACAATCACAGCATCAAAGTTGAGGAGGTCTGGAGCGAACCTGATGGCTGGGAAAGGTCCAGATGGACAGCCCTGAGGACTCAGACAGGCTGCTCCTCCACGCACAAGGTATGGCACAGCTCTCTGGCAGAGTCCTTGGAGCCCTGATGCCTCAGATAATCACATTCCTGTCTGCCATGTGGATTGCTACTGAAAACTCATCGTGACAGGCACAGCCTGTTATTACAGGTTTGAGCAGCTTCTTCCCAGCAGGGCTTGAACCTCAGTTTGGGCCTCCAGGCACTATAAGCATCAAAAGGATCCATTTCCTCTGAGTTGCCTTCAGCTGTTTCCAGATCCCAAGTACTTGGTGTACAACACGCTTCACAGAACCTTTAGAAATCCCTAAGGAGTTTTTTCCCCCCAAATTTAGTCCTAGGTCACCTTTCCTTTGTTCTTACAAGTGCCAGGAGTGAGGTCCTATTGCCTTTTCCTGTACCTCTCCACTGCCTGTGCTTGGGCCAGGTCATGCAGCACTGTGTTCTCCATCACTTCCCACCACAGACCTTCCTGGAGCTTGGGAAGGACTCCCTGGCAGGACCTGTGCTCCCTTCCTACCACCCTGTAGGTTCTTCTTGTTTTGAGCATGGATGGGAATCTCTTCTGAGAACAAAGAAACCATAGGAAGAGGCAGGTTTATGCTGCCCCTCCTCATGCCTGAATACACCCCTGAGCTACCCAGGGCTGCTCTCAGTGTGTAATCTGTTCTGGTTACCCATTTAAACATTAAATAATGAAATGGGAGCTCCGTTTGTGTGTGAAAATCAATGTTCTACAGTGCAGAGCTTTGCAGTCGCAGTTTGATGGGCACTATGATTCTTGTGTAATATTTATTGTGACTCCTTGAGCTTGCTGAGTTTCACGTTTCAAATGGCTCCTCAGTGGTGATGGCAGATTAAAAGGCAGGACCTGGCTGCAATAAAACCACGGAGACAGCACAAAGAGAAGAGCTGGCACAAGTGGTATCTGCCTGAGACAAGCAATTGGCACGTCCATCTGGTGTGGAATGGATATCCAGGGTGATGTTCAAGGTTTCGTGCCCTCGTGTCATCCATGAAGGTTATACCTGCTTTGCCAGTGGACTCCAAACCTGGCCTCTGTCTGCATTGATTATTCACAAACATACCCTCAACACATGCCCAGGCCAAGCTCCAGCAGCCTGGAGAGGGAAATCAAGGCTCAGAAAAGCTCCTCAGTGCAGATCCAGCTCCCCCTCGAGTGGCCCAGATGGCCTGGGGAAGCCAGCACACCACAGCACAGTCCTCCTGTGGCTCTCCTAGCACAGCTCATCCCCAGTCAGAGCATCACAGAATGGTTTGGGTCAGAAGGGACTCAAGGATCAGCCAATTCCAACCCCTCACCATGGGCACAGACACCTTTCACTACACCAGCTTGCTCCAAGCACCATCCAAACTGAAATAATTCTTTTTTTTTCAGCAGCACGAGGAGAACAGTCCAGCTAGAGACCTCCCATCCTTTCTCATCTCCTCTGTCTCATCTCCACTCTTCCCTGATCAAGCTGCTGCTGGAAGTTAAAAAGGATCCTGACACCTCAGTGATTGCACTTTATTGCTGATTATATTCTCTGTCATCACATTTTACATCTCCTGTCAGGGCAGTCCAAAGAGATTGTGCTAAAATGATTCCTTACACAACAGGGACCCAGCCCAGTCAGCCCCAGAGTCAGGTTTTAAGCCATACAGTCTTATTAGGCAATTCCTTCCCCTTCATCCTCAGGGAAATATCCCATCTGGCCATTAGAATTGATGAGACTCCCCATATTAATTTCACCGGGCTCAGATCAGCCCTTTAAATCTACTCATTAGCATCTCGAGTTAGATCTGCTACGTTATCGAGTTAAATACATTTTTACATCCCTTAATTTCTGCCAGCTCTGCCGAGCTGGTTTACAGACCAGAGGAGAACTCGGCTTTCATTCCAGCTGCTTGATCTTCAACAGCTTCTTAATTACATCCTCATCAGACACTGCTGACAGTCAGTGATGCAGGAGCCCGTGTTTACCCAGCCAGACTCGCTGAAGTTGAGGTGACTGTCCCGTGCTGATATTTTATATTTCCTTTCTGTTAATCAAAGGAAAAGGTTCTGGGACACTTTTGAGGCCCACAGGGCAGCTCCAGATGCTCTCTGCAAAGCCATTTTTCAGGGCAGAATCACTTGGCTATATAAGAAAGAATTTGGTCCAGCACAAAGACTGGGGGAAGGTGTTTGTGCCCATCACGGGGAGTTTGGAACTGGGAAAGGTGTCCCTGCCCTTGGCAGGGGGTTGGAAATAGGGTGATCTTTAAGGTCCCTTCCAAGCCAAACCATCCTGTGATTCTATGAATTCAGGAAGCTCCTCAAGAGCAGCACTCTCTGCCCAGAGGCTTGTTTGTGTTTCTTGTTTACCTTAAGTTGTTAAAAGTTTATAGTGAAATTCACAGTCCAGTGACTTGGCTCATTAGGGAAAACTAACAGGAAAATCACTCTTTTTAGGCGATCCTGTTAAATACAGGAGGGAAACACTTACTTTGGAGCAAAACTTGGATGTGTTTGATAACCAAAGAGTTGTCTTCAAGCTAATTTCCCGGCTGAAAAGCACTTTAAGTTCTCTCAGCACCTTACTCGGGGCGAGTTTCCTTCCCTCTACGGCGCTTAACCAGCGACCAGCCCCTCTCTGCACCCTCCGGGGGTCCCACTGCCGAAATCATCCCTTCTCCGCACCCTCCGGGGGTCCCGCTGCCGAAATCATCCCTTCTCCGCACCCTCCGGGGGTCCCACTGCCGAAATCATCCCTTCTCCGCACCCTCCGGGGGTCCCACTGCCGGCATCATCCCTTTTCCCACCCGTGGTGGGTCCCACTGCCGGCATCATCCCTTTTCCCATCCGTGGTGGGTGTCCCACTGCCAAAATCATCCTTTTTCCCACCCGTGGTGGGTACCACTGCCAAAATCATCCCTTTTCCCATCCGGCGGGTATCCCATTACTGAGATCATCCCCTTTCCCCCGGCAGGGGCTCACGGGGGTCTCACTGCCTGGACCAGCCCCTCTCCTGGGAGGTCCCACTGCCAGCATCACCCTTTTCTCGGGGATCCCACTGCCGGGATCATCCCTTTTCCCGGGGATCATTCCTTTTCTCGGGGATCCCACTGCCGGGATCATCCCTTTACCGGGGATCATCCCTTCTCCCAGGGGTCCCACTGCCGGCATCATCCCTTTACCGGGGGTCCCACTGCCAGTATCATCCCTTCTCTCGGGGATCATTCCTCTTCCCCGGGATCCCACTGCCGGCATCATCCCTTCTCCAGAGGATGATTCCTTCTCCCGGGGGTCCCACTGCCGGGATCATTCCTTTTCCCGGGGATCCCACTGCCGGCATCATCCCTTTTCCCGGGGGTCCCACTGCCAGCATCACCCTTTTCCCGGGGGTCCCACTGCCGGGATAATCCCTTTACCCGGGGGTCATCCTTTCTCCTGGGGATCACTCCTTTTCCCGGGGGTCCCAATGCCGGCATCACCCTTTTCCCGGGGATCCCACTGCCAGCATCACCCCTCTATCCACCCTCCGGGACTGCCCCCGGCGGGTCCATCCCCGCGGGAGGATGCCGAGGGGGTCCGGGTGGGTCCCGGGGGATGCGGGTGGGTCCGGGTGGGTGCGGGTGGGTCCCGGGGGATGCGGGCGGGTCCGGGTGTGTACCAGCGGGTACCAGTGGGTGCCCCCTCCCCTGCCGGTCCGGTCCCGCCCCCCGGGCCGGTCCCCCCGCTCTGCCCGCCGCGGCTCCCCCGCCCCCCGGGCCGCCCGCCCGGGCATTGCGCAGGCTCGGCTCGGCTCCGCACACCCCATCATGGCGCTGCGGCGGCCACAGCTGCTCCGGCTGCTGCTCCTGACCCTGCTCGGTGAGTCCCGGCCGGCACAGCCCCCCCGGCACCGCCCGCTGCCCGACCCGGCACCCGCGCCGCGACCCCGACGGGGGATGCGCTGCCCCGGTCCCCATCCCGGGGAGACACTGGGAGGAGGGATGCGGAGCACGGTCCCATCCCGGGGAAACACTGGGAGAAGGGAGGGAGGAAGGGATGCGCTGCCCCGGTCCCGGTCCGGGAGAAACGCTGGGAGGAGGGATGCGGTGCCCGGGTCCCGATCCGGGGAAACAGAGGGATAAGGGAGGGATGCAGTGTCCCGGTCCCCATCCGGGAGAAACAGAGGGAGGAGGGATGCGGAGCCCCCGTCCCGATCCCAGAGAAAGGGACGAGGGATGCGCTGCCCCTGTCCCGATCCGGGACAAAAAGAGGGAGGAGGGATGCGGAGCCCGGTCCCTATCCCGGGGAAACACTGGGAGCAGGGATGCACTGCCCCGGTCCCGATCCGGGAGAAACAGAGGGAGGAGGGATGCACTGCCCCGGTCCCGATCCGGGAGAAACACAGGGAGGAGGGATGCGGAGCTCCCGTCCCGATCCCGGAGAAATGGACGAGGGATGCGCTGTCCCGGTCCCGATCCGGGAGAAACAGGGAGAAGGGAGGGATGGGGTGCAGTGCCCCGGTCCCCATCCGGGAGAAACAGAGGGATAAGGAAGGGAGGGATGCGGTATCCCTGTCCCCATCCCGGAGAAAAAGAGGGAGAAAGAGAGAGAGGAGGGATGCGCTGCCCCAGTCGCGGTCCAGGGGAATGGGAGGGATGCGCTGTCCCGGTGGGTATCCCGGGGAAAAGGAAGGGATGCGCTGCCCCAGTGGGTATCCCAGGGAAAAGGAAGGGATGCGCTGCCCCACTGGGTATCCCGGGAAGGGGAGGGATACGCTGTCCCGGTGGGTATCCCGGGGAAAGGGAGGGATGCGCTTTCCCGGTGGGTATCCCAGGGAATGGGAGGGATGCGTTGTCCCTGTGGGTATCCCGGGAAGGGAAGGGATGCGCTCTTCCAGTGGGTATCCCGGAGAAAAGGAAGGGATGTACTGTCCCACTGGGTATCTCGGGAAGGGGAGAGATGCACTGTCCCGGTGGGTATCCCGGGGAAAAGGAAGGGATGCGCTCTCCCAGTGGGTATCCCGGGAAGGGGAGGGATGCAGTGATGGGATGCGGGACGGGACGGGGCTGGCCCGCAGCTCCTCCAGGAGTGTGATGCTTTAGGGAGTGTGGGACACAGCAGGGGAAACATCCCAAACCCCAGCTCAGCAAGGAGCGGGTCCAGGGCTGAGGGTGCCAGGAATGTGCAGGCTCGGCAGGCAGGCAGGGTGGACACTAGTGCCTATTCAAGACCAGGCACAGGCGCCTATTGTTCGGGGGGCCCCGCATGAATGTTTGCAGTTTTAATTGCAAAAACATTTGCTAATTCCGCTCAGGAATGAATTTGGGCTCATTTGTTGTCTGGCTATTAATAGCTGGGGGGATGAGGAGGGGGACAGCAGCCGGTGGGCTCGTCCCTCCCCCCCATCAGCCCAGATGGCAGGGGGAGAAGATGGGATGCAGTGGAGTTGGGCTGCCAACCAGCCCCTGAGTTACCAAAATACACCCAGGAACACACGGACAGACTCACCAGTCACTGTTTTGGGTCAGCTCAAGGCTGAAGTGTGTTGAAATATTTCAGTTTATCTAAGGACAATAAACAATTCTCCAGTGACTCAAAATAGAGCCTCTCTGGGCCTCAGATAAAGTGAGGTTTGGGCACTGTTTACCCAAACAGCCAGTGGAGGGGTGAGAAGATGACTCTGACGCTCATCTGCAATGAGGAGATGGTTGTCATGTGCTCCAGGGTCCGCTGTTCATTTGCTTTGCTGTGGTTTGTAGCAGAAATAGTTTGAGCAGGAGAAGTTGGGAGTGCCTGATGCTGGAGCATCTCACAGCCTTCCAGGTGCTGACTCTGGGTTTAGTTGCTCCCTTTGGAATGGGAAAAATGACAGACTTAGCACAACTTCTCCTCACAGCTGCAGGATAGAAAGGTGCCCCATTCCTTCCTGTGTTACGTGGGCATTGCCCAAGTGTCCTGTTGAAACCAGCCTAAAAGATAGGAAGGCTGGAAACAAACTACAGATATTTCTGCATCTCTTTAGGGACTCAGCAGTTGCTAAAAACAGCCAAACACCACTAGTTTCACACCTCTGCCTGAAAACATTTATCTGGTGAGTAAACCAAGTGGTAACAGGCTTCACTTCCCATTAAATTCAAAGGGTCGTGGCCAAATCAAAGTGCCTCATCCTGTATTGATTTCCAGTAATTTTTAAATTTGGGCTCATAAACCCAGAAGAGCAGGCAGAAGTGAGGCTGAGAATAAAAAGGTTTGTTCCACGACACTTGGCTTGAGGTACTGGGGGCACCCCATTAAGGCAGGGCTACACTGTCATCAGTATGTAAAATTAAATATGCACTCAAGTCTGCAGGGCTGGTGCTGGATAGCGGGATGGGAGTGTGACTGGGAGGATGTGTCTGTGCCAGCTGACTACTTGGGGAAAAGGAGAAAAAAAGAGGCATCAACAGAAGCAGACAAAGCTCACAAGATGTTGAGATGCCGAGCTGCCAAACTCTGACCTGCTCTAGATGATAAGGTGCTGCTTTGACTCCCAAGCGCTGTGAGCTGGGGTTGCCTCTTGCTGTGTGTTACTGCCAGAACAAACCCTGTTCTTCATCGTGGCCTTAAAACATTGCCATGAAGCAGGAGCCAGTGAAGCATGGAGTGTTCAGTGCGTTCCCAGCTCTAGGCACTAAAAGCATCTAAAGATTCTGCACATCAGGGAAATGCCACGGTCAGAATTAAACCAGCGGAGGCTCTGGGAGGCAGTGATGGAAAGTGGGGCTTACAGCTGATATCAGTGGTGTGTCCTACCTTGAGGTCTCTTGTTGCCATCTTCCCTGTGGAAATAAATATTTGGGTTTTGAGGATTTCACGAGGGCAGGGCTGTGGGGACCTTCCCAAAACTCTCAAGTATTTCCTATTGAAAACAAAGTGCTGATACCTTATAGCCCTTGATGGGGGAGATACAGCAAGTCCCAGGCACATTTCAGTTTTAAAGCTCATTATATTCAAATCTCCTTTTGATTTAATTCTGAGGGTTCGCTAATATGGTGGATTTTGCAAAAGGCTTTTAAAAATCTATGGAGTAGAAGTTCTCATTTCCTCTTTTTTTTTTTTTTAATATATGAAGTCCATCTGTCCCAGCCACCAACAACTGTTCCGAGTCAGCTGTCAGTGCCAAGAATCACTCGCTGGAAATGTTGTTAGCTCCCTTGCCGTGATGATAAGTTGCTTGTTGGTATTTTCTGATGGGAAGTATTTGTAGTATTGCTTTCTTTTCAACAGGCAGTAAAAAACCGGGACAAACAGCTTTGAGAGCCCTGCCAAAATCAGACGCTTAATAACATCTTCAAAAAAATTCCTAGGGAGGGTTTGGTGTTCCTATTTGGGTAAGCAGAATCTGGCATGGCCACCAAAGAGTAGTTGGATGCACATCTCCTTTACAGCTGTTGACAAAGAACGTGACAGCAGCACATTCCTTCTTGCCCCAAATACTTCTGACAATTCCTTGGTTGAAGTAAACTCAGAGAGTAAAATGTGTTTTCTTCAGTGAGGAGAAAGAGCTGTGGACTGAGATGCTGCTGTGCTCGTGAACTTGGGTTCTTTTAGTGTTTATTTTCACTGTACAAGTTGGATTCTGGGTCTCTTGGCCCTGCTGCAGCTGTTTTTCAATTATCTGTCCACGCACTGAGGATTTGCACCAGGGACACACGTTGAGTTGCCAAAAATTCACCTAAACAAGTAAATAAAGCGGAATGAGCTGCTGCATTTAGCTCCACAAACAAGGGCAAAAGCTGCTCCAAGTGATGGCATGGGTGGCCAGCTGCCAGTTTACCCCTAACTTCAGTCACCTGACAAGGGTAAAGCAGTGATTAACCCCCACTTGCTCCTGCTTTCCTCCCAGCTTGCTTGGAATATTATTTCAAGTTTCTCTGGCAAATTGGGCTGGCTGCTCCCTCATCCTCTGCCACGAGTGTTTGTGTGTTGAAGCAGAACTGGCCTCCCAGTTGTATATTTAGAGCTAATGCTTCACAGTTGATTGCATCAAGCCCTGATGATCCCGAGAAGGTTCGTGAACTCCTTACAGAGCCAGCCTGGAGTGGTGGGAGGGAGTTAACAGAGGGAAAGATTTCCACAGGCCAACAGGATCCTGAGTCCTCAAGAGCCCTTGTCTGCAAAACAAGAGTGTGTGTTGCCAACACGCCCCTCAACAAGATAAAACCACTGCTCTGTGCAGAAAGCTGGTGGCCTGCTTGGAAACCGCTGTTTGTATTTAAAAAAAGAGATGATTTCGAGATATGAAATTAATTAGGATAATTACATTCTCAATCTGGCTTCTGTATCGACTGGAATATGAACTGCACCATCTATTCCCAATTGATAAGGGCTGGTTGCCTTCCCTCTGAGCCCCCAGGGAGTATCATGTTTTGATGAGACACAGCATCAAAGCCAGATTCGACCACTACAGTTCAGAGTGAAGGGATGTGCAACAAACCCAGGTCCTTCCCTGAGTCAGGACATGGCCTAACAACCACTTAATGGCTTTAATTGCACTAATGAATGTTCTGGACATGGTGTGGAATTTCACCCAAAGGGGCTGGATTGCTGTTGGGTGCAGTTCTGTCAATAGCTGTGCTAGGGGCAGAGAAAATACTTGCTGGGTCACAGTTCTCAAACTCCCTGCTGGAAATGAGAGGTTTCAGTTTCAGAAAAATAAATAATAACATAAAAGCTGGACTTTTTTTTGGCTGGAAAGCTCGGGTCTCTGTTTGCCTGTGACCCTTCAGAGCGCTGACACCCACTGTAATAACCTGAGATGAGATGAGATGAGAGAGGTGTTATTTGGAGAGTTTAGTGCTTTTTTTGGTAGAGATTTCCCAAAATATATCTGTGGGCAACAGGACAGTGAGGCACTCCATGGACTTCACCAGAATATTTGTCTCAGGGATAAACCCACTCCTCCCAGGCTTTTGTTTCCCATTTGAGAGGTCAAGCAGCTTCCTTGGGGGACAAACACTGAGGGAGGTGATTATTAAAGATATTCCCTGCACAGGACTGGCCAGCTGAGGTCCTGTTATCACTCTGATTGCCTTTCCTACTGTAAGGGAGCTTTGTGTGACTCCTGTGCAGGAGTTCAGCTGTCCAGCTTGGGAGGGCAACACCAAGACAGCTGCAGAACAGAGCTGGTGTCCTCATCTTTAGAGCAGCATCCTAAGGAAGGTCTTCAAATGTCTCAGAAAAAAAACCCACCATGTAAAAAATGAGGTTTAGAGAGGCTGTTCCTCCACAGATCTTCAAGCTCCTTCTCTGCTGTGTTGGGTGTTGGAGGAAATTGCTTTTGGTGCCTGTTCCAGACCAGAGAACCAGCAGAGAAAAGAGCAGTAGAAGCAAAATTTATAAATGTGAGTTGGCAAAAAATAAAAGGAAAATAAATTTTTTTAAAAAAAATCATCTCTGCAATTTCCTCTGAGCACAGTTGGGTTGGATTCCCATGAACTCAGCTGTAAACTGCTGAGAGATGTTAAATGGGAGTCCAGTCAACACTGGGCTGGCATTATCTAATTAAAAAGAAATGAAGCCACATACGTGTTGTAACCTGACAGCCCACAGGTACTTCAGATGAGCTCAAAAAATTAGTGGGAATTGTTCTGTCATGCAAGAATCACTTGTCAGTATAAATAATACAAGGTATTGGGTCCTGTGATGCCCTTATGGGATGGAGCACACGGCTTAGCACAGAGTTACAAGGGGAAATGAAGGTTTTTCAGAGCAGCAATAGGTGAAATTAAATTGTGTTCAGATAATGCTGAAGGTTTTCCTTTTTTTTTATGTTTAAGTCATAAATCCTAGGGATTTCAGAGTTAAAGCCAGAGCATGCTCGAACCTACTCCCTTCAATGTACCTGATTATTACAACACAAATGTAAGATCAGCGGGTTTTTAAGAGTCCTCTTAATTCATTTGGGCACAGCTGGCTCATGTGAAGACCCTGAGCTTTAGAACTGCAACGTGCCAGGCACTCACTATATCTTTGGCACGTGGCTAAAAGGCAGAAGTTGACAATGCTCAGCAGTATCTCAGGATTTTTTAATCACGCTATTAAAAATATATTTGGGTAGCCTAGGTAAGATTTTGTGCTGAGCTGGAGAAATCCACTGGAATCTAAGGGGATTTGTTCCAATTACTAGGCTGGGTTTCTAATGCCCATGACCTCTTCTGAAAATCCCTGCCTTAATAAACTTGGGGCAATTTCTTACGTAAGTGGCCAGTATTTTGCAGGGAGGACGTAAATCAGAACACTTTTAGGTCCTGTTTTGAAGGGTGGGAGTGTAATACTTATTAAAATTCGTGCCTATTGAAAGCATCTGAGTTCCCTGCCCACTCCCCAACCTGAGACACATAATCCCCTTGCCATTTTTGACAGTCTTGCCTGGCATATCTCAAGATGCACAGCCATGAAGTCCTTCAGTGGTGGCCGAAGGAGCACATAAAATCCCACATATCCAAAGTTAAGTCAGGAGTTGTGTTTCATTAGCAATACAGAATGGGGCTGGCAAGCAAGGTCACAGAGGAGAGCTGGTTTGAGAGCCAAGCTTGCCTTTTAACAGAGAAATAGTGCTCTGCACAGCAGTCCTGCTTTTTATTCCCAGGAGAAAGGTTCCTGCCACTTCTCATCTCTCCAGGGTGGCTGCGTGTTCTCCCAGACCTCGAGTGGAGGTGGCTGCACAGCAGAGGACTTAATGATTTTGTCTGCATGTAAATGTACAAGGCTCTGCTTGATCTTTTAGCCCAAAATCACCCAGGGAGACAGTGTTTTTGTTTTGCTGGGATGTTATCCTGGAGAAACAGAGGTTTGATGGATGTTAGTGCTGCTACCTGCATTACATGGCATGTGTGGCTGCTGCTCACAGGGCTGTTTGCTGAGTGTTGTCAAAGGAAAGAAAGAAGAAGCAAAAACTCTGTACCAATTCATGTCTGCACTCACTGAAAGCCCCCCAAAAGATTAATTCCTGGTGCTGTTGGGCTGCCATAAAGCTGAGGAGCATTCCTTGGAGTTTGGGATGATAATGGCTGCGTTAGCTTGAATCACAGCAGTGGGAAGAGCCCCAGTGTCCACAGCAGCTCTTCCATGTACCCCAGGGTCCATTAAGGAGATTGCTGCCTGCTAATGGACTTCCTCCTGAGGCTCTGCCTGCTCACACTCTCCTCAATGATTTCCAGGAGCTCACACGGCAGGGAAGGTGTTGCAAAGTCCTGCAGCTCTTGCTGCTTCTGTGAAAGAGCTTTTATCCCCTCAAAGGAACTGATCAACAGCTATTTTTAATACACACTTAAATCTTCACTTTAATCTTTTGCTTCTGTATTGATCTCTGCGAAAGCTCGAGGATAAATATTTCTCTATAACCCAGCACGTTGTTTGGAGTTGGTTATTTTTAGAGCCTGGAAAACATCCACTCTATAGAGGCAAGGGCATCTCAGAAAGGGAAGTCCCAGCTCTGTGCTCTGTTCCTCTGGACCAGCCCTGACTTCCACAGCCTGTGGGAGTGCCTGCTCCTTGGAAGAGTGGGTTGTTGAGGGGTTTAGATGCCAAAAATCAAGGTGGGAGGGGTAATACACCCCCCTATTCTTGTGATTCACCTCCCCATTAGTGTGATTGCTCTGTGCTTTGCTGGCAGGGCTGGGCACACATGCCATGAAGCAGGTTGGCTTCGCCCACCATGGATCATCTTGTTGGTGTAGAGGCTCCTACAGCAAAGGACGTGCTGGTTTTCCTTCCTCTTTGGTCTTGGCTGCTCTGCTGAGATGGCACACAGTGTACATGGAAGGGGCTGGGCTGGTTTCTCAGGGAGCAGTGAGGCAATGGCTTATCTCCTTTCTTGTGCAGGAGCAAAGGGCTCTGAGCTGGCTACAGCTTGGTCAGAGCTGATGGGGCTGCCTTTGAACTGGTGGCGTGGAGATGAAAGGCAGATTGCCTTGTAATCACCTCCTGAGCCTCATGGGTTCTCCCTCAAGCAGAACTGGCTGTTTGAGTTGGTGAGCATCCCTATGGAGCTGGTGTTTTGCCTTTATTTTGGCCAGTTTTCAACATGCCATAAATAACAGGGCAGCGTGGAGCTCTGCCTGGCAAAGCTGCCCCGTGTGTGCTGGAGGGGAGGTTAACCCAGGTACTGACTTCTCTTCCACCAGAAACCCTCTAGTGGGCCTGGCCAACACACAGCTGTCCTCACCCATGGCCACCATGTGCTCTCCCACACAACAGGGCAAGATAAGCCCTTTGAAGTCCATTTGAGGGCTGGCAGCAGCTTCTCAGACACCCAGGGACCCCCTTCTTCATGTGCCAAATGCTCCCTGGGTTCCCCTTGCCAAACAGCTGAGCTGTGACCAGGGCTGGTCATTCTGCAGGGCTGCAGCATTGGGGCTTTGCCAGGGGACAGAGGGACTCCAGATTCCAGTTTATTTGTGGAGCATGGGAGGGTTTGGGGGCTCTTGGGTGATGTGGTGCCAAGGCGTGATGGTCGCCCACCAGCATCCCGCTGCTGGTCCTCAATAGGGATTGTTCTCCTCACTTGGGCAGGCTCCTGGTGTTCCTGCTGCAGGCTCCTTGATCCTCCCCTCTCTGCAAATATTTGGAACAGATCCTGTTTGGCTGTTTTGAGTTTGACTCAGCTATTTAATGACAAAGGCAAGTCGGACCCAGGTTTATCGTATTACAAGTAGCTCTACCAGGAGGGGAGATGAGGGTCAAATTCAGACCTGGGGTCTGGGGGAGAGGTCCTGGTCTCAGCTCTTAGGGTTGGAGCTGGGTTGCATGCAGCATTCAAGGGGATCTCCTTTTTGGCCATGGCACTGCACAGTCCCGAGGAGAGCGTGTTTTTGGAGGGACAAATATGTCACAATTCTGGCTCCTTATGTCTTTCTCAAGAGCTTTTCAATTCCTGGCTCGTCCTCGGTCACTTCTGAGGCACACATGGCATAAATCTCACATCTGTCACTCAGCTTCTGGACGTGAGGCAAAGTCTATCTTTGCCACAAAGGCTTCCCTCTTTGGAGTTTCCTTTTGGTGCCTGTGTGTCCCTCATTGAGAAGCAGTAGCTCCTTCAAAGAAATGCAAGGAAGCCCATTTGCAGAATTTACAGCTGCTTCCCCCAGGCTGGAGTGTCCTCCTCTTTAGGAGAAAGCTGTTAAGCATGTTCTTAAGTGGGAAGATAAGTGGTGTTAGGATCCTTTCATCTTCTGACTCAGAGCAGGCTGGAGATAACTGATAAGGGGATGACAGCAAGGAAGATGCATAGGCACCTTTGGATTTAATTCCTACTTTGCAAGGCAGTCTTTAAAGCACATCTCTGGTGGGAACACAGGCTGGTAAAATAAAGCTGGTCCTCCCTTCTCAGCATATGTCTTTTCCTCATGTCTCTGAGGCAGATCCTCTGTGTGTGTGCCAGCAGAGCTGGTGCAGAGGGAGCTGGGTTCTCCATTTCTGAGCTCTCCTTCTGCTGCTGACATTCGAGGGACTTGGCTTGGCTTGTCTCTAGACACTGTTTCGGCTGGTGATTCCATTCCCACATTTCTCTTTTTTATTTTTTTTTAACAGGTTTGAGCTGTGCTTTAAACAGGGCTGCATTTGCAGCCTCGCACGTGATGTGCATTCCTCTGCGAGGGGCTGGGGGACAGCACCCACCAGCTTCACGTGGGTGGGGGTCTTCAGAGCCCTCCTGAACAGACTCTGCATTCACTTCCAGAATTCCTGCCTTAGCCCCTCGTCTGCTGGCTGGAACAGGTGGCAAGCACATGCCTGCAAGGGGCTGTATTGGGGGTGGTCTTCAAGGTCAGCTGCATCCTGCCCACATTCCTGCTGGGTTCCTCTACCTCATCTTCTGCCCTAGCTGGCTCTGGGCCACCCAGCCCAAAGGTTCCTGGCCATGAACACGTGCTGGTTGTTGGAAAGAAACCACTTGAAAGTGGTGTTTCTGCTGCCCAGAGCTGTGCCAGCCTTGCTGCGTGTCCCTCAGAGGGAAGGGGGAAAGTTGGGGCAGAACATGCCCAAAATTCACCAGCACACCCACACTGTGCATCCCATGCCCTCAGGAGAGGGGACAACCCTTGGGCAGCTCCAGGACGTGGAAGGAGAGGCTTTTTCCAGGTGGGACAGCCCTTGTGCAGCTCCAGGATGTGATGGGAGAGGCTTTTTGCAGGTGGGACAGCCCTTGTGCAGCTCCAGTACATGGCAGGAGAGGCTTTTTGCAGGTGGGACAGCCCTGGTGCAGCTCCAGGACGTGGCAGGAGAGGCTTTTTCCAGGTGGGACAGCCCTGGTGCAGCTCCAGTACGTGGCAGGAGAAGGTTTTTGCAGATGGGACAGCCCTTGTGCAGCTCCAGGACGTGGCAGGAAAGGCTTTTCCAGGTGGGACAGCCCTTGTGCAGCTCCAGGACGTGGCAGGAGAGGCTTTTCCCAGGTGGGACACCCCATGGTCTCTGCTGATGAGCTCCTGGGAACACCAGACCTTGAAACAGAGGTGAAGAAGGTTGGGCTGTGTGAGCCAGGGAGTTCTCTGGCAGGGTTTTGGCACAGTTTGTGAGCAAATCCAGAGCAGACAGTGCCTAGTGCCCTGAGAAATCCACATCCAGGTGATGCTGTTGAGTGAGCTCAAAGGACCTGGTGCCAGGCTTTCCCTCTGTTGTGTACCAGGGACTTCTGCTCCCAGCCAAGTCTTCTGCAGATGAGGTTACAAACCTTCCCATAGCAAACCCCATCTCTCTGCCCCACAAGCCTCCCCTCAGCTTTCTCCTCAGGGGCTTCTGCAGCTCAGCAGGGCTGGCTTTGCCACCCCAGAGCCCTGAAGTGTGAACAGAGGCTGCAGCTCCCTCTCAGACCAGCCCCCAGAGCCTCTGCACCTCACTGTTACTCAGCACTTTTCTCTGACAGGGAATTAAGTAGGATTTCTAGGTCATTGTGGGCCTGTCAGGAGGAATCGTCTCCTATAGACCTCATTATCAAGGCTCTTTCTGCCATGCCAGACTTCAGAACAATTGCAGCCTGGTTCCCTAAACACTGACTAATGAGACAGAGCTGTTAGCAGCAGTTTGCTAAATAAAGGCTGTTTCTGCCTGAGACAGAATAAAGCCAGACGGGATTTTCTTAGCTGTCTCTCACACAGAAGGTATTTCAAAGGACCCTTATTAAAATAATGAGCTAGATGTTGCTCTTGTGGTGGCTGCATGGGGTCAGTGCTTGATGCTAGTGCCAGGTGCTTCCCCACAGCAGTGACTTCAAGTAACTTGGCTCAAGAAACCTGAAAACCTCTCCAGCTGCCTCGGTTTCGTGGCATTTTGAGCATTTACCTGAGCTCCTGTGCCTTTGTCCTGCTGTGATAGTGACTTGCTGCCTCTTGGTGGACAAGCTGGGTGACCACCTTTATTTCCTTTTGTGCCATGGGAAGATGTTTTATGATCTCCAGGTTGTAGCAAAGCTTGCTCAGCGTTCATGCCCGTGGCTTTGGAATGGTGAGGGATGCAGCACTGGAGCAGGAGAGGCAAGTGGGACAAGTGTGTGAAAGGAGGTGGAGGTTTGCAGCTTGCTCAGGTGAGTCTCTGCTGGTGCTGAGCAGGAAGGATGTAGCCCCCACCTGGGCACTGTGAAGCCAGGTAACTCGTGCTGATGTTCCTGTGATGAGATTTTTCATCCTACCCCTCTTCTTATCGTCAGAAGGGCCTGGATCAGAGATAAACTCTGAAACATGATGGGATGGGTCCTTGCCTCTGGCTGGAGCAGGCACAGAGGGCTGGCTGGGGATTATTACCTGGCCAGCTTGCAGGTTTGTTTGAAGAGATGCTTTGATGTGGCAACGGGAGCCCATGGCAGGCAAACTGTGTCTAGACAGGTTTTTCTCACTCTGTTATCTCTGAAGCAGCAGCAGTGTTGCCAAACAAGCTGAATGGCTCCAGAAGCAGAGCTATTTCTAGAAAGACAGGATGTGTGTTTTTCAGGAGGATCCAAACCAGCTGTCTCTGGACCCTTGTGGATCCTCCTGCAGGTGGAACTGCTCCTCTCCCTGCCCCTCACACTGCCTGGATAAATTGATTGCTCCCAAGAGTGAGCAAGGGAGGTGCAGGAGGTGGCTGCTGTGTTTCCAGGAGAGGACCACTGAGCAGTGCTGTGGCCAGGATGGAAATCCAGCACAGCAGTCGATTTTGGCAGCAGCCCTGTGCTGGGGAAGGATGCCCTTGGTTTGGCAAGCTGGGGGCTGCCAGGTCTTGCCCAGCAGAGCTGGCCCCTGTGCCCAGTGACAACTGCACCAGTGGCACTGGGAGGGGAAGCAAAGGCAGGCTGGGATCTGGAGAGAGTTGTCGCTGGCTGGCAAGCCCTGCTCTCAGTGCTGTCTCAGCTCTGATCTGCCATCTCCCCCGGGCTGTTTGGGAGGGGAAGTGGAGGCTGGATTCAAATGCCTATTGTCTGTCCTTCAGCTGGGAGCAGAGCCAGCAGAGAGAGCAGTGCTGGCAGCATCTGATACAGGGGGCAGATGTGAGGGGGAACATGCTCATCCGTGAAACGCTGGCCATGGGATTTTCAAAGGTGCCTCAAAGGTTAAGTGCCATGTGCTGGAATGTGCACATGGAGGGCAGGAGAGAAATCCGGGGCTCCTGGGATTCCTGCAGGGCTTGGGGATGCATTTTGAAGGCAGTTCTTGCCTCTGGGACAAGCCCTTGTGCAGCATCTGTCTGGGTTCCTGCTGTCCTGGGTCCTATTTGTTTCAGCATGGCCAGGCAAAGCCACACCGTGCCAGGTTTGGTCTCACCTGGGGGCCTTCAGGGGTGCTCAGGTGGGCTCAACCTGGCTCCAACTCCTGCAAGCAGGAGCTGAGAGCATCCTGACCCTGCCAAAGGAGGGCTCGGCCACAGGTTCCAAGCCGTGCTGGAAACTTGGCACCGAGGCACGGAGCAGCAAAGAGCCCAGCTTGGCTCTTCTGTGTCAGGGTTGGCTTCTGCACTGCTGTGGGGAGGGCAAATATGTTCCCAATCTGTTTGCTTCACTGACATGACTCCAAGACACACAGGGAACAGATACACTGACCAAGAAGGGGCCATTGTTAGAGGGACCTTCCCGACTGTGGCTCTGCTGGACTTCATCCCCAGCATCCAGAGTGCTCCATCCTCCCGGGTATCCCAGCTTGAACGGCACATTAGCACAGACAAGCCAGGGGTTTGTTCCTGTTTTGCTCAATTTGTCCATCCCTGTGCCCTGATCTGGCCTTTTGATTTACATGCTGATCTCTGGCAGGCAGGTATTAAATCAGGCTGTAGATAAAAGCAGTTGCAAGCGTTTCTTCCCTGAGAACCAGCCCAGACATCCACTGACACATTGCTAATTGCAGCCAGGCAGACAGATAACTCCCTGTGCTGGAGCCAGGGCAGGGAGGGATGGCTTGATGGACAGGTTGGGATTTTGGCTAAGGAGGAATGAAGGCTCCAAGAAAAGCAGAGAAGAGGAAGGGAGTTACCTCGTTTGCTTCCAGCAGTCAAGGCAGGCTTATCCTCTGAGAGGTATTTCCTTAAGCTTTACACGGTCCGAATTTAGTCGTAACTTTTAGGAACAATAAAAGCTTCCATGGTTTCCCTTGGAGGAACTGGAAGGAATCCAAATAGATTTTAGCGCTGAGAAGCAGATCCTGCTATTAATATCAGCCTAATCATTTCTTTCCATCTCCTTCCCACCTTTTTTGCCATTCATACTCCTAAAACCTGCAGGCAACTTACCAAGTCCAGTCTACCTCCCTTCTTTAGCTGTTTCTGACCCTGCAGACCAAATTGCAGGCTTTTTAAGGTCTGTGAGGGCGTTTAATGTGCTTGCACCAGGCTGGGGTGGGGGCTGTCCCCTCTTCCTCAGGCAGCATGACACAAAAACCCCAAGGCTGGTGGGACATCAGAGCAGAGCTGAGCTTAACCAGGGAGCAGCACGTGCTCCTATCTCTGGGAAAAGGGCCTCTGACCAGGACTCAACTGGGAGCATTCGGCTGAGAAAATTCTCTGCTAAAAATAGCAGCAGATGATGTTTAAGGAGGAAAACAAGTCAGGGTCTGGGAGAAGTTAGTTCCCAGATATGTGGCTAATTCAGCTCCCCGAGGACAAGTAGTCTTTTAACCCCTCCATGCTAAGGCTCGTTTCTGCTCTATTAAACGAGCCTGCCTTGATCAGGAATCCAGGCTGGGACAAGCCAGGATGGGTTTTGTCCTCACTCTTTGCTCTGACACAGCACTGCTCCCCTCCCTCTTCCCCTGCTCATTTATGCCAGCGTCTTCCTAATAGCTCTCCGTGTCGTGCTTTTCATCTTTATCTGTCTGTGCCTCCATTTGGGCTCCCTTTAATTCCCCGATGTGCTTCCTAAGAAAATAATCTCCACCGAACCCTGCGGCGCCTTCTCCCTGCTCAGCTTTGCACAGCCTGATGTTAACAAGGTAAGTCTGTTCAGATGTTGCTCCTGTGATCAGGGGCTGCCCCTAAAATCACACAGCCCCAGCTCACACATCTCCAGGCCTTCCACATGGCTCACACAGCTCCCCACTGGATGCCTTTTTCCCCTTCCCCTCGTAGGGCTGCATCCTTTGTTCTGACAGACTCGCTGCAAAGCTTCAAAGCTGCCTCGCAGAGGCTCGGCCCCACCTCTCTCCAGCCTGGAATGACGGCAGTGGAATCACAGGCTCTTGGTCTCACGCTCATAGGCAGATGTGGATGTTCCCCCAGTGCCTGCAGCCAGTCCCTGGCAATGTTCATTTGTACATGTTTCGTGCGGCGCATTAGCGAGACAATCGCGGTTGGTACCCGGGGCTAGAACTACACACACACGCAGAAAAGACCAAAATTATACTGTAAAATTGGAGGAAATGTTCTTAAAACGAGAGCTGCTTTTGGTCTTGTCATAAATGATTTCTCTGTGTGCTTGCTCACGCCCTCTCCTGTTCCCTTCTCCAGCCTACTCTCAGCTCTTGGCTCTGATGACTGCTGCTCTCTTCCCAACTCCCATTTTCCACAGGAAGATGACAGGGTTGGTCTCCGATAAGCAGAACTTCAGATCCGTGTTTTGCTGGTCAAGCTCTAGGCTGGAGGAGACCCGGGGATCAGGAGATTAGAGTCACAGACAGAGGAATAGGGGATTAGAGGCTAAACCCCTGCAAGTCTCTGTATTGATGGTTGGGACACAGCCAGACACCGAGGAGTATTGCAAAGCCTGGTGCTGATAGCATATCCGCTTATTTCCTGTCTTTGCAGTGCAGGCAGCTTTGGAGATGTGTGTCCTCATCAAAAGCCAGGGTCAGGCAGGTATGGAGCAGCCCAACTCCCCTGGAAGTCAAATACCTGCTGAGATCAAGTCTGTGCCTTGGCTGGCGCCGAGCCTGGAAAACGTCACCCCGGCTTATGAGATTCTCAGCAATCCTTGAGTCAAATTCCCACACAAGACAAAAATAAAGGAACTTGCCCCTTTTCCCTTTGCAGCTCGTTCTGTCTCCCTGGTGCTGGCCAGAGATCCCTGCCGTGACTTGCTGACCCCACTCTGTCCTGGAGGCATCCCTCAGCATCTGTATGCTGCAAGGAGAGTCCTGCTGGGAGGAAGGGACAGGACAGGAGGAGGACCATTGCCCCTGGCTCTTGTGACAGTTATCTGCTGGTTCCCTCCCACTTTGCACTAATTTGGTATCAGCATCTGCCACTTTGGGGAGGAAGGGGACTTGCTGAAGTGAGAAATAACGTAGGATGTGCCTGCATGGCAGTTCTTGGGGCTGGGAAACAATGGAAGGCAAGTGGGAATAGGCAGGAAGGGTTGGTTTCAAATCTGCCCTTTGAAAAAATTGCCACTTCTCTTCAGTGCTCACTATCTTTGTCCCTGGGAGTTGCTGTTGCAGGGCACTCTCATCTGATAAACAGGTCACACAGGATGGCATATCCACTGCTGGCGGAGATAACATGTTCCTTGCTCTTCCTGACTTTCATTCCTCAGTTTTTCCCTCCAGTGAACTGGAACTGTACATCCTTACTGAGTTACAGGGGACACTGCATTTGAAGGGAGAGAGGCTCAGCTGAGAGATGTCCCGCACTTGTACAGATGAAGATGATCATGGGGAAGCACTGCCTGTGAGAACCTCAGGTTCCTCAGGGTTCCAGTGGCCTATCCAGCTGGATCCCATGGCTTTCCATGCCCTAAAGCAGAGGTGGGGGTGAGTTGCCCTCCTGGGATCCCCTCATGTCCCATTTTCTGTGACTGCACTGATTTTCATGGTCTCCACTGGCTGTGAGCCAGCCCAGTTTGAAAGGTGTAATTACACTGTCCATTTGTTAATTACAAAGGCCATACCAATGCTCAGCACAGTGTGACTGGTTTGATATGTTCCTGGTCAAGTAATCTGTATTTCTCCTCTGGTTTTTGCCACAACTTTGGTGCAGCTGTAATTAGATGCTCTCCTGCCTGATGGCCATCCCTCAGAGCCACACAGCAAGGCTGTTTTTCCTTCCTGGAGAGTCAGC
The DNA here is from genome assembly GCA_035583185.1 of Anabacerthia variegaticeps. NCBI lineage: Eukaryota > Metazoa > Chordata > Aves > Passeriformes > Furnariidae > Anabacerthia > Anabacerthia variegaticeps. Next base: position 3,062,559 of record JAWWEW010000065.1, read on the forward strand.
CTGACACTGGAAGCCCAAAGCATCTGTGTAAGGGGCTTGACCTCAGAGAAAAGGCAAAAGAAATGATCTGGACAGGACTTCATCCCCTGGTTAGTGGTGGAAGCTCCGTGCCCTGTTCCTTGTTATTTACACAAGGGAAATAAGATTTTTCAGTTCAGCCTCACGTTTGTTTTTTTTGAATGGGAGAAGTAATTCAGCAATGCAAGGGCTGGTAGTGACAGCCTCTTGTATGCACAGCTTTCCTATTCATGTTTCCTTTCTGTTCCCTTCCCATTACCCTTCATCCCAGATTTTGAGGGGCAAATTGTAACTCTTCCCATCTTCTCTTAGATCTGAAGATGGCCTGAAATATATTCCAGAAGGAGATGCAATCTGACATGCTGGAAACTCTCTAGCTCTTGCTGCTTCCATCTTAATCTCTTTTAAGTATTAGGCATTAGTCATCCACACAAATATTGCTTCCTTCCCATCTTGCACGTACAGTCAGTCCTTTCCAGGAGAAGAGCCAGAAACCAGGGGATGAGCTTGGCAAAACAGGAGAGCTAGGACCAGATATTAACAGATTAAGTTGTTGGGCAAGTCTTGTACAGCCATCTGCAAAGGGTTGGATGTCAATCTTCTCCTGGGTGGCAGCAGTGTGTAGAACCCTCTGTGGAGCTCGTGTCCTGAGCCATGTTTGTTGGGACAGGTGAAAACCTGTTTTAATGAAATGGGATCAGTGTGCTAAGCCCTTCAACCTGGGAGTTTTTTCCTCAGGTTGCCAGCCACCAGCTCACCTCTGCCTGAAAGCATCCCTTAGGGAGAGAAGAGCATGAGAACCTCCTGAAGGACGAGTTCCAAGCTCAGCAGGTCCAACCAAGAGCTCAGATTTAGGCTAAAGACCATAACTTTGAGCTCTGCCTGCTCACAGAGCTCTGCAGGATGGCTCAGGATGCCTCCTGCTAGCATGGGCCTGAAGATTGCTGAGTGGGTGGTGTGTAGATCTGATCCTGAGAACAGGCTGTCTCATTCCTGTGAGGGTGTAGAGGTGTAGGACCTTAATATCTCATCTCTAACCATGCTGCAATGCCACGAGCACAACAGCAAGCAAAGATTGTGAAACTCTTACCTCCAGAAGCCCTGATGAGATGGTGATTTGAGACAGTCTGCCTGCAGCTGCATCCCAACGTGATGAAACCAAGCTTGGGGAAACCATCAGAAAGCTCTGTGTGGTCTTCACAGGCAACTCCTACGCTTCCCTCCCTGCACGGGAGAGAGGAGGAATGTTTGGCTGCAGAAGGAGCTGCTTTGCAGAGGGGCTTTTGTCCTAAGAGGGCTCCATATCTCCTTGATGGCAACCTTTTTCACTCCTGAGGGTTGGTGTGCTTTGCTGTCTGATGAGGAGGTAGAACAGTAAATCCTCCTGTCCAAAAGGGGGAAGGACAAATAGAAAAAGAAAGAAGAAAAGAAGGAGAGGGAAAGGAAAAAAAAGAAGAAGAAAAGAAGGAGGAAAAAAGACTCTGTGCATGGCCTGGGTGTTAATGAGCCTCCTCTGCAGCAGATACAGTCGGGTCTTTAAGGTCCCAGTTTGAGTCAGAAGATTTAAATCAGGAGATTTAAACGAGGTTAAGATTTCGTTCCAGAACTGTGCACACTCTATTTGAAAATCAGGCATCTCCTCACCTTCTCTGCTGGTGAGCAGGAAGAGAGTGAGTGAAGGGCAGAATCCCAAATTCTTACATCTTCAGATGAACACAAATACTCAGTGGTCTCCCACACAACTTCATCCTGTAGGGTCGTGGTCCTGCTGGGACCACCAGAGCCTTTCCATCAGCATTTCAGAAGAGAGGGCCACCAGTGAGCTACCTCAGAGAGGAGGAAAGCAAGAGCCAGGACCATGTGGAATGCCAGAGGCTGCTCTGTGATGTTGCCTTTGCCTTCTCTGGGTTAATTATGCCTCATGCTCCCTGCCCAGGCGGGCACATCTCCTCTGTTTGGAGCTGGCACCCTTTGAGCGGAGCGGTACAAGCCGTGCATCTAAAATAAGTCCTGCTGGTTTATGATAGCTGGTAAAAATAAAGCCCTACCAGCACAAGCAGCTATAATGGCACAGAGGATTTACGACTGAGTGGGTTTTTTCCAGGGTGGGCTGGCCACAGTCTGGTGATGGCCTTTTTATAACTCTTATCAGCTCCCACACAGACCAGGTCCATCTGTTACTTAATTTGAACAGAGACACTCCTAAGCTTTTGTTCACTAATCGACATTGTTCTCCAGCAGGGCAGCCACCCTTGAGTCAGGCTTGGCTTGCTGATCTCGGGGAGACACCGTGGAAAAATGGGATAAAAAAGGCATGCAGCGTCCTCAGGTCACTGGAACAGCATGGCCCATCCACCTTCCTGCCCCCTTCTGTCAGCTTCAAGGGACTTTTAACCTGCCCCTTGGATGCCAGAGCAAACATAGAACCAGCTCCTTGGGCTGGAAGTTAAGACTGAATGCTACAAAACATTGATGCACCCTTTGTAAGTCCAATCTTTACGTATCACAAGTACATTTAAGTCCCGTGAGCTGCTCCTGAAACTCCAGAGACAGACAAAAAAAAACCCAAAAAACACAACCAAGAAATGCCAAACATGCTTTGGTCTCTCATTCCTGTGCCATGCTGTGTTGTGTGTCCTACACCACCTGGCACAAGTTGCATTGTGGAATCACAATGAGACACATTGGGGGTAGAGAGGAGGGGGGATAAAGAGCCTGGAGCCCTGGGAGACAAAAGGATGGGTTTTTTCAAGGCAGATGGTCAAATGATCCTGAAAGGGCTTATGGTGATTTCCTCCAAATAAGCTGAGGGCAGAAACCCAGCCTCCCCCTTCCTTGGCTTATCCAGTCCAGCTCTGTGTGGCTTCTTCTGCTCCTCCTCTGGGGTTCCCCCCACATTTCACACACACAGCCCTTGAGAGGCAGGGCCAGTGCTGGGACCAGCTCTGATGCCTGGGCTGGCCTGGGCACTGGGATGAGGATGGATGCTCCAGGGGCACCTCCAAACTGGCAGCCACAAACGTGCTGACATGCACAGGGTTCAGCTAACATGTTTTAACACCTAACAACATATCACTCACTCAGTAGCACTCCTGCCACACTGAGTAACCACCCAGAGAGCCAAGATGCCTAACAAGGCATGTGGTTTATTGCAGCATTCCCACGTGGCTTAGACACGCTTTGAATTGCAAATCAAGCAAGGGCTTAGTGATGATGGACACCTCAAGCAAGGCATATTTTTGTTGGTTTAGTGGGCAGGTGTTTAAATACAGCTGCGTGGTTTTGTACTGCTTGTGCCTGACAGTGCATTAACTAAAATTACCGTATCAGATAACTCTGATATCGAGCGATGCTGCAGCACAGGCTCTTGGCAGCAACTTATCCCAACTGGTTCCTGGTCATCCTTTTACTTTGCCTGCAGTTCCTCAGCAATGCTTCACCCGCCTCTTCAAGTTTCTGCCTAGAGTTTTCAAACAGAGACGGGGATGGAAGGAGATGGAAGGTCAGGCTTGGCTTTGAAGAGTACAGAGAGAGGAGATCTAACACTTCGAGTTGTCTGTAAAGCTTTTTTTTCCCCCTTCTGTATAGCATTTTAAAATGATTCAGATAACATGAGTCACAGTAACAAGCATGGGCTGGATCTCTTTAGCTGGAAAAAAAAAAAAAAGGTGCCATAAGAATATGCTATAGACTTCATTGCCTTGTCCTGGATTCTATTTTGGAGGACTGATGACATTTGGGATTCAACCATATGTCTGGCTGATTCTGTAGCATATACAGATCTGATAGGTATTCAGGGGTGGAGAACATACAGATCTGGTAGGATTTGGGAGATGCAGCACATGCAGATCTGGTGGGAACTCAGGGGTGTAGAACATAGAGATCTGGTAGGAATTCAGGGATGTAGAACATGCAGATCTGGTAGGTGCCTCTGCTGTGTCACATATGCTGCTCTGGAAAGGGAATTCGTGGCTATTCCTGCTGTTCTCCAAACCCTTGGGTGCTTTGAAGTGAGATTTACATAACACAAAACCTCTGCTGCTGATTTACACTGGGTTGAATTAGGCCTGAAGGAACACCTTTGGAATACCTCTTTTGAAAGGTGCCTTAAGCACTAATGGTGATTTAACAGGCCAAATAAAGCAACCTTAAAGTGTGGTCACCAAAGAGACAACCTTTGCCAGCAGCAGGGAAATGGGACAGAGCAGAGATGACCCCAGCACTGATGTTCAAACAGCTGGGGGACACTGGCTTGGTGTAGATTCTTGCAACCCCAAAAGTAAAGCTAAAAAGAGCTGGAAAGGCATTTGGCCCCTGCTCCACAGTCTGTACAGCCACTTGAGGTTTCTGTTTTGGTTTGCTGTCACCTTCTTGTAATTTAGAACATGCTACTTGCAGCATTCTGCCACAGACAGAATAAATCTGTCTTAGCAGTGATTTAAGCAGCCACATTGATCTCTGCCCACGGTCAATACATGTAATAATGCCAGAACCTCTCTCACAGTCTCCAAGGACTCAGTTTCTTGTCTAAAATTTGTTGTCATCCTGCTTTGTGCCTGAGGGGTAGACCTGAATCTCTTGTGTTTCGTGGGTGAGAGAAAGCCTGCTGTGAACAAGTTCTGAGAGATGAGATGGGGCTGGAGCTGATGGAGTCCCACTGCCTTGGAGTGAATATTTCTGGAGCCATCACTCCCTCAGAGCATCACAACACTGTGGTTTTGCTGTCCCCTCCTACAGCTGAACTAACATTGTAGCTGCAGCAGATGTACCTCAGTAGGACTGTTACTGGGATGTCTCTTTGATGGGACAACCTTTTTCTGAAAAATACCTTGTGTAAGGAAGAATCCCTAACAAAACCCAAACTGGCACAAGTTTCCTTTAAGGATCGATGAACCCTTTCTCTCCCTTTCTTTCTCCAGTTTTGCCAAGAGGAAGATCCATAGGGTTGCACAGAGCAGGTGGATGCTGTGGAAGCTGCTCTTCAGGTGCTCTGCATGTTTTGGAAGTGTTCCATCACTTGGGAAGGAAACATCTCCATAACTCAGTTCCCTGATGGAGCAGGTGCTGTCTGGGAAGAAGGCAGAGCCTGCAGCTTCCCTCTCTTTGAAAGCTGAGCCAAATCCCTTATCAGAGCCACCTGTCCTGAGCTGGAGGCCAACCAGCATCTCCTCAGAGATGCCCTGGCACAGGTTGCCCAGGGAATTTGTGGCTGCCCCATCCCTGGAAGTGTCCAAGGCCAGGTTGGATGGGGCTTGGAGCAACCTGGGCTAGTGGAAGGTGTCCCTGCCCATGGTAGGGGGTGGGACTGCACAAGCTTCAAGGTCCTTTCCAAGCCAAACAACTCCATAATTCTGTGATGAACAGAGACTTCTCCCAAATATGTACATTAAAGTCCAAACCACAGTCCACACCACTGTCATCTTAGCTCGATATGGGATTTCTCCCAAATGCTGCATGACTGTCTCCAGTGCAGAAGGAGGAAGGGTGGAAAGGTCCTGCTGAGAGCAGTTTTGGCTGGGCCAGCTATTAGTTTGCATCAGCCAGTGGCTTTTGTGTGAGGAACAATGATTTTGCACACAAAGGCAGCTTCTAAAACTTGCCAAGCTTCAGCTCTCCCTGGTGGTCTTTGGGGTATCAGCACCAGGGCTCCGAGGAAAGCAGCAGCATTTAACAGGGTCAGGAATCAGCAGGGAACATTTCAAACTTGCTGGAAGGATTTGAGGTGTTGAAGGCCCTCAAGCTTTCAGTGGGAGTGATTTTGCATCTCCCGGGCGTTTCTCCACCAGAGGAATTTTCCCCCTCCATTGTCAATCTCTCTCCAAAAGCTTTCCACCCCGAAAGCCAGCACAGGAATTTCCAGCTATTTGTCATGATGCTGAAGATCATTTCTTTCCCCACACCTCCCTCCAGCTGCCTTTTGTGCTTTCTATTCATGTTTGTTATGCTGTTTTACTCTGACCAAGGCAGTCTTAACCTTTAGCTGCCTCTCGAGTCACTGGGGCACCGGTTCCCATCATCTTTAACCTGCTCTTTGATGGATGCCCAGTGAGGTCAGTGGGCATCCATCCTCCCTCAGCTTCCCACAAGCTCCTCATGGAGTTTGTCACAGCAAAGCTGCACGTGGGGCCATGGCAGACCCCTGATTATTTTGGCACTAATTACAGTGTGTGTCCTCCTGCTGTAAGGCAGGGCTTTGGAGCAGCCTGTTTTGTGAACACCAGCCTGGCTGAGAGGCTTTGGAACAACCAGAACACCCAGTTCCAGAACACCCTGTGTGATGAAGGGCATGGTTTACCTGTCTGGTTCACTCTCTCCCTCCTGTGCCATGCTGGGAACTCCCTGCTTGTTCCCTTCTCCCTCCTGGGAGTTGTTTCTGAGTTGGGTATCCAGCAGAGCATGAGTATTGTTGGTGCCTGCTCTGGTGGAGGGAACAACAGCAGGGACGTGGAAGGCAGACACTTTAAAATAAAATAGCACATAAAAGAGGGGAAAATGACTGGATTAATTGGGAACATTTTGGTGCTCAGAGCAAGAAGGGAACAAGCATGCTGGTGGTATGAGGATGTCTCACAGTGTTGCCTGGCTGAGCTTTTGTGCCACTGTGGGTCTGGCTGGGGCTCTGCTCAAAGAGCTGAGCTCCTGTTTTCTCCTGAATCACAGTCCTTTCATGATTTCCTACCTCACATTCTACATTACCACGCTTCAAATACTTGCAGATGTAGTCAGCATGTGTTAGAGGCCAGGCCTGGCACTTTCCATTCCCAGGAACTGACTGGATCTCTTGGGGTTGTTCTGCTTCCTCTCTTTTCCTGACCATCAAATTAATTTGCAAAATCAGACTTTCACTCTTGTGTTACCAGAGTTCTTTTACCATCTAAATAAGCACAAGGCACAAGGAAATGGCTTGTGCTGGCGCTGCTTTTGTGCTGTTAGGTTAATCCTCCTCTTTAATTGCTACTTCTAACAATTATATTTTCCTGTGTTTACTCCACGACTCCTAAATAAACTTAGTCGTGCTGGAGCAGCGTTTGTAGCCAGGAACAGGTTTTATCTGGGGAAGTCAGTGCTCAGAGATGATTTCTCAGCAGGCAGTGTGTTTCTAGCTGGGTGACTTATGAGCTGTGCTATTTCTTATTACCTTCTGTTTGTTTTTCCAGGCTGCAGACTCTTGGCTGTGGAGCTGACATCCAGCAACACCAAGCCCGTGGTGAAGGAATTCCAGAGTGAGTGGCTGCACTGCCTGGGGATTTGCATCAGGCCAGACAATTGGGGAAAATTCTGCTTATTGGTGTCTGGTTTCTTGGGGGAGACAGCATTATGAGAGCCTGGGATTCAGAGAAGTACAGCCTAAGAATATGTCTGTATTTCACTCTGATTGAAGTGGTTTATTGAGGTCCCCTGCAAGCCATTGGCACTGCAGAGTGCTGCCTAAGTGCTTTTTTGAACTGGATCCCAAAAGAAGGAAAAGCAGTTGCCTTGCAATTAATATACTGAAGAGGGAGTCAGGAGATTTATATTTTATCTTGGCCCTCTTAGATGTGCACTGGGATAGTGGGAAGCCACCTCTCAGCCCTGCTGTGATGCCCTGTTCTGCAGACATGAGATGCCAGTGCCAGCTTCAAAGGGGAGAGGGTTTGCTGGATTTATCCCCAGGAATCATGGGCTCAGTCCATCACGAGACACTGCCCAGGGAGACTGTGCCTCCCTGACTCACGTTGTAGCTCTGAGCAGGACAGTGCTGTGGGCTCTCCCTGTCATATGGGCTTGTTTGCCATAAGTCACAGCCTGCAGAGAACAGTGTGTTCATTTCTCTCCGTAGTTGATAGCTGTTGGACTATTATTTTTGCTGGCCAAAATCCATCTTCCCCAATAGCTCCTGGAACCCAGCAGTGTTTCTGTTTGTCAGATGAAAGAGAAGGCTCTGCTTTGTGGGCAGCATCTCCTAATAAAACACTGAGCGAGGCTGCTTAAAGCAGAGCAAAAATACAGCTGCTTCCTCTTAATCTGTATTCCCATTATTTCTCCTGCTAGGTGTTGAGCTGTCCTGCATCATTAAATCCACTGAAACGCCAGATCCCAGAATCGAGTGGAAGAAAATCCGAGATGGCGAAACCTCTTACGTGTTTTTTGGCAATAAAATGCAGGGTATGAAGATTGTTTTTTTTTTGTTCTCAGATTTCCAAACCAGCCTCCGAAGCGAGACAATGGAGAACAAACAAGCCTGCAAAAGGCAGGAGCTCTGGCTGTCTCACTGCTTTCTTCTGGAACAGAGTTCAGCAGTGAAAGTACAGGATGGAGAGAAAGCAGCACGTTCTTTCCTCCCTGCCCTCACTATTGACAGGTCACAGTAGGGAGCCACAGAGAGCTGCAAAAGGTGAAAGACACTTTTTGGGTAGGAAAAGCAAATGCTGCAGCTTCCCTTGTGCAGAGCCTGTTGGGCCCTGCATGGTCCCTGGGTGTGTGAGCTCTCAGGACCAGGCACTGACCTCTCCTGTCTTTCCACGTGACATCCTGGGCTCCACCTGCCCTTCAGAAGGGATGTGTGTGTTGAGCTGTCACAGGGCTCTGCAGCATCCTGGGAACATGAGATTGGAGGCAAACTCCTTGGCTTGATAGGAAAACTCCAGTGCCAGTAAGGTCTGATTCCATCTGGAATTACTCCAGCACTTTAGATGGGACCAACAGCCACATCCAAATGAATCTTCCAAAGGAGACAGGGCCTGAGGCTGCCTTGGAAGTTGGATTTTGCCACAGTTTTTGACACTTGGAGTGGTGCTTTCCAATTCATCCTCTTCCATGGTTGGCAGCACTGCTTTCCTTTGTGGCCTTCAAGCATCCAGTTCCTTTTAGTCGGTTCCCTTGGCTCCAGAAAGAGTCCAAAATCAACTTAGCAATTTATATACCCAAAAGGTGTGACCAGCCTGGTTTTTTTCCTCTCTTCCCTCTGTCCCAGGAGACTTTGTGACCCGGGCAGAGATTCTGAGCAGGACCTCCCTGGTGATTAAGAACACCACGAGGATGGACACTGCCACGTACCGCTGCGAGGTGGCCGCGCCCTCCGACACCAAAACCATCGACGAGATAAATATCCAGCTCACAGTCCAAGGTAGGACCTCAAACCCACACACCTCTGCCAGGGAAAGGGGCTGTGGGTCTCCCCAGAGCCCAAATGGTGCTCTGCAAGCTGTTTAAAACCAGCTGGGGATAATGCAAAGTTTTGATGCCTTTTGTGGTATAGAAAGTGTGTCAGAAGTGATTTAGTTCTGCTCAGCGTGGCAGTTCACCTGGTTTGTGTCTTCCCACAGTGAAACCCATGACTCCCAGATGCACTGTGCCTAAAGCTGTACCTGTTGGCAAGTCAGCCTCTCTTCACTGCCACGAGAATGAAGGTTTCCCAAAGTCCACTTACAGCTGGTACCGCAACAGCGAACCTTTATCGCCCGACCCGAAATCGAACGCCAAACCCCACAACTCCTCCTACACCCTGAACCCTGCCACAGGCACTCTGGTAATGCTCTGACAGACATCACCCAGGCTTGTTTTGCTCAATGGGTTATTTTTAAGGGTCATTGTAGTAGAAAAACCCACACCAAAACGCTGCCAGGCTTTCAAGGAGGGAATGGTTTGAAGAAGGTGAGGTGTTGTAGGATCTGGGTGAGTTGGGAGAGGGAAGATTGATGGAAGGAGATCCAAGTGGTTTGATTTTGATCACTGCTGATACCACTTACCTGATTAGAAAGAGGAAAGATGTCTCACCCAGGAGATATGCTTTTTTAACATCCATTTTTATACCCTCACAGTGCCTTGTTTCTCATGTCCTTCATCCTTTATCTCCCTTCCCTTTGTCCTTTTCCCCTCGGCAGGTTTTCCGTGCAGTGCACAAAGGTGACACAGGACGTTACTCCTGCATAGCAACAAATGATGCTGGCTTTGCCAAGTGTGAGGAGCAGGAGATGGAAGTCTGTGAGTAGCTCTGCATACCATTGTCATCAGTGCTGGTTGATTTACCACCATCAATAAAATGCCATCACCATAAGGAATGGAGACATCATGGAGCATTAAGTCCTTCCTGCATTCTCACAGCCCCAACACAGGAATATAAAAATAAGCTAAGAGTTCAGGGAAACATTAAAACACTGTTCAGATCATGAACAGATTTAACCTTGAAATCAAGGACTCAGCAGTTCCCTATGAATTATTGAGGTTTGCTTAAAACATTTGGGAGATGTCATTTTAGGGTATGTAAAGCTAGAATGTCACTGCTGCCTTAAAGAAACACTGGATGATGGCTTCTCTCTTTGCCAGATGACCTCAATATTGGTGGGATAATTGGGGGAGTCCTGGTGGTCCTGGCAGTTTTGGTGCTCATCACCCTTGGGATCTGCTGTGCCTACAGGAGGGGATACTTTGCAAATGGCAAAGAGAGCGGGGAGAGGTAAGTTGGGATTCCAGGGGTTCTTGGACAAGTCCCTGCATGGAGGAGTCTGGAGGGCACCACAATTTAGTGGCTAAAAGGTGTTTCAGTGCCTGACTCAGATATATTTCTTCCCAATTCCCTGCCAAAGTCCACAGGCCAACCCAGTTCTTGAGGCATCCAATTCCCCACTGTAAACAATGCACCATCCAGGTTCATTGTATAGAATCATCACAGAATGGTTTGGAGTGGAGGGGACCTTAAAAATCATCCAGTTCCAACACCCTGTCATGGGCAGGGACACCTTCCACTAGACCAGGTTGCTCTGAGCTCCACCCAACCTGGCCTTGACCATTTCCAGGGACAGATAGTATTTACCTAAAGGAGAATTTTGGTGTGGCTCCTCTTGTGCTTGCTGCCAAGACCAGCCAGGGGATGAAAGCTGTGCTCTAATATCCTCATCATTTGCATGGGAAAGAGGGGACCAGCACAATTAAAAGCCTACAGGTGTTTTTCCAATAGATCATGTGCTGTTGGCATAACAAGGTCTTCAGTTTAATGATCAGAGCTCTCTGCACAATTAGTTGAAAGCATCAGGACATGCATAGGGAACGTATGCAGAGGAGCAGGCTCTCCACAGGAAATCTCACTAGTTGTGAGAGCCTAAATCTGGCATGAAAAACAACCATTTTATAGGACACATTAAAATGTTAAAAACAACAGCATTAGCATCAGAGACAAGCCTCGATGTCCTTACAGAGTCTGTAGAAGAGATAACATATGTAAACCCCAGATTCTCAGCAGATAGATTTGTTCTGTGCTAAATGTTGCTTTTCAGCACAAGTCCTTTTTTTTCCCCTCTCTTTGGTTTGGTTTGTTTTTCAGAAAAAGCTCCAAATATCCTATTTCAATGCAGCTGAGGGTTGGCATACACTGGACTTGACAGTTGTATATAAATCCTAAATTCCTGTGGGATTGCAAACAAGTGGTGCTTCCTCATAACTAAGAAAAATGCTGAGGGCATCTGGCAGTGAAGGATTAAAATGAACTTTATAATTGCCACAGGAAACAGTGCAGGAGGCACAGAAAGGTAGTGACAGGGAGAAGAGCAGGAGAGCCCAGAAAAGAATGAGTTAATCTCTTTGCAGAGTCTCGTGGGAACACGCAGCAATCTTTTTACCCTGTGCTGAAGGGGGAAGAGAAAAATAAAAATCCCAGTCGTGGCAAATGACGGAATAAACCTCTCATTTGAGAAACAAACTGGGTTTCTCTCTGCTTGCTTTTCATTCAGCTGCTCCTCCTCATTTCCATCTTTCTCAGCACCTCCCCTCCCAAATCCTGCAGTCTTCCTGTCCCAGAAATGAGATATTTTCCCCCCCTCCCTCCTTTATTTCAGCTACAAGACTCCAGCAAAGCCTGATTGCGTTAACTATATCCGGACAGATGATGAGGTAACAAATGATTTGCATTTAACATCTCTCTGTCGAGGAGAGGAAGAGGGTGGGCAGAGGACAACTCGCTTTTTTAGGGCCCACAGACTATCTCAGAGTGGGATCCACTCCGAAGCAAGGCTGGAGAACACAGGGAAAACAGAAGGGTGAAGGCTGAGTCATTTCCTTGGAAATGATGAACAGTTTAAGTTGCCTGGAGTGAGTGATGCCAGGAGCTATCAAAGGCAGCTCTGCTGAGTTATCTCGTGGCCTGACCCCCTCAGGGTGAGTTTCATTGGATTAAGTGGGCAGGACATGATGCTTTTACCAGAGAATTTGTATTTTGGGATTTGAGTAGATCACTTAAGCTTAAGACCAGAAAAAGCCTCTCCCATTAGCAGAGATACTGATGAGGGAATGGGAAAGTCCCCTGCCACACTGTGGTGTGTGAGGACAGGAGGAGGAGCAGCACCTCCCCACTATAACCCAGCTGGAAGATGGGGCTCCCTAAGAATGCTTTTATTTAAACACCTTAGATCTACTTGGTGGGGTCAGCAGGAATGACAAGTTGCCTGGAGAGCTCCTAAATCCTTCCTTCACCCCAAACTGTCTTGTTGCAGGGTGACTTCAGACACAAGTCTTCATTTGTCATATAGGACGCCAAAAGAACATTGCAAACCAGCAAAAGCAAGTGTGAAAATACCTCCTCCAGGAACTCAAAGCAAGAGCAAAAGATTAATTAAGTGCGCTTGGAAGAGTTTGGGACACACCAGAACTTGATAGCTAGCTATCTGTATATCTTTTTTTTCTTTGCCAAAGTTTAAAAGTTAACTCCTCACTGCCCGACTCGCCTCTCCCCTGCCTCTGGAGATACCAACAGGATCACCTAAAACCTGTCCTTGGACTAAGGAAGCATTTTTAATACTTCCCAAGAGACTGGGCTGTGGAAGTTTGTGGAATTGCCTTCAATTTGTGCTGCAGGGACACGGCCACAATGTGCAAACCACCCAGGGGAACAGCATTAGGTAAACGTGTAGTAGACATTACTAGTATGTGTTACTAGTAGACAAAAAAAACAAAAAAAAAGGTGCTGATACAGCAGTAGATGGACTTCAAAGAATGAGATTTATCTGTGCAAGGGGGGGTTTTCCCTCCCAGCACCTCATGGCTGGTGACTTTTATGAATTTGTGATTGTCTCGTGCTTGTCTCTGACTGCTCAGGTGCAGATGGGGGGGTCTCTGAACAGCCAACACCACTGATGTCCTCAGCCCTTGTGTGAACTTAATTCCTGTTATTTAACATGACCCACCAGGCCAGGATTGCTTCTGTTCCCTGCTCTGTAGAGAGCTCATTGCACGCAGGTAACCCCTCCATCTAATCTGCACAAAGCAGACTTGCCTCCTGCGTCTTTCTGTGCTGAAAGAGGCTTAGAGGGGAGGCAGAGAACAAGTGCTAAGACATCCCTTTCAGGAAAATTAAAGCCAAATACTTTTCCTGGGCTGAGATTGCCATAAAAGGTACTGAGATATCTTCCAGCTTTTTTTACCTTCTCCGTTTCTTTTGTAAAACCCCCCCCATTCTAAATTTTTTGCAAAGATCTATTTTGATTACTTCAGAAAAGGTAACATTTCTATTTAAAGTGTAAATACGTGATGCCAGCAGTGTTTAAGTAACGGAGCTATTTTTTTACTGTTGAAGCTACAGGGAGGAGCTCAAATGTTGCTCTAATATGGCACTGTCAGAGCATATCAGTATTAATGCAAAGTGTATTAAAAAGCTGCAGGTGGAACAGCATCTCTGTCCTCTTAAACCAGCTTCAGTCATTTCCTTGTCCCAAGAGGTCTTACCAGACACAGAACAGAGTCACTCAGGGATAGTTTTTTGTAAATTTATGGCAGGAGCTATCAACTTTTTTTATATAGAAAACTTTTCTTGCCAGTGACCAACACTTTGTTTTTGTTGTTGCAAGAAATACCCAGGGCTGGCTTTTGGATTCAGTTCCAAGGAGGTGACAGAGTGACTTCAATGTTTGCTGCCCCTCTGCAAGTTCCCTAAAGCACTAACACAGTGTGACAGCTACAGCAACCTGACAGGTTTAAGCTACATGGCCAAGGCCACTGTTTCTGGGGTTGGGAAAGCAAAAGCTCAACACAAAAGCACTTTGATAGTGTCAGTTGAAACTTTTCTCTAGATGGCAAAATTTTAAAAAAAAAAAGAAAAATTAATCTGGCTCTCTTGGCTTGAGAGAGAATAGCTGGAAACACATGAAAAGATCCACACTGATGGTGTTGAACAGCATTGGGTGATACAAGATGTGGATGCAACACTAGAACTGTGCTGTGGTTTCAGAAGTTTTTTAATGTAGCATAATTTAGTGTTCTTGTATTTCCAATATAAATTAAGTTGTCTTAACTTTTCCTCTCTACAGTATTTTGGATACTTGATGATTTGGACTGTCAGTGTTATTTTTTTAGTGTTCTGCATTACTCTGCTTTGTTTCCTAAGGCCCTCGCTGGACATGCCATTGCTGCATTTGTTTTGCCTAAGCAAAGCTTATTCCACTTGTCCTTTTGCTAGTGGAAGTAAAAATAAGGATGGGGCAGCAATAACCAGATGCTCTCTGTGCAATTCAGACACTACCACTGCTATTTTGCAACTCTGTCTATTTTCCAACTCTATTCTGGTTACCTTCTTAAGACAAGCTCTTCAGCCAAGCCACCCAGTGCTGATTGCTGCCTCTAATCATTCTGACATTCCTTTGCACCCTCTGGATATCCACTGCTCCTTCTCTATGCTGCTTTAAGGATACCTATAATAAGGGAGGAAGAGGAAAGGGTTGAGTCAGGGTAGCTCTGGGCACTATGGGAGCACAATCCACAGTCTCACAAGGAGCCAAAGGCAGCCTTCCTGTGAAAAACCAGCAAAGCTAGGAATCAAAACTTACTTTTCTTAGCTCTAAAAATGCACAGTGGCATCTCTAACGAGAAGGGGAGATGATTCCCCCCCTCCCATACAGCTTGTGAGAGCTGATGGATGGAGTTCATTGTATCATTGTGAATAATATTCAGGTTTGTACTAATGTATTACATTTAACTTTGCCAAGAATGTTTTACATAAATACCAAGCTATAAAGCATTCTTGTAGGGGTTTTTGTTTGGTTTGGGTTGTTTTTTTTAAACAGCCATCTTGTTTTCAATTCAGTGAAATAAGGGAAAGTCTCTTCTGTCATTTGCATTGGGATGAAGGTGACAAAATCAAGGTATGTTGCTGTTAATCAGTTTTTTCTTAGACATTTGGCTATTCCTGGTTCCTCTCTAGAGAAGACTCATTAATGCACACAGGGCTCATCTCAAATACTGCTGGAGGACAGAACAAAAACCACAGAAGCACAAAGTAGGAAATAAACTATCACAAGTTACCATTCAGAGTAATTAAATAGTACTTTAATGCAGGAGAAAAGGTACAGAATAAATAGATAACAGCCATAATTGGCCATTCCATACATCCTTTGTGTCCCAGGTGTTGGGAAGAAAGTTTAACCTCGCTGGAAGGTTTGTCTGGTCTTCAAAACAGGATAGGGAAAGCGAGGGCACAAGATGGGATTCCAGTCAGGAGGGAAGTGCCTCTGTCTCCACTGGTGCAGCAAAGCCTGAGGAAGACAAACCAGCATGAATAAAACAGATTCCAGTTCCAAGTGTAAATGACATCTAGGGCACGAGCTCTGTGATGGAAGATAACCACAGGGAAACTCCAGTGATGTTCCTGTGGCATCAGGGAGGCTCTGGAATGGTCAGATTCCTGCATTTCCACAGCACATTTATAAGTCACCTGCCCAGGGCACACAGCTGTGACTTACCCACCTCCATTCCAGTCATATCCTGCTTGCACTCAAATCAGAGTCTCTATTTAAAAGCTCCTGGGTCCAATATTAATTGAACTGAGGGCCCAAGATACCAATGATGTGGTACAAGAGACTTAAGAGGCTGTAGAAATCTATAGAAAAAAAAAATCATTTCTCTGTCAGCTCAACAAGAGGGGAGACGGCGTGGGCGGAATTAATTCTGTAACCATTTATTTTCATCAAATGCTAATAGTTGGAAATAACATAGCTCCAGAATGGAAATATTCCATATAAAAAGAACATTAAGGCTGTTCATACACACAGGAGTTTGCACAACAAATAAGAGGTGATGTAGCGTGCAATTACCAGATTTAGAGGTGTGGCAGTGACAAGCTGTTTTACCTTTTTATCAAATTAAAGCAACTCTATTATATAACCAAGAGGGACAATGAGGGTTCAAGTGAATAAGCCCAGCCACTCACTGCCCTGCAAGCTGTGATAAATGCATTTATTGTGGCAACATTATGCCCTCACTTCTTCAAATGGACAAATTATACATCCTGAGAGTGAAGAGCAAACTTCCCTTTATGCTGCAGCTTTCCAGCCCTCCAGTGAGCTTTGTCAAGAGCAGCACCCTGTAATCCATACATGTGCTAATGCAGGCTTTGTCTGCCCCTATTCTGGACAGTTCTGTGGGAAAAGCCAGCTAAGAACAGCTAGATAAGGAAGGATATGTATTGCCAGTTGATAATTACAGAGGGCCAGGTTTCAGGCAGGGTGGTGATGTTGTGCCAGGCTCAGTTTTCTGCCTTCAGGGGGGTTCTGCGCTGGGACCTCCGCAGAGGGACTGCCTGGCTGCTCCTTCTCCTGGCTGGGGATTCCACTTTCCACTCCCTGGGCAGGGATGGGCTGGAAGGAGGAAACAGAGCCACCATTTATTTTCAAGCCCTGGGCCAGCCTTTCTCCCTGCAATGACTCTGTTGAACTCACGGTTTCTCTGGCGATGTCAAGCAGATAATATCACTTGGCTTATCCTCAGCCTCTTTATTCCCTGCAAAGAATACACACATTTGCATATTTTACAGAATGCCACAGATTTAGGGTGGGTTTTTCCCCGCCCCTCCCATCCCTCATGTGAGAATCCCAGAGATGACTTGCCTGGAGCTGAGCCTGGTGTGTGCGTCAAGCTGATGTAACTGACCCCAGCACCAAAAGTCAAGTCATTAATGGTCTCTGGGGAGATAAAAAAAACCCACAAAACCAAAATACATATCAGCAGTCAGCTTGTGACACAGCCAGAGGGTAAGGCATGCTGCTGTGGAATACTTAAGTGTCACAGAGTAAGTAAATCCAGTTAATTGCAAACACACACACATTTATATCTATATATACACATCTTTTCCAGCCCACCAGACCTCAGTGTCTCCCACCCAGCCCCTGTGCTGAGTCTGATGAGCCACTCTGCCCATGAGGTTCACACTCCAGCCTTCCTGTGCTGAGGAAATCCCTGCAGTGTGGCACTGTGTGCCTCCTTGTCCTGCCACACCTTCCACTGAAGCTTTGCTGCCTTGTCACAGCACCATATTCGATCCAGGCCAGTTGCTCTGCCTGGTCAAGGCAGGGTTTGGGGCCCCTGAAAACAGCCAAAGGGCCTGAGCAGCAGTTCCATAAGGAGCTGCCTGCAGCCAGACAAGAGGAATCACTTGACAAGGGAGCTGGGGAGAATTTAGCTTGCCTGAATAGGCCCTAGTTGTCAGCTGTCTCTTTCCTGTCATTTATCTCAGGAGAGATGTCACAATATTCAGATTTTACTTAACTCAACGCTCTGTTTTATGCTCATGTTTCCCAGAACCTTTCACAAGGAATTAAGGTAGGAAGTGCTTTATAGGGCAGGAGTTGGAAACTCAGCTAAAAGGACTTCTCTTTACAGCTTAACTGGGTTTGCTCTTTAACTCCTGCCCTGTCCTGGAAAGGAATCACTGAAGCTTAGAGTGGAAATCCAGCTTGATCCATCTGCCTTAGCTCTTTTGTGCATCTCTCAGGGCTGACCTGTGTCAGAATCCTCACTTTGTGCAGCGTGTGCCTGAAAAGTTACCTTGGTAATGAGACTGGGAGGGAGGAAAGAAAGGGAGGGTCATCAAGTAGGGCTTCCCATGCACTATGGGAAGGTGGTACCTTCACAACACGTATTTATGTATAATCCCCACTCACCCAGACCCACTTAAGCCATTCTCAAAGTAACAGGCAGGAGCTGAGGAGTCCCAAAGACAGAAGGGAAGAGAGAGACAGGCAGAACAGCTGAGTAAGGCAAAAGGAAGGGACAGCTGCTCCCAACTTCTCCTGTTTACAAAGAACTGCATCTCCAATACTTTCAGAATGATATACCAGAGAAATAAACATGTTTTATTCTGATTGTGTCTCAGCCTGTGAGACCCAGCACCACCATACAGATGGCTCAACACACGCCAACTGAAGTGATGATCCTGCTCTGTACAGTTTGTCTCCCTGCTGAAGGACACATGCTGCCTCCAAGCAAAGCAGGAATTCAGCCCCAGTACCACTGCAGATTAACATTTTTCCTCTTTTTTTTAATCACCATATGGTGCTTAAGAGAAACAGCCGTGCAGGCTTCCAGAGACATTGGTGCTTGAAGAATTCCTCTCTAAAAAACACAGTCCCAATATTTTTTTTGCACTCAGATCCTTGCTTGTTGCTCAGGCAAAGAGAAACATCAAGGCAGACAACTCTGAGCATGTTGGGAAGAGCAGGATCAGGTTTTGCAGTGGTTCTGGCTCACCCCATGGCTCTCAGGTATTTCCAGACTGCCTTATTGGCTCCAAGCCTGCTGTGTGTGGGCAGGGCAGGGGGGTGCAGGGCACAGGCAGGGACAGCTCAGTCTGGCTGTACCAGACCCTCCCCACAACAACCCCAAAGCCTAATGAGAGCTGACCAGTCACACACCCAATTTATGGGGAGCTCTCTCCACAGCACCATCACACAACTCACACTGCAAGAGAGATGCTCTAAAACTGGCAGAAAGGAAGGGAATCTCCTGCTGGAACTCAGCTCCCTTTGTGTTTTACTACAGCTGCCTCTTGTGTTTGCAGGGCTGTCAGAAAGCATTCCAACAAAACCTGCCTTTGGATGGTCAGGGCTTGTGAGAAGGACATAAGCAGAGCAGACAATCCCAATTTGTCTGGCAGAGATTCCTCTCTGTGTATTTTTGCTTCCATTTCCACAGCAGCAAGGAAAAACATGTAATTCCTTCTCCAGTGCTCACTTTAGTTCTTTCTTGAGAACTTCTCTCTGCAGCAGGTTACTGTAATTCAGTCTGAAAGTGCTCAGCTCTGCTTCCAGAGCTAAGGAGAGCAAGTGTGCAGTCTGGCACACTTGGGGCAGTGAAGGCTGGTAAGGAATAAACAGCACCCCTTCTCAGCACCCCAGAGTGATGAAGGAACAGAGGGCAGTGGCTCTCTTACTTCAGCAGCCCAAAATAAATTCTCTCCTGCCCTGGCTCAATGCTCTAACACCCTGTGATGTGCACATGGGGACTCTTGGATTGTCCTTTCCCCATGGACATCATTCAGCTGAAACCATCAGTTTCAGAATGGCTCTTTACTACAACCACTTAGATAAATAATCCTGAGCTATCAAGGACTGATTCTCTCAGCCCTGTAAGGGGCTGTGCATTGATAACCCCTCTCAGAGGAGTGCTCAGCCCAGTTTGGGAAGGGCTCCCTGGGGTAATACTCACGCTCTGGAGTGCTGATGGCACGGCCCACCATGGCCACGTTGTCTCCAGAGGACTGTTGGTTCAGGCTCTGGAAGGACACTAGAAACAGCAAGGAGATAATTAAAAGCAGAAATGTATTCAAGACTCAGGGGTCTGACTAGATCTGGGAGAACTAGATCCAGTCCAGCTTGCAGCAGTGTTCCTACCCTGCTTGCTGCCTGCTGTGCTTGGTACAGATGATAAACTCCTGCCAACACTCTTGCTGCGTTGCTTGCTCCGGTCCTCTGTGGCCTTCCTGGCACAGTTCAGGATGGCCAGTGTGCTCAGGGATGCTGCCCTGAGGACAAAAAACAGGGCAGAAGCAGGGATTTCCTTCTGCAAGCCCAGATCCCCAACCCTTATCTTAAACACCAAGTGTAAAGGACATTATCCTGCAACACTGGTGGACTTTCAAACCCCTCAGGAGGGGATCAGCAAAGCAACAGCCCTGCAGGGCATCCTGACAGGTAGCAAAGAGAAGCCCATACCTGCGACACAGTAAGTGCTGCTTCAGAGCATCAGCATGAGGTGTGGCCAGCTCAGAAGGCACAGAGGAAGGGACTGACCCAGGGGGTGAGGACTGTCTCCTGCTTGCAGGAGACTGAGCATTACTGTTCTGGCCAGCAGGAGATGCAGCTCTCTCCAAGGATGGGGATGGCTATGGAAAAATAGGAGAAAAAGATCATGTGTCTATCCATGGATACAAGAGTAGAAAACCCTACAAGACACATGTTGTGTGATGGATGTAAAGGGGTGCAAGGGAGGAAGTATTTATTGGCCAAAATTCTACCAAGAAGTGAATATAAAGTTTTGCTGGGACACACATGTCCTAGTTTGGAGGTCTATATATAGGTGCCCTTCTAAAGTGTGCACAGAAGTGCACTTCCAGGCTAGAAGTTATCTCATCTTGAGGTAGCTATCTAAAATAGTTCAGGACAATTGACCAAAGCACATACTTATTTCTTTACACTGACTTTAAAAGAGAATCTGCATGACTAGGACAGGTGTGGATTTCCACTCTATAGAAAAAGCGAACCCTTTGACCAGTCTGTCACTGGGGGAGCAGAGAGTAATTAAGCACAGCCAGAGCCAAATTAGACTTGGTTTTCCCTTTAAATTGAATTCTCTCTACATTAATCATTTACTGCCCCTCTCTGCCCAACACGTGCTGTTTTTTAACGTTCTGAGCACATTAACAACTCCAAACCCAAAGCTGCTGTCAGGAAATGTGAAGAGATATGAGGACATTCCAAACCATCCTGCTGTAAGTGATGGTGAGGGAAGAGGCTCCACAGACAGAGCCTGGGTGCTGTAAGCACACAAATTTTAGCAGGAGACCACACACTTACATAGTTAATGGCACCAACAACCTCTGCCTGTGCTGCAGGGACCTGCTCGAGGTCTGACTCCCTTGCCCTGGCCAACTGCTCTTCATATTTCTTCATATCATACTCCAGCTCTGCTGCCAGCTGCTTGTCCACAGCAAAGAAGTCCTTGATTTCATTTCGATAATCTTGCATCATTTCCTGGAGCAGTAAGGAATGTTTAAACCCTTTCAGTAATCTCTCCTGATTCACATCCCCATTCAGATCACAGCTGCTTGAGTGCAAAAGGAAATACCAGTTGGTGGAGCAGAGGTGTTTTTAACAGACTAAGGAGTTTCAACTCCAATTTGTACTTAAGAACATGGAAAAGCTTTTCCAGCGTTCAGCCTTTCTACCCACATTCCACTGAGGAGGCTCACACAGAGATCCTTCTCTAAAATCCCTCCACCTCCTACAGTATTTAAGACAGTGGCAGTGTCACATCATATGTCTGCCTCATTTCCCTCTCAGAAGGCTGTTCATTCTGTTATTGGTGGCACATCCAACACATTAACTCAAGAGAGGATTAAAACCCCCAAAGCAGCAGGAAAACACTCCCCCTTACCCGTAGGTAGTTCATCAGGTCCCTCAGAGCTGGGATCCTCTTCTGCTCCATCAGAGACTTCAGGGATGTGATTATTGGGATGATGTTTTCGATGAAATTCTTCTTTTGAACCTTTTATTTTGGTTTTTTTTTGGAACAAGGCATGAAGAGTTACACGATGCAATAAAGGAGAAGCCACTCTGGTTAGATGAATGGCCTAAGTGAGAGGAGTGATCCCTCCACAGCAAGGGAATTACTGTAATTAAGGCTGCTCTTACTCATGTACAGAGGCTTTTAACCTAAGTGGAGTTTTATCAGACACATCACCAAGTCACTCAGTTCTCACACTCAAGGCAAATTGCCCAAAAGGGGCACCAAACAACATTGTTATGCTCAAATGCTTTACCAACCAGAGAGCTGGGGGACAGGTTTAGCTTAGCACAGCTTCACTGACTTCTGGGGAAATGCACTTCTCGCCACTCCAAGTCAAGGACAAGCACCCTTCATGAATTTTCCCCTTAATATTTTGTTTTTACAACACACAGAGCTCCCACAGGTGCCCATCCCTCTTCCCACACCACACCAAGTGCCCTTTACCTGCGAGATGAGCTTTTTCTGTGCCACCTGCATGACAGCATTGGCCATTGCCATTTCATCTTCATCAGGCTGGAGGTCTTCCTCAGGTTTTGATCTCATAGTCGAGAGCTTGATTTCTTTGCAGCTGAGGACTGCAAATGTATCTGAGAGCAGCTCACTGGCTTCCATGTCCAATGGAAGGACCTCATCCACAAAGCAAGCTGGTCAAGAAATCAGAAGTATTTTAGCAGAAACAGCAGTGATAAGGAGGAAAGGATGGGAACACACCTGGATGAGCTTAAGGGGGTTTTTTGACAGACACCAGTTCTTTACCAGGTTTTTAAAGCCAGGCCTTACCTAGGATGTTGTGGCTGATCTTGGTTGTAATGCTGAACCTCTGCTCATCTGTGAAATGCTCCAGCAGGAACGTGTAGATTCTCATCCTCTTCTCTTTGTTATCTTTCCCCTTTAGAGAGAAGAGATTCTTCGCCCTGGGGCAGAGCAAGACATTTTACAAGGGCCCAAGTCACATTATGCCAACTCACAGGAATAATAAGACTTTAAATCAGCGAGGAATATTTGCATGTCACTTCTAAGACCCATAAACCTGTTAGGACACGCACAGCCCCACAAATTACATGCAGAAGTTCTCCTAGAAGTGTCAACAGGGAAGACAGGACACAATTTAATGCTGTTTCCCCCCTGTTGCATATGTAATTATGAAGTGACACAAATGCTTTGCTGCCACTGAAAGCTGCATGGCCAGACAGGCCATAATTTAGCAGAAGTTAGACAGAAATGTGCTCAACTGACCGTGCACTCTGGGGGAACTTGTTGTACTTCCCATGTTTCTCATAGCTGTTGAAATGAAAGATGCACTCAATGAAGTGTTGGGAGAACATGACTGGGTTCCTCTTCAGCAAGAGATGCACCAGGCAGAACTCTCCAAACCTGGAAAGGAGGAAAGGAAAGATCTTATCATCAGGTAGTCTCTAAAAGCCACCACAAACACAGCACAGGGTCTCAAGGCAGGAGGATGGTTTTCCACTGTCAAATCTCCCTCAATATCACAGTTAATTCTTGCTCAGCTCCATCTGGGTTTGAACAAAGATCAACTCACTGACTTTCAGCCTTTTTACATCCAGAAACAGCCATTTCCAGCATCCACAATCCTACCTATTTTCATGGCCACTAAATTAAACAGAATCAGAAATGAATCTGAACCTGAATCGAAGCACAACACTTCCATTATTTCAATAACTTCAGTCCCACCGTGGCTGAGACACAGTAATTAGCAACAAGTTAATCACCAAAGGTCCTGCAAGAGCTGCAAGTCAACCCCAGACTTGAAGAATGTGGTTTAGTCTGGATGCAGTCACTGGATGCAACTGCAAAGAAAAAGGCTCCCAAAGAAGCAGCACCACATTCCTGTAGGAACATGATGTTGCAATGTCACCATCTACTGGAAAGACATTTTTAAGTATTAAAAACTCACTGAAGAGAAAAGCAAATGTGAATAAGCACTTAGTAAGTGACAGTAGGTTGATGGTCCTGAAAAAAAAAACCCAAAACTATCTTCAGACTGATTGTTCCAGGCAGAAACAAGCAGCAAGGTGTCCAGGCCACCTCTGCATCCAGCATCCCTCATCCCTGCATGATCTCCCATCCTTGGAGAAACCTGCCCCACTCATTTCTCAGCTAACAGAGCAGCTGGAGACTTTGAAACCTGCAGAAATTTCATAAACAGGCACTCAAAGCCAGGGTGCATAATTCCTCTGACATGGCAAAGTATTACAAAACGTGGCAGAAGGCTGAAAAGGCAGGGCATGTCATAAGAAAAACCAAAAAGATATTTAATCCCAGTCCTAAAACAAACTCAGCACTTGAGACAGAGCCTGCCAGAGAACCACAAGGAAGATTTCATAAAGGCTTGTTTCAAAAATTCCTTTTTTTCTGGATAACAGAGTGTAAATAGAGCAGAGCTGCATGTTTTGAAGACAGCCAAGGACATGCAGGTTCCTACTTTGGGACCCTCAAATGAGCTGGATGGAGATCCAGCCCCTCTGTGCAGACCCTAAAGCCTGAACATCTGAGCAAGGGAAGGATTAATGGGATAATCTGCTCTCTCACTTTTCTTCACATGTGGAGATGCAAAGCTGAGGCTGGTTTTGAGCACATCTCTGACCTTCACCTCCTCCATTATTTCCCAGATGAGGATTTTACCTGGCAAGGTCTGGGTTTGGATCCACCAAGACACTGACAAAACGGAAGAAGAGACAATCCTTCCATTTCACAAACTCCTCCTGTCAGAGACCAGCAGAAAACACAGGAAAAAAAATCAGTGTGACCCTTCAAACTGTAGTCAGGACAGTATCTGATGGAGTGGTGCATCAGGCAAAGGAGTCAGCTCTCAAACCTCAGCCAGAGATACACAAAATAAACCCCAAAACAGTGTTTGGGAGAACTTTCTGAGCAGCATAAATGCCACCGCAGCATCAGGTTAACCACAAGTTTCAAGCAAAAAGGAGGAAAATGAATAATCTGTTCTCCCACCCAAAGGCAGACACTCTTTTTGGAGTCAAATGCTCTCCAAGCCTGCCTTGAGTGACTTGATGTGAACGTTGGGAGGATAAACATTTTGAGCCTCTCAACATTCACATCTTCAGAATAACAAGCTGAGACAGCAGGAGAAAAAGGTGCTGTGGAGCTTGTTATAGTCACTCACAGAGGAGTGAGACTGAAGGGAGTTCAAAGAAACCACGACAAGAAAAGAGGTAACCACTGACTAAAAATAATCTCATTATCCAACTGTGTCAAGTGTCACTGATAGGATTTCTGCCTGGCTAGCAAAAAAAGCAGGAACAAAATAGAGCTGAAGGTAATCTTGAGTGTAGATTAATGAAGGTATGATGAGCAATGCAGCCACTGGACAGGTACCTGCAGGAGGTTGGTGAGCAGGATCAGGGTCTGCTTCCTGATGAAGGGATTTGGGTCCTTCAGACACAGGGAGATGCTGGGGATGTACCTGTCCACCATGGAGGTGTAACGGATGCACAGGTCACACATGACAATGACAACATTGTTCCTCACAGCCACGTCCTGTGACACCTCCAGCTCCCGAGCCAGAGCTGCAATGCACTTCTTTGCCAGGTCCTCATGCTGTAAACACAGTTTACCTGTGAAGCACGACAAGGCTGTGAATTTATGCTCCTTGCCAACCACCCCAGCCCAGAATTCTGCCTCCTTCGAGGCCAGTATGAGCCAAGAAAGGAATCAGGAAGTAAACAGGGGAATAAACAAGAAACTCATGCTGAAACTTGATGAGCAATCCGCACGATCTCTCGAAGAGATGCTACTTCAAGTTCTTCCAAACCCCCCTTAGACCTATAGAGTGGGTCTCTATGCCAAATTCCCTCCTTCACAGCAAACTATTTCTGTATACAGGGTATTATTCAAAGCAGCTAAAAAGAACAGCCCCAGCTGTCATAGGCATATAGCAGGGAGACACCCACCTCTGAGAGCATCACTGAACCAACTTAAAATAAAATAGCCTGCGTTCTAACATCACTTCTCCCTGTTTCTAAGCTCTGTACAAAGATACTGAACTTCCCAAAGCAGTCAAGGAAAGAACAATGCTGTCTATCTCCAAGAGAAGAGACTTGTTCCCAACTACAGAGGTATTAAAACCCAGAACTTTCACTTAGTACTCCTCATAATCCCGGGGATACAGATTGACTTCACTCATGCTGAGGAGAACAAGTAATTACACACAGTCATTCTGCTCTAAACTATATCAAAAGCACCAGGTTCTCTTCATCCTCATGCAAGATGATCCTTCAGGCAGACAGCAGCCAGCTCCGAGTGCAAGGACAGCACAGCTCTGAAGGACACTGCTAATTATTGATCACTATTAATGCATTAACCACCTGGAGGAGCAGCCACAGAGCTGGCAGGGTTTTTATGGCCTGCCCAACTTGTTACCATGGATATTTGCATTGCTAAAAGCTGCGAGCTGAGGTAATGCAAACAGAGCCCTGTGGTTCTCTGTCACAGCTGACACAGCTTGGCACAGAGTTATGGAGGAAAAGACCTCTGAGATCATCCAGTCCAACCTGTGACCCATCACCACCTTTTCAACCAGCCCAGAGCACTGAGTGCCACTTTCAGTCACTCCTTGGACACCTCCAGGGATGTGACTCCACCACCTCCCTGGGCAGCCCATTCCACTGTTTAACAACCATTTCTGTGAAGAAATCCTTGCTGAGTCCCACCTGAACCTGCCCTGGCAAAGCTTAAGGCTGTTTCCTCTCATCCTGTACTTGTTCCCTGGGAGCAGAGCCTGATCCCCAGCTCCTCTCAGGGAGATGTAGAGGGGTAAAGTCCACCCTGGGCCTCCTTTTCTCCAGGATTTTGGACAGAACTGCACCAGAAAGGCTGAGATAAGAAGGCAAGGTGGCACTTACCAAGAGTAATGAATGCATGAGCCCTGACCACAGGAGGCATGACTGAGCCTCTGAACTGGGAGAGTGGCTGGGAACTTGCAGTTTCCTCACTAT
Organism: Anabacerthia variegaticeps; assembly: GCA_035583185.1. Lineage (NCBI taxonomy): Eukaryota > Metazoa > Chordata > Aves > Passeriformes > Furnariidae > Anabacerthia > Anabacerthia variegaticeps. Next base: position 3,089,075 of record JAWWEW010000065.1, read on the forward strand.
CCACAGGGCTGGGCACTGGAAAAGAACAGGTCAGGAATGAGGACACATCCTGGTGAAGCACTGCCTGTAAATACAAAGCTAAAGGCAGCAGGGGGAGTGCCTCACATTGGTCCTCGTTGACAGAAGCCAGGATGGACTGAACCAGAAGGAAGATGTGCTTCCCCACTTTGGCTGGGCACAGCTGGGCAGCCTCCCCCAGGAGGAAGAGGTGTCTCACCTGCAGAGATAAAGCAACACTGCAGTCAAAAGGCAATGGCTGAGCTGCAAATTAAGTCAGCAGGAGTTGGTGCTTCTCCAAAAACAACTTCACATTCCCCTCAGTCCTTTCAAGAAGGCAGTGGCTGGAGAACAGAAGGTGAGGCTTTGAAACAGAAATGCTGGGTGGGTGTGTTTAATATGCTCTAACCCCCCACACTTCTAATAATACTGAAATTCTCCTCAAAGCATTCCATGCCTTTTAGAGACATCTCCCAAACAGCTCATCTAAGGAGTTTGAGTGGAAAAGGAAAGCAAAAACATGTAACTTTATTAAAAATACATGGGGTATCATATCCTTAGAGCAACTGCTGGTGTGTAAAACTGTTGTATCCTCCCAGGCCCATAAATAGAAGACTTCGTTACACACACAAGGCATGCACATTCCTATTATCCCAGTTATTGATATGAACTTTCAGGAACCCCAATTCCAAGTGCACTTACATCCTTTGAATAATCTGGAAAGGGGAACCAAACTTACCAAGACATCTTCTTGCAGATGCTCTGCTCCATCCTCTTTGAGGACTATATTTGAAATGTAGCTCTCACAGGTGGAGACTAAATCTCCACACACCTGGTTGAGCAGCTCCTGTTCCGTAATTAAACAAAATTAATTCAGCACTTGATTAATTAAACAAAAGGTAGCTGCGATATCTGTCCACATATGAATCCCTAATATCAAAGTCCTTATATGCTTTTAATAATCTAGATCCCATTAAAAATCAATCTGACAGTGGCTTAGAGCTTTCAAATTCTGCCTGCACATCAAGGGATGTGTGTAAGTGTCAAAACACCTTGGGAAATGTGGCTTTTAATGATCCACAGGCCTAAGTTTACTTCATTATAGAAATCACAGAGACTTAAACAAAAAGGATTTAGGTGACTGTTTCATGTACACCCAACACATTTGAGGTGTCTCTGTCAATTTTTAGATGTTGCTTGGAAAGTGCAGTTCCATGACAGTGAAAACATGGTGAGAATTCCAAGGGATGGAAGGGAAATGGAAAGAGCTGATTGTCTACTAGATTGTGATGAATATAAAGCATCATTTCTGCTGTTTCACCACCTAAAAGTGGTAACCTAAGAAGCCAAACACATCACAGAACCAGCTAGGTTGGAAAAGATCATCAAGTCCAACCCATGACCCACCACCACCTTGTGAAGCAGCCCATGGTACCAAGTGCCACATGCAGCCTCTTCTTAAACACCTCCAGGGACAGCAACTCCACCACCTCCCTGGGCAGCCCATTCCAGTGCCCAATCACCCTTCTCAAACCTTCTCTGTGGCAGTTTAAGGCTGTGTCCTCTTGTCCTACACTGCTGGTTGCAGTGGGAAGAGATCAACCCCCACCTGGCTAAAAGATCTCCTTTCAGGGACTTGTAGACAGTGAGAAGGTCTCCTCTGAGCATCCTCTTCTCCAGGCTGAACAACCCCAGCTCCCTCAGACTTGTGCTCCAGACCCTTCCCTGGATATACTCCAGCATCTCAACATCTTCCTGACCTGAGGGTCAAGGGGTGGCCTCAGCAGTGCCCAGGGCAGGGGCAGAATCCCTTCCCTGCTCCTGCTGCCCACACTATTGCTGCTGCAGGTCAGGATGCCCTTGGCCTTCTTGGCCCCCTGGGCACACTCTGCTCATGTCCAGCTCTGTCCATCAGTGCCCAAGGTCCCTTTGTGCCTGACCCCTCTCCAGCCCCTCTGGCCTGAGGGTTGTCGTGGCCAAAGGGCAGGACCTGGCACTTGGACTTGTTGAACCTCATCCCACTGGGATCCTTCTCATCTCTCCAGGCTGTCCAGCTCCCTCTGCAGAGCCCTCCTGCCCTCCAGCAGGTCAACACTCCTCCCCAGCTTGGTGTCATCTGCAAATTTACTGATAGTGGACTCAATCCGCTCACCCAGATCATCAGTAAAGACATTAAGCACCATAAGAGCACCAACACTGGTGCCCAGATGTCACCAGGGTGCAGCACCATTGCCCAGCCATCAGCCAGTTCTTAACCCAGCAGAATGCCCCAGTCCAAGCCATGGGCTCCCAGCTTTGCCAGGAGCATGTTATGGGAGATGGTGTCAAAGGCTTTGCTGAAGGCCAGGCAGATACATCCACAGCCTTCCCCTCATCCACCAGGTCCTAAAAGGAGATCAGGTTGGTCAGGCAGGACCTGCCCCTCCTAAATCCATGCTGGCTGAGTCTGATCCCTTTTCCATCCTGTAGGTGCTGTGTGATTGCACTCCAGATGATCTGCTTCAAAACCTTGCTGAGCACCAAGGTCAGGATGACAGGACTGCAGTTCCCTGGATCCTCCTTCTGACCCTTCTTATGGATAGGTGTCACAATGGCCAACTTCCAGTCACCTGGGACCTCTCAGGTGAGCCAGGACAGTTGATAAGTGATGGAGATCAGCTTGGCAAGCTCTTCCACCAGCCCCCTCACCACCAGAGATAAAATTTAGGGGGATGTTAGAGATCAGGACAACATTTTCAGTCTGAGCAGTGACCAGAATGGAGCTGGAAGTGTGTTCCCACCTCCTTCTAATCAAGAAATTGATGAACACACTATAACTAGCATGTCTTCTTCAACAAAGCAGCTTGGGAAAGACTATGGGGACGACAGATTCTTCAGGCTTTCCTCTGCCTCTGCCTATTGGTCAAAACAACAAGCTTTGGAAAGCATGTCAGATGAAAAAGATGTACAGAAGTCTAAGAAGAGAAAGAGTTCAGAAAAAAATTCAGGTTCATAGGTGAAATAAGAGCTCTTTACAGCGGCAGTTCAGGATCTGCCTCAGAAAAAATGGGGCTCTAAAGAACTACAACTCAAGCCAGGGGAGCCTCTTGGTATCATAGAAGGATGACACCAAGGTCCTGTGCAGGAACAAAGGCAGCAAATATGGCTGCACTCTCAGGAGTAATTTAGTTCAAAATGATGGAGACATTTATGACGATATTGGTGATTGCACCTATGATAATGACTCTGATGCACAATTCTGTTGAAGTGACACCTTCACTGAAGATCAGCTTCTAGTTTGGACTCCTCCTTGTGAAAGCAAGATCCACCAAAGCTCATTGCAAGTTAATTAGTTGCACCCTTTTAACTGCATCTTAAGATGTCAGCCTTCTGTCCTCCCTTGCTGTGTACAACACTGGCATTGCCATTTGTCTGAGCAGTCCTGGGAGGGGACACAGCAAGGCTGGCTGACCAAACTAACCAAAGAGATATTCCAGACCATATGACATCAGCTCAGATAGAAAAGCTTAGAAAAAGGAGCAGGAAGAGGGGCATTCCTTGTTTCCAATGACTGCCTGCTAAGAAACCATTACATGTTGCTGCAGCCCTGCTTCCCAAGACATCAGTGCTGATGGGAAGCAGGGAATACACCTTGGTTTTTTTCCACTTGGCTTTTGCTTTTTCCTTTAGTAAAATGCTTTATCTCAGCCCACAAGTCGTTTTCCATCTTATTCTCTCTCCCCTTTTCCAGTGGGGAAGGAGGTGATAGAGCTGCTGGGTGGGCACTTGGTGTCCAGCCAAGGTCAACCCACTACAGAGAGAAATATAAAACATACACACAAAGAGAAATCATTAGGGACAAAGGCCTGCATCAGTTTTAGCTTCTTTGCAACTGTGCTGAGTTTCACCAGCAAAACATGGTCTAACTTCCCACTATGGGAGCACAGCAAAGCTAAGGCATAAAACAAAGTTATGTGCAAGTTCTTAACTCCCTGTTCAGTCCCATGAAGGAGGTCTAGAAAAGATGTGTATGTGTCCAGCAGCTCTGCTACAGAATAGTCAGATCAGGGAGTAAATCTATGGCTTCAAACTAGACCAAGACTGAGGAATAGCTGCTATATCAAAGGCACAGCAACAGGTCTCCTCTAGGAGTTCTCTAAACTTGTACAGAAGGCAAATGCAAGATATTTTTCAGAGGTATGTGAGGACAATAGTTCTGAAGAAAGAAGATTCCTTACAAGTCCATCCCTAGCTACAGGATGTTCTCCAGCACAACTGCAGCAAAGCAAGTCAGAGCTGAGCAGAACAGGCTTGAGAGGATGAAGTCAGATCCTCTTTTTTAGAACTAATCAACCCACAGACTGGAAACAGAAGCTGCCTCCAAGACACAGCCCCCTTAAGTGGGGAACAGGCTATTTTAAGAGGAATATTTTAAGTCCCACCTGTGCCTGCTCTGGCACATCTGCACAGGCACGGCAGAGCTTCTGCAGGGTCTCCACAGCAGGGCTGATCACCTCCAGGGGACACTGGCACTCCTTCAGCCAGCACTTGATGTTAGCTGGAAACGAGACCACACAGAAAATGAGCATTTCCTAAGCTTATCAAGTGCTTACAGAGGAGAAATAACTGCTGGGAGGCAAGGCATGAAGCCTCCTTTCCTCCTCTGCAGCTCCTCAGGGCCACTCACCAATGAGCCTCTCGCAGCTGCTTTTTGGGAGGTGCTTTGCCACGTGCCCAATGACACACAGGATGTGTCCTATGGTTCCAGAGCTCGTGTTCTGCTGCCTGAAAAAACAGTGGAGCAGCCAAGCCAACATGAACAACAGCTGAGGAACAAATCACAGCTAGAAATCCTTTCATCTGGGACATGCATTATTAAGGCAGAGCTGTCAAAGCCAATGAAAGCTCAAAAAGCTTAAGGGAAGAGTTGGCATCTGCACAAGTCTTGAGGCCATTTCTTGCCTCCCAGCTGCAGAAGCCACTGCCTGAAGAAAGGCCTGTGATCAAACCACTAAACAACAATCTGCCTGTGGAAGGACACAAAGTGCTCCCTTGCTTTGTTCCCCCTCTTCACTCCCACCTCTTGCCTGCAAAATAGTGCTTAAAGTCCCCACACAAACCTGCTGACACTGTCCCAGGACTCAACAATCTTGGAATAATCCAGCTTGGGTGAAGAACCTGCCACCTTGGCAAGCAGCATCCAAGCTGCCACAGCATGTTCTGTTTCCACATGGGTCATGACATTACTGATGAAGGTGGAGGTGAACTTGTTCTGCTTGGACCACATATGGAAAGCTTTGCTCAAGTAACGGCTACAGGGAAGAAAGAAAAGTCAGTGAAAGGAGGATTTAACAAAATACTGGGTAAAATCCAGCAAAATCCAACATCCCAGCCCAGGAAATGCTGGGCAACAAAAAGCTGGTGCTGCTTGGCATTGCCACTATTCACACTCAAAACTTACATATTTACTACATATTTTCAGTCTTCCAGTTCATAACCCTGACCCACTCCAGCCCTGGCATCCCTGCATGGATAAGATGCTTTGGGGCAGCAAGACAGAAGGTCCAGCTGGTACCATGACACAGCAAGAAAGTATAATTTCAGCAATTTCTAACAAACACTTTCTGGCAGTTATTTAATACCAAGATCCATAGAATGGTTTGGTATGGAAGGGACCTTAAAGATGCTCTTGTTCCAAGCCCCTACCATGGACAGAGACACCTTCCCCTAGCCCAGGATGCTCAGAGCCCCAGCCAGCCTGGCCTTGAACACTTCCAGGGATAATGGGACAGGACAGTCATGTTAAGGCATCACACTGATCATTTTTCTGTTCAATCCTAATGATCTACCTCACATTGGAAGAGCTGTGAGATTTACCAAGCTGGAAGGTACTCTAGGGTCAGGAAGACGAAGGTGCCATGAATCTGCAAACTCTGTTACAAAATAGCCCAAATTAGAACACTGACAATCCCCCAGGATTGGCACAGCAGCACCACCAGTACCTCATTTTCTATTTCTGAGCTATTATGCCCTGTTGACTAATAAACATACAGCTGTCTTTAATCAATGTTGTGTCCCTGTCATACTGTGTGTCATCCCATTTCTCTTGCTTCTACCCACAGCAATCTGCAAATGGCAGAATAATTCGATTTGTCATGAGACAAGTAACATATTGTACATAGGAATTAATACAAGGTGATGTTCTTGCTTTATATATCCTCTCTCACTTCTGTCAGAGGAACACCTCCATCTGACTTAAATATTCATGTGCTATCAATGCATGCAGAACAGGCTGCAACACTCAAGTCCAGGGAGAGAGCACAGGTAACAAGAGCAGCAAGTGAAAATACTTGACACAAAGGAAAAGTGAACTCTTCTCACCACCTGCCAGCCTGTCCATACTCAACAGCAACTCTGTCCCAGGAACTGGTAGAGCATCCCTAGTTTCCATCCCTAGCAGTAACATGAACTTACACTGATTGTTTCAAGCAGGGAATTGAAATGGCTGAAAAGAAACCCCCAAGAAATTGAGTTTCTTGTCCTTGCACAACAGACAGCACGTGCATTTTAACAGTATGTCAACTATGATACCTAATAATCTGTGGCCACACAGGGAATGAGAGCACTAACTCATATTCTTTATCTTAGTGCTCCAGTCAAGAGGCAATTTCTTTCTGCAAAGGAAAAGTTGTGTATTCTAGCAGGATTGGAAGTTAAACAAATCTGGATTTTATCCCTGAATGTTAACACAGTAAAGGCAATAAAAGCATCCCATCCATTGGACAAAGGGGTATTTCAGAAAAGCCATCACAGCCCATCAGTGAAGGAAAAATGCACTTACTTCAGCTCCTGGCTTTCTGAAGACAAGAGGGTGAGCAGATCCCATGCCAGCTCCTGCTTCCCATCACCCCTCCCGGATTTATTGTAAGATTTTATAGGTTTTAACAAGAGCTCATCAAGGCAATCCAAGGCCTTTTCTTGGACAGAGCTTTCTGCATCCATCACAACAGGCACCACTCCATTTAACCATGCCTTCTGCACTGGAACATTGCTGTCCTGAGACTGAGAGAAACACACGTATCAGAAGGGTTTTTAAGTCATCAGAGGTTCCTACATGCGTGGGTTAGACCAGCAAAGGCCTTCAGCTTCTGCTATTAACTTTGAAACTGAATTTTAATAAACCCCAGCACTGCAGTGTGACAGCAGGTGGGACAGATGAACTTGTGTCTCCTCGACATCACAAGATACTTGATCATGTCTATGATAAATACCTGGTGCCTCTGCTAAAGTACTGCAATGCTTTGTTTTTAGCTCTATAAAGAACTATCACAGTATTGCAATAAGGCTCTAGAGCAGATGATTTAACACTTAAAAAAAAGAGCTTTGCTTAATATAAACCCCGTGCTCCAAGCCTGAGTTACAGACCCTTTGTGAATAAATAGAAAAGAAGGAAAAATATAGCAGTGCTATCATCTACACATTACATCTGAAAGTGATTCAGGGTTTTTTTTTTTAAACTTGAGAAGGCCAGCAACATAAACATTTTCTTCATGACACATAAATCAACAGCCAGAAAAGAAAAAAATAAAATAAATCAGTGCTCCCAACAGTTGGAAGCATTTTCCATAAATCACAAGTGGGTATCAGGATGAGTCACGACTTCCGAGTCAAAAGGGAACGAGGAAAATTAGAACAGAGTCATGGAATGCAATTCACTGAATGAATAACTGATTGCTCTGGTCCCTCCTCCTCTTAACCCATGGTTTGCCCCAGGATTTCTGGGTTCCCTCTCACCAGGAGGAGCTCTGTGATGGATTGCAGGGCTTGTTTCCTCACGGACACGGCGGGGTCCCGGCAGCGCTCCTGGAGAGTGGCCAGGTCCTCTGCAGAGCAAGGGATCACCCTGTGCTTCAGGATGTTCACAAAAACCTGCAGGGCAGACACCAGAATTTGGTTGGGAACACAGGCCACGGGGGCTGAGTGCCACACCAAGACATACAATCCACCCCCCACAACCCTTAACTAGAGATTGTTCTCACCCAGAGGGAAACAGCACATTAATTCATGAGCACTGGGCACAACCAGATGTAAAAATGGAACAGAAAACATCATTTCACTCAATTCTGTTCTGCAGCAGCACTCGGGCAAGGTGAATGTCACAGTTTCCCCCTGAAAATAACATGCCCCTTGTATGAGCTGCAGCTTATAAGGAAGAGGGCATTTATTTTTATTTTTAACCAAAAAACAAGGACTATAAAGCCCTAATGGGAAGCTCAGAGCAGTGTGTGAATGGAGGGGGAAGAGCTGGGGTGAAGAGAACTAACAGAGGAAGGCAATCAGCAGCAGACACCTCTTTTTTAAAATCAGGAAATTTCCATTGGAGCATCTCCCTCTAAAAGCTATGACTTCATTACAAAAATGAGCAATAAGCAAAGCAACACATAGCTCAAAAAGAGGCTGGATATAATCTAAATCCCTTTGCTAACAAGGTCAAAACAAACTAAGCAGCTAATATGCTTCAGTTTGTGAGGAAGTCTCCTAATTGAAATGCCTATTGACATTTGACAAGAGGCTCTCTTTGCAAATGACAAAATAACAGACTGTCAGCAAGAGCACCAGAAAAATTTCCATCATTATGCCTGCATTATTTACTTATCAGGAACTAGTAAACAAGATCTTTTGAGGCCTGCAGGAACTCTGCAGGGAGAGCAGGAAGCTACAAGTGGGCAAAGTGACAGAGTCTGCTACAAAACTGGCTTGATTATTTATACACATGACATTTTGGGTACCCACTGAGAATAGGGAAGGATGCAGAACCCTCTGTACCTGGAGAGCAGATTTCCTCACATTGGTTTTCTCATCTCCAGCTCTCACTCTCAGCATGGCCATGACTTCTTTTCCTGCCCAAAACCAGGATAAAAAGAAATGAGTCATGTTACCTTTTAGAAACATGGAATCCCAGGATGGTTTGAGTTGGGAGGGACCTTAAAGACCATCCAGTTCCAACCCCTGCCATGAGCAGGGACATCTTCCACTAGCACAGGTTGCTCCAAGCCCTGTCCAACCTGGTCTTGGACACTTTTCCAGGGATGGGGCAGCCACAGATGGCTGTCCAAAACTTCCAAAGGGCAAGAGAAAAAGGCTGAACAAAGCCCAATTAAAAAAACCCAGAATAACCCAGAACAAGGTATAATCCAGAAGGAAAAACAAACCCAATCTTCTGAGTGCTTTCACTCAAAAATCTATTTTAATATACCACAAAATGATAAACCAAATTTCTTGATGCATGCAGCAAAAAACCCTATAAATCTGTAATTTCTGATCTCTTTATTTGCCTGAATAGATAATGGGTTACCTTCACAGGCTCCTGAGATGAATCATGCACAGCTCTAACAAAAGCCTGTGGCACAGGTAACTCTGCTACCTGTGCAAAGGGCAGGTGGAGGGCAGAGCACAGACAAATAGATCCAGCACAGAGCCAAAACAGGTTTAAAGAGGGCTGAGAACACCCACAACCTTCTGTGAGTTTTGCCTCAGAGCTCCACACAGCACCAAGAATTCATATATGAACTGCTGTGGTTTATAGAGGGGAAATGACTCTGTTTATGAATTCCTTGAGGCTGCAGAATGGCAGCTGCAAAGAACCACTTAAGAGCCTACAAGGAAACCAGAACACATCTCTCTTCCCTGGATGTCAAGCCAGGGCTCAAATTTTACTTTCCACAGCCATATTCCTATTTATTTCTGCATGTTGTCAGAAAAAAATACATCATCAAGGTGAAAGCTTATTAAATGGCACACAAGTGAATGCACAGAGCCACCATTAATTACTTCTCACCTCTTGAATCATTGGACTATTTGACTGGCCATAATGACTTAAAACATTTCACCAGTGCTTTCAAGGTTGCTATTTATTGCTATTTGTTAGATTTCTCACAGCATTAATTTAGATTTCCCCAACATATGCCAAATTTGGAGAACTGTTAAAAGAGATTCATGTGGACATCCACCCCGTTGCCATTAAGAAATAGAATTAGTCACAGGGAACTAATCAAAACTAGTTTAAAAATAAATTTTTATCAAAGGAAGAAAAGGGACTTTGATCTGGGCTTTCTTAATGGGCAGTTAATAGCAATTCCATCCCCCTCCTGAGAGCAGCTGGACAGAAAGAGCAGAGAACCTTTTCATTGCAAAGATTTTGCCATGAAAACAGGCCAGAGTCTTGTGAAGGTGACCAAATCTGCTAAAGTAATCACACTTTGACATTGATTTTACTCACAGTGACTTAGAAAAAAGAAGGGGGGGGGAAAAAAAGCCCAAAATAGCAAAAACAACCAAAAACCCCAAGTTCTAAAGGGCTGAGAACTCCCAAGGGAAGGCAATGATTGTTTCCTTTGGGCAGAGGGAATCCTGCAGTGCACACCTCACCTTGCAGTTTGTCCCCACCCCTTCTTATCTTTGCCCTTGAGCATTTAGCACGTCCTGACTATCCTCAGCCAACATTTATTTGTCTTTTAAAATATGAGCTGTTTGGTCTTCAGAGAAGTGCAAAATTAGCAGAGGCATAAGCCAAGCACAAGCTTGTGCCAGACAGCTTTGCTAATGCACCTTGACTGACTCGGAGAGCCCTGAATTCCACTATCCTCTTGAGCTCCAGACAGTCTTTTTTCATTCAAGCCTTTTCTTAATTTGTTTTGCCAAGTGCCAAGTGTATGCTCAGCTGGGTATCGGATACAAAACCAGGCATCCTCTGGCACGAGGAGCCTGAATCTACTAACCAGGGAATACACAATACCTTGAGTGGCCTGGAGGACTTTTCTATCTGAGAGAGCAGATTAAGGAAATTTATCAGTGGAATGTTTTTTAAAAAGGAGGCTTTCAATGGAGAAGATTGGAGCCTGGCTCCTGGAGATAGGGAGGGAGATCCCATGTGAAGAGCAGCGTGAGACGTGGAACAAAGGCACAACTGCAGGATGGGAAGCAGAGAATTGAATTGTCAGCAGTTCAAGGGAGGTGAACAGCAAGAACTGAGAGCAGAGATACTGGCAGAGGCCTAAAGGTTAGGAAGAAAAGCTTTGACACGCAAGAGGAAAAGAAAGGAAGAGATTTAAAGAAGGAACATTGTGCCCACAAAAGCCAACTTACATGCTGATTTCATGCTATCAACAAATTAGAAGCAGCTTGCCATGCTGCATCAGGACATTTAATGTGACACTTGGCTTTCAAGCCCAGCCAATACCTGATGCTGCAGAGAAATGAATCCTTCCCTGCAGAATGCTGCTGCTCTGAGGTGTTGTGCTTTACATAGCAAAATATATTAGTTCTTTGTGCACTGGAGCAAGAGATTTAATTACCCTGAAATTTATGGAGCTCCAAGTATTATATCCCACATCAATTACCATCCTTTTTGGAAAGAATAAATTACCTGCTTTTCAACAAGTGTTGCCACCACATTAGTACAAACGAACATCAGTATTTCAAGATTAAAATGTATTTTTCAGACTTGAGTGGAAATAGTATTTCTTTATGGCTGGCACTTCCACCCCCTTCATCACCCATAAGTGTTTTTTAACAGCTCTACAGAAAGTTCTCTCCACTTCCTTTGAGAAATGGACAAGGCATACACTTCAGAAAGCCTAATTTCAATTAAGGCTTTGGATGGTTATCTGAAAAGACTGGTTTAATTTTGACATACCATCAAGCACAGCAGTGTTGCTGCTGTCTGTCAGCTCAATAGTTCTGAAAGCAGCTAAGGTCTTCACTGGATGGCTGGACACAGCTGAAAGAAAAGATAAAAGTTTAAGACTAATAAAGGCATATGTTCACCCAGCAAGATGGTTCAGTGTTAAACAGGGAGCCTCCTGCATGCCCTAGGTTTAACAGAGAGGTGCATTTTGGGGAAGTGGCATTTTTAGGAAGGGGCATGCCAAAAAAAGCCTGAGACACACTGGAAAAGAATGGCTCTGTACCTTCAGCACTCGCAGTGTCTGTGTTTGCTTCCAGCACTGTATGGACAGAGGCTGCCAAAAAAAGAAACAGAAAAAACCAGCCATCAAACAAAGAGTTTTAATTCCAGATATTCTGTCATTCCAAATTCTTTTCAGGCAAGTAATCTAACGGTAGGATGCTCTGTGCATACTTCTGAGCTCTGCCATCTGGCCTTTACCACACCTGAGGGAGCTGGGAATGCCAGTCACGAACAGAACAACTTAGCAGAAGCAAAAGGCAACTCAAGATTTAATCAGCTGTCAGGCAAGAACGAACTGCCTTTTTTTTATTTTCCCAATGAGCAATTTCAGTTGCCTGTAAACATCCTTCAAAGGGATCTCATGGAGGAATCTCTTCACAGGCGATACATGAGAATAAATCCTTTCCAAATATAAGGCTGCACGAGTAACAAGGCTCATCTGTTGCTTCTCATAAGGATCCTACGTGCCAGTTTAAGTGCCTGACAACTCCCACCTCCCAGCAATTATTCCCTAGAAAGTTCAAGAATCCTTTTCACTATCTAATACGACTCTCTCACTGCCTAATACGACTCTCTGTGCAGGGCCAGCAGTTGGATGATCCTTGTGGGTCCCTTCCAAGCGTGTCAGAAGCACAGAGCATGCCCTCTGTGCTGCACCCACCACACTTACAGCTCTGCAGCAAGTCCTGGATGCTGTCCAGGGTGGCAGCAGCCTTCAGCTCAAGGCAGTGGGCAAAGCTGCTCAGGGCTTTGCTCCGCACTGCGGGCGCCTTGTCCGAGCACCGGCCAAACACCATGACCTGCACTAAAAACTTGTGCTTTAGGAACTTCTGCTGCTCCAGGGACAAGGAGCTGTCTGGGTTCCTCTCTGGCAAGTCCAGCAGAGCTAAGGCAACGTCAAGAGCAAACACTCTGTAGGAAGTCTGCTGGAAGAAAAAGCACAGGAGGTGCCCTGTTAATGTAAGCAAAGGCACAGGCACTGCCTGCTCAGTTCACCTGCCTTTGGGTGCCAGCAGTAACACTGCTATTCAGTGCTGATACTGAGCCCTTCATCTTCCCAGCATCAAGGAGATCCACTTACTTTGTTAAGTGAGTATTTATAAAGCCAGGAGATGAATTCAGCAAACTCCACACAGGGGAGTTTATTCAGCAGAGTCACCAGGGCCTGGGCAGCGTAGGTGCGATAATCAGCCTTATCTGGGACCTGAAAGGCAAGGGCAGGGGCATGGTGTGACATTTCAATGCTCTGCTCTGGAAGCCAGAAAAGCATTTCAGAACCTGAGCTAAGTATTTTTTTCTTATTTAATGAGGTGATGTGGTCACACTCAGCAATGGCTGAGAGAACAATCACAGCTCCCTTGGCCACTGCTTCACTACCACATCTTTTCATTCCTTACAAAACAGTGTGAAAACAGATTTCCTGACTATTACAGATATTCCAATGCATCCACACGAGCTCTTCAGCTCAAGAAGCAGCAAAGCTTGGCATACCTTGACACAGATATGCTGCAGTAATATTCGAAGAACAGGAAATACAGCTTCTTTCCATTCATCTACTAGAGAACTGCACAGGAGGAAAAGAAGCAGGTTTTAGTAAGGCTGGTTTATAACAGGGGGGGGGAAAAAAAAAAAATCAAGACAAGGACAATCCTTTTGGAATGCATTAATAAAGTCAGGAAAGTGGGTATTCTGGATTCACAAGTGCTAGTGCAGCAGGATATGATCAGAAAACCATATTTACAGACTTACTTTCCACATTAACCTGGCCTTGCAGTGAGAAAACATTTCTTCCAATACCTTTCCACAAGCAGAATAACAGCAGGAAAAAAGCTTCTTCATCCTCAAGTCTACTTTTATCTGTTATCTGGGGATCTCTGCACAAACTACACTTTCCAACCACATGGATCCCCAAACAGGGGGAATAATAAGCAGGTAAAACATACCATGAACAGGGAAAAGCAAAGAACAAAAGAGAAACGAGCTCCATGTTAAACTTTCATTTCCTTTACAATTCTCTGAAATAAAACACAAGACCTGAAAAACTGACACAAAGCAAAAACACAGAAGATGGCATTGAGTGGAAGAGACCCACTTTCCTGTCTAACAGCACCTCCTTCCCTCTGTGCCAGCAAGCTCAGTAAATTCCCATTACAGACATCTTAATTAAACCTCATTTGCACAAACAACTTCAAAGCAGGTGCCAGTTTGTCTCATCCCTTTATCAACCCAACAGCAAAGCAGAGGCAAGAGAAGCAAAGAGCAGCCATAGCCAGGGAGGGCAGTGCCAGAGCTCTGTACCTCACCTGATGAATTTTACAGCCTGATTCCTGGCACTGGTCACAGCTGAGGTGATGGGAAGAACTTCTCTCCTGGACCCCCCACCACTTTCCACCATCAGAATGACATTGAGGAGGTGCTGGAAGACCCACTGAAGGGTCTGGAAAGGAAAGGTTATTTTCAGGGTTGTTTTCGTGGATAAGCCTTCTGAAATGATCAATGAAATATTTCTGAACCAAACAAACTTGGATCAAAGCAACAGCTCATGTTAAAGTATGATTTCTAGCAGAGTATTTCCAAGAGGGGCTGCTCATTAATACACACAACATCTTTTCTGGCTGTGATGTTCCCATAAAAGTTCAGTGAAGCCTAAGAGGGGCTTCTTGAAAGCATCAACAGATCCCCTCCAAAGCTATGGACTTTAATTCCCCAGAATCATGTTGAATTTGAGGAAATTCACTGGAACCTTAAACCAAGAGCATGCTTTTGCCACCATGTGCACATGAACTTATGGACTTTCTTCCCTGCCACACTTTTGGGAACACAGCTTGCCTCATCATCCTGACACACTCTGAGCAAACAGGAGAGGCAGGGAAGGGGAGCAGCTCCATCTTCCTGTTACTTCAAATGCCAGCAGTTCTGAAAAGCTCCTGCTGCACTGAGAAGCCAAGGAGGGACAAGCACACAGGTCTGAGTCTGCTAGAGCTGGGCAGGCACTCAGCAATACAGCAGGTCAGTGTGCACCAAGCTCCAGGCTTTCCTGACTAGAGAGCTGCTAATACCCAGCCCTGCTGGCTCAGAACTAGCCCAGGTGGGTTCACACAGGCTCACAGACACCCCCACACTTCAGAAGCCCCATCCACAGGAGCAGCACTCAGAGGAGTGGGACATGGCCCAGACTGCTTGGAGTTTAACCAAATAAAAATGTAAAGCTGCAGCCACGTTTCTGGTAGGACTGGCTGTTCCACAACCACAGACTGTGCCCTGAACAAGAATGAGCCCTGCTCAGCATCCCCTGCCCATCACAGAGCCCCAGCATGCTCCAGTGCTGCACAGCCCAACCCCACACACGCTGCCAGGCAGTGCTGGAGCTCCATCTAGCAGGGAATGACAACATTCCAGGCCAATACAGCCACCTGGAATTCTCTTTTTTTAAGGTACAGAGACCTAATGCCACTGCAGCCATCCCTCTGTTTTTGAGTCATTTGCCACGGGAGTCACCAGAGCACAGAATTCACCACACACAAATGGATCAGCAAACAAGCCAAAGGGAAAAAGGACTGGGGTGGAAAATAAGAGCATTTTTCCTCTGACCCAGCAAAGACCTGCACACACACTAAAAGGAAAACTGATGTGAAAAGCAAAGAAACCCACACAAGCAAAAATAACATGCAGGGAAGGAAAAAAGCAACCACTCCTTTACAATACTGCTGTGAGAATGTTAAAAATGTTCACTTTTACCTTATCTTCTGTACCATGGAAAGGGGAACACAGTGAGTGCAGTCCATAATAGGCCAGCTCAGGAATGTACTTGGCTTTATTAACATCCCTAAGAAAAAAAAGGCAAATAAATATCTTCCCCTCTCATCAGAGAAACAGTTACAACAACTATTACAATGAAAATAGCTCATTGACTGGAAAACATTCAATATCCACAAGATGCTGTTTGCTCTTAGTAGGTGGAACATGTTATAATTATCTTCAGCAATAGAATCCATCGCTTTCATTTCCACATAAACAGAACAATAACACAAGCACTGAGGGCTTTACTTGTTCAGAGCATCGTATAAACATTAAGAGTTATTTGCTCACATAGCTGATGAAAACTGGAACTCGTGCACCACTGGCTCAAAGCTTGTCATTTCAACAAAGACCTGCAAGGGAACAAAGCCAAGCTGAGCTCATCCATCCCTGGGAGTGCTCAAGGCCACGTTGGCCAGGGCTTGGAGCAACCTGGTCTAGTGGAAGGTGGCTCTGCCCAGGGCAGGGGGTGGAACTGGATAAGATTTAAGGTCTCTCCCAACCCACATCATTCAATTCTATGAACAAAACACCTGGTACTAGGCAGCAAGTGAGACAGACACAGAGCACACACCCCATGCCCAAATTTCCAACACTCATCAGGAGCCAGGCAAGGAAAGGCAGGGCTGCCACCCCTCCACTTGGAGTGCTCTGCAACTCTCAGAAGTCTGTGTTAGGGGGCATAAGGGTCTTCGAGGTGAACCTTTGTTACCTGCAGGCAGTTCTGCACACACTGAGGCTTTTCTTTGAGGGAGAACTTGGGCAGAAGCCTCAAGAAGTTTTTCAAAAGAAGAAAGACTGCATTGCGGATTTGAAGATGATCTTCTGTAGACAAGTAAACATTTTCATCATCCTCTTCCTCCTCTGCCTCCAATATTTCCTCCATCTATATAGGTAGAAAAGAGAAACATCTTGTTAACAGTTTGCTTCTTAATACCTATTTGTATGTGAAGAGATTACACAAACATCTTACACTGGACTTGTCATTCCTGGGGCGTTTTCCTTTCTTTGTATTTTTTCTTGGCTTGGGCTGAGAGCTTTGAGCCTGCATCTTCTTCCTTTTCCTCAGTTCTTGAGGCCAACATTTTGTCAGGGTGTAAAGACACTTATCAAACATCACTTGATGGAACAGCCAGTTAGCAATGCTGCCTGCCAAGGAAAGACAACATCAGCCCTCTTGCAGCCAAAATACAGAGAGCATCAAATCATCTGGGCACCGTGGCCCATCCCTGGAGGTGTTACAAGCCAGGCTGAACAAGGCTTGGAACCATCTGGCCTAGTGGAAGATGTCCCTGCCCATGGTATAGGGTGGGACTGGGTGAGCTTTAAGGTCCACAGGTATTGTCCTAGAGCCTAACAAAGTTCAAGAGAAGAATAGAGAACTGCTTGAACAAAGCTCAACTGCACCAGGATGACACATCATCAGTGGTGACATTCTCCAGCAGGATCCCCAGCTGACTGAACCCTTCTAGCTGCACAATGAAGACCAGCAGAGCTTCAGATCACACCCCAGCCTTGAATACAAAAGGATCCTGCTGTGAACCAACCTGCTGGAAAACCCCACCTGCTGGGAATTTTAAACTAATATTTTTGTTTTCACAAACGAACCCATCCAAACAAGCTGCACAGGGAAATCCCCTCCAGGACTAAGCTTTGCCTTCAGTGTGTATTATTGTCCAGCCAGAGGGATCTGTGTGGTCCCAGCTCTGTGCAGGCTCCTCTGTCAACCTTGTCACAGGATACAGACCTGGACTGAGGCCATCCAACCACGCTGTGACAGGAGGCCAAGCTCATCAAACCATAACACTCCACACTCCCACCACGGCTCAGCTTGGCCCCTGAGGATGTCAGGGACATCAAACAAGCAAACACCATCCCTTGCTCCACCTGGAATTTCTCTAAGTGAGAGAAACCTGATCTTGCCCAAGGGATGCTTTCCCCAGCAGTGCAAAGGCACACCCCGTGGCTCACCTGGGATCTCCAGCAGCAGAAAGTAGAGCCCAGCTGCGTGCAGACCATACAGCCTCTGCTGTGCATCTGCTCTCCTGTGCTGCCCCGTGTGCACAAAGTGATGCAGCACAGCCACGAGAGCCTGGGGGGACAGGCTGTTCTCGGCAAACACGGCCCAGGTATTCTGAGGCAAAACAGGCAAGGAGTAGTGAGGCACCCCATAATAACCCAGCTGCCCCAAATTAGCCATTATGCAGATTTTAGCAGCTGCCACTGCAACCAGCCCCTTATAGGTTATGTATCTTAAAATATGTTTTAGTAATTATAACACATAACATTACATACAGTTAATAATATTTTAAATTACACATATATTATTAAAACTTGGGACTAGCTTCCATCTGAAGCATTCCCGCAAGCATGACAGGAATTGTTCGGGGCAGCCTTTGAACATTTTGTGAATTTCAAGGCAGGATGGACGTGACAAACAGAAAATGAGAGGGGCTGGCTCTGCTCAGCAGACACTGGGTGGTCTCACCTCTCTGTTCCCAGGGTCCCCAGCAGCAAAGGGGGACAGAGCACTGTACAGGCAGGTAAAGGTGTCCAGCCCCTCAGCCGTGATCTCCTCTGCTATCCAGGAATCCAGAGGCTCCGTCTCGGTGAAATCCAGATCCCACACCGTGGACACCCACACTGAGAGAAACACAGAGTTTATGAGCGCCAGGGGCCACGTGTCTCCAAAACTGTTGCCGAAATAATGCTCTTTAATAAACACGGAACCCACGGAATCCAGTGGGACGCCTGGCTGGGTCCCAGGGGAGCACATCCTGCTGTCCTGTGTCACCAGCACCGTGCCAGGGGGAGACCTCAGGACCGGGATAAAGGGAGATGGAGACATAGAGACCAGGACTGGGACCGAGAAACTGAGAGGCCCTGCCAGAGACCTGGCCCGAAACCGGGAGTCAGAGATTGGAACAGAGACCGGGACCTAAACCGAGAGAC
Organism: Anabacerthia variegaticeps; assembly: GCA_035583185.1. Taxonomy (NCBI): domain Eukaryota; kingdom Metazoa; phylum Chordata; class Aves; order Passeriformes; family Furnariidae; genus Anabacerthia; species Anabacerthia variegaticeps. The sequence continues at coordinate 3,107,769 of JAWWEW010000065.1, forward strand.
CTGGATAGAGACTGAGGCCAGGATTGAATCCAGGACCGGGACCGACACTGGGACTGGGGTAAGGACCGGGATAGAGAGACCGGAACAGAACACGGGGCCGGGACTGGGAACCTGAGAGACACTGTCAGAGCGAGAGTGAGACGGAAACGGGGAGTCAGAGACAAGGGAGACGGAAAGAGAGACCGGGACTAGGACAGAGGGACCGGGACCAAGTCCAGGACCGGGACACCGAGACCGGGAGAGAGCGAGGCCGGGACCGGGACACCGAGACCGGGAGAGAGAGAGAGACAGGGAGACCGGCACAGAGCACGGGACCGGGAAACTGAGAAGCCCTGTCAGAGCCCAGACCCGGAACCCCGAGCACGCACCCGCTCCCAGCTGCCGCAGCCTCCAAGCCCCGAGCGCGCCCTGCAGTCGCTCTGCCGCCATCCCGCCGGGCTCTTACGAACGCGCCAATCCGGGGCGAGCCAATGGGCGGGCGCGCCAATCCGGGGCGAGCCAATGGGCGGGCGCGCCAATGGGCGGACGAGCCAATGGGCGGGCGCGCCAATCCGGGGCGCGCCAATGGGCGGACGAGCCAATGGGCGGGCGAGCCAATGGGCGGGCGCGCCAATGGGCGGGCGCGTCAATGGGCGGGCGCGTCAATCCGGGGCGAGCCAATTGGCGGGCGCGCCAATGGGCGGACGAGCCAATGGGCGGGGGCGCCAATGGGCGGGCGAGCCAATCGGGGGCGCGCCAATGGCGGCGGGCGGCGCTGCCCCGGAAGGAGCGGGGCGGTGCGGGGCGGTGCGGGGTGCGGGGTGCGGGGCCGGGGCCGGGGCCGGGCGTGGCGGTGCGGAGCGGTGCGGAGCGGAGCGGTGCGGGGCGGTGTGTGCGCGGTGCGCGGTGCGGTGGTGTGTCCCCCCCGCCCACCCTGCGCCGCCCCGGCATCGCTGCCGCATTGCGGCCGCCCCCTCCTCCCGCCGCCCCGGCCGCCCCTGCCTGAGTGTCACCCCCATCACCGCCACCCTCCGCCGGGCCCCGCGCCCGCCGGGCCCGGCGCCGCATCCCCGGGGCCATGAGCTTCTTCGGGTTCGGGCAGAGCGCGGAGCTGGAGCTGGTGCTGAGCGACGCCGAGAGCCGGCGGCGGGTGGAGCACAAGACGGAGGAAGGCAAGAAGGAGAAATACTTCCTCTTCTACGACGGGGAGACCGTGTCCGGGAGGGTGGTGCTCACCCTCAAGAATCCCAACAAGCGGCTGGAGCATCAGGGCATCAAGGTGGAGTTCATCGGGCAGATCGGTGAGTGGGGAGGCCTGCGGGCCCGGTTGGCCCTTCCCGGTGCCTTTCGTGGGGCCGGGGTCTTTGCTGGTGCTAGGGGTTTGGGGAGCATCGCTGCACCCCACTGGGATCCCCCCAGTGCCGAGGGTCCAGGGATCCTCACTGGTGCCAAGGGTCTAGGGAGCATCACTGCACCCCACTGGGATCCCTCTGGTGCCAAGGGTCTGGGGATCCTCGCTAGTGCTAAAGATCCAGGGGTCCTTAATGGTGCTAAGAGTCCAGGGATCCTCTCTGGTGCCAAGGGTCTGGGGAGCATCACTGCACCCCATGGCACTGGGATCCCACTGGTGCCAAGGGTCTGGGGAGCATCACTGCACCCCATGGCACTGGGATCCCACTGGTGCCAAGGGTCCGAGGAGCATCACTGCACCCCACAGTTCCATGATATTTGCTGGTGCCATGGGTTGAGGGGTCCTTGCTGGTGCCAGGGGTCCTGGGAGCATCCCTGCCCCCCGTGGCACTGGGATCCCACTGGTGCCAAGTAGGTTACTCCAGCTCCCAGGTGGTGCTGTGCTGCATGCAGCATTCCCACGATCATCTGACATTATTCCATGCTGGGCAGCCCGGCCTGTTCTCCAGGCTGGAGCCCCGGCGGAAGGAAGGGCATTCCAGTCCTTTTCCAGGTCATTGTTCTCTTGTCCTGATTCCTCGCTTCTGGTCAGTCACCCATTTCAGCTCTGAAGTGGGTGAGATTGGTCCTGTCCTGCAGCTGCAGGGCTGAGCCTGGACCTCCTGCCCATGTTCCCCAGCCTGGCTGTGCTGGCTGCTCTGTGAGCTGTCTGTCTGCATCATTCCTATGCCTTCTGACTGACAGGGATACAGTGGCTCTGCCAGGGGCAGTGATGGGTGGGTTTTGTCCCACTGTCCCAAACCACCTTCCCAGCCCTGACCCCACACCACCTTTTACCTGGGCTCAGCTTGGCTGATTGCATCTTCTCCTCTCAGTGGATGCCTGAGCACCCCTGCACGGTTAGTTGGGCGACTTCAAGTTGCTCAGAACTTGTGGTTATCTGTGCGTGTAACCAATTCAGATTGAATATTTCCTGCTTTCGTGGAGGAAAGGCAGCTGCCACACCCCCTGCTTCGATGGGAGCGGAGCTGTCCGTGTGTCGTGGACATGCCTGAGTCCCACAAGCCAAAATCAGTTCAGGATGTTCCTGGTGGTGTGACTATGGGTGAGGCCTCATGTCTGTGGGGCTCTCTGTGCTTGGCTTTAATCCCCAAAGTGGGCCTGCAGCCTTTGCATTGCAAATTGGGTTGTGAAAAGGACCATGAGCTGGAGGTTTCCCACCCAACCCCAATAGTGCTGTGTGAGAGTTTTGCTGGCTCTGCTTTTTGGAAAGAAAGGGATCCTGTAAGTGATGGAGTGTAGGTGAGGCTGTTCATGAGGACCCAGGTTATGATCTCCTCTAATTGATATGACTGCTGGTGGAAATTAAGCACAAACTTTGTTCCTCCTCTTTGGTACCTCACCTGCTTCTCATTCCCTGTTTTGGAAGACTTTTGAGCCATACCTGTGCATGTTGTTGCCCAGGCAGGGTGTGTTGGGAGCTGTTGTGGCTGCACATTAGTCCTTTCTTATTGCCCACCAGGCCACTTTAATAAATTACTGATTTTTGTGCTGCTGATGGCACTTCTTAGTGCCATCCATCTCTTACCTTGTGTTCTGACTTCTCCCTGCCAGGAGGTCAGTGTCTAGGTGAGACAACAGGCAGGGAGACTGGGATTTGAAGAAGGGATGTGTCACAGGGAAGATGCTGTTCCAGAGCAGGTACCAGAGGCCAGGATGAGCTCTGGGTCTTGCACACTGGTGAGCACAGAACCCATTTAAGATCTCGTTTCACCTGTGGTTGCTGTGGCCTGAGCATGCCACTGAAATGCTGTCAGGTTATTTTCTCAATCTGGAAACATTATAGCTCTGAAAACCTGAAATTATAGCTTATACCTGTTTGACAGGCTGATGTCTGCTGAGTGTGGGACACATCAGTCCTTCCACTGCTTAAGGCTGCAAAGTGCCACACTACGACCTTCTGAGGTGGCAGAGGGCTCAGTACACTGACTTTGCTTCCCTTGCTTTAAGTTTGATTTTTGCTTTCTGCATCATGTGGCAAGATGATACAGGCTGATTCCTCTTTTTCTGTGGCACGTGGCTTGCCCCTGTCACATCAGGGAGAACCTTCCTCTCAGTGGACACACATATTCAGTGCAGGGAGGGCTGGTTATTTATTTCACCTGCCTGCCCAGCCTAAAGGGTTTGATGACATTTGCTGTTGTGCGTAAGTGAGGGGACTTCCAGTGCCAATATTTCCATTAGAGAGATAAGGTGAGCAAAGGGCTGCAAGAAACAGACATCACTTAAAAGCTGAAATCTCATCGTGCATGTCAAGGAGGGAAGAGCTGCAGTTCCTGAACACCACTAATACCCCTCAGCAGCCTCCTCTGCACAGTTTAGTGCTGACGCTGAACCTTGTGTGTATGTGATTGTCTGATGACTTAGGTTTTTGTTTCCTCATCTAACCAGAAAGGCTTCACCTTGCAGAAGGACTGTGTGGGTGTCCTGTAGGCACCAGCTCACATGCAGGGCTGGGAAGGGCAGGTTTCGTTGGTGGTGATGTGTAATACCAAGCTACGTTAATGCAAATTGCAGAGTTTTAAGGTTTTGGTGCTTTGACTTCAGGGAGAAAACTTGCTGGAAGTGGGGAGGATTGCTTTCATTAAATGAGGAAACCTGTAGTTTCCTGCTGACGCAAGAAGGCTGTGGGAAAAGCTGAGGCAATGTGGCCGTGCTGGTTACTTGAGCTGGTCTGAGCACCTTCCAAAGGTGGCTGCCCTTCCCTCACCCGTGCTCCCATGGCCATTGATGTGTTTTCCAGGGGCTGGAAAACCCAGTTGACTTGGCTGCCTCCCCACAGACTTGGTAGTTGTGCAGCAGAACTTGCTGTTTTTATTCCCTGGTGTGAATCGAGACCACTCAAAGTCTTTGTTAGAAAAGGATAAGCAGGAACAGTTGGAAGCCTCTGAGTCCTTCTGTTTTGCTCTGTCACTGTCTGCTGTTCCAGAGGAGCAGTGGTGGGTTTTCCTCACACTAGCAGTGCTTTTGGCCTGGGATATGGTGTAGAAAACTATTGGAAGGGTTTGCATGAGCTTCAGCTCCTCTCCCCAGTCGGTCTGATCGTATTTAATATTGACAATAGGTGCCCTTTGTCACCACGAGGCACGTTCCTGATTCATGGTGGTAGGTGAGGCTGTGTGGACCTTTTCCTTCCTGTTTCAGGGAGGAAAGCTGTGGCCTTCACTTGGGTCTGATGGAGAGCAGGGAACAAGTGCAGTACCTTGCATCCACAACCTTGGTAGGTTCTGTGAATGTAATGAAGGAGCAGTGATCTGGACAAGAGAGCTGCTCGTAGCTGTGGAAGCTCCTGTGTCACATGGGATTAAGCATCACTGCTTAACCTGGACTTCTGTGTTCCTAGAACTCTACTATGACCGAGGAAACCACCATGAGTTCGTGTCTCTGGTGAAGGACTTGGCCCGCCCTGGTGAATTCACTCAATCACAGACATTTGACTTCGAGTTCACACACGTGGAAAAACCTTATGAGTCCTACACGGGGCAGAACGTGAAGCTACGGTGAGTGTGGTCCCCTGGGTGCCCCCAGTGTTGGCTCTGGGCAGTGTGCAAGGGCTGGTATTCACTGGGATGTTACAGGAGTGCAGTGGAACTCCAAATGAGGTTGGGGTGGCTGAGTTGTAAAATGCTGCCTTTGAGGACTTTTTTTTATAAGCATGAATCAGGCTTCATGGAGCTTGTTTTGCCTCATTTGAGTGACAAGAGAAATCAGCCCCTTCTGAATCAATCAAATACTTGCTAATTTATTTGATAATTCGAAAAATCAAAATAAATTGTTTGGTTTGGTCTCCAGTGAGGACTTTTTTTGCTGCAATCAGCCTTGTCAACTTCAGTTGTGCTCTGTATGCAAACAAATGCTGAGCTTGTAACTTGCAAACTCCATTTCACATCGAGGCAATCAATTGACTTAAATTCCAGTCACTGGCTTCAAAATGGGCTTTGGAAAATTCTGAGATCTGCACAGAGGGGTGTGTTTGTGGAGACTGAAGAAATCTAGGCTCTTGTAAAAGGGCAGCAGTTTTAACATGTGCAGACTGTTACTCAGATCCCCAAAACAGGGCTTGGGTAACTCAGGCTCACAAGTGCATGGAAGCTGAGAGGAGTCTTAGAATAGTCTGCTTTTCCATTTGAAAGCTCCCTTCTGTCTTTCCCAGTGTGGGTTGTTGACTGCTCCAGAAGCCAGGGTGCCACTAAGACTGCTTGGACAGTCCAGTACAACCCATTCAGCCCTTTGTCCTTCCCTGCTCATCCCTAATGTGAGGGCTCTGTCCTCGCAGGTATTTCCTCCGTGCCACTGTGAGCCGCAGGCTGAACGACGTGGTGAAGGAGATGGACATCGTTGTGCACACCCTGAGCACCTACCCAGAGCTCAACTCCTCCATCAAGATGGAGGTGGGCATTGAGGATTGCCTGCACATCGAGTTTGAGTACAACAAGTCCAAGTGAGTGTCTCAAGAGCAGCTGGTGGCTGTGGGCAAACACCTGCTACAGGTTTGGAAGCCCAAGGCACGTGTGTGCCTGTCATTCCCAAAGGAATTCTGTGTCCATGTGCTCCAGTGAGGCTGGGAGACAGCTCAGATCCATGAGCTCCTCTCCTTGCCCCACAGCTCTCCCCTCTGGCCCATGGAATGGGAAGCAGTGGCTGTGCCTTACTGAGCTTGGAGCACAGCTTGAAGTTCTTGTATAACTTCCCACTCCCTGTATCCTTGGCCAGATCAGCCCTTCCAGGTGTCTCCAAAGAGTGTTTGCTCCTCACCAGGCAATCCAGCTGAAGTGGGACCTTAACTCAGGCACAGGAGTTGGAAGCAGCACTTTTAAACTATTCTTAATGCATCTTCCCCAGCTGATGCTGGCAAATCTCCCTGCAGTGTGTCATTAGTTGACAAAGTGGTGATTGCTCAGAGTTTGGACTCGACAATCTCAGAGGTCTTTTCCAACCTAAATTATTCCGTGATTTGGGTTAGTTTTAATTGACCTAAAAAATGGAGTTCAGAGCCTTTGCTGTCGCAGGGGTTTCTTGCAGGTTTTCAGCCTGAAATTCTGGTTTCATGCTAAATGTTCTTGTGGATTGCTGGAGGAATAGAGGATGAAAGATGAAGGGCTGTTTCCTGGTGGAAGTGGTTGATGTACCATCTACAACATCTGTTGTACCCTACAACATCTGGGGCTGTGGGTAAGAGCAAGTTCCTGCTCTTCAGCCCTGAGCCCCTGCACAGGGTCTGATCCTGGTGCTTTCTTCCCTCCCGTGGCAGGTATCACTTAAAAGATGTGATTGTGGGGAAGATCTACTTCCTGCTGGTGCGAATCAAGATCAAGCACATGGAGATTGATATCATCAAGAGGGAAACGACGGGCACCGGGCCCAACGTGTACCACGAGAACGACACAATAGCCAAGTACGAGATCATGGATGGGGCACCTGTGAGAGGTGAGAAGGCACAGGAGCCCCCCAGAACTCCCCTTCTGAAGGCTTTTGGCCTGGAAGGATCTTGCAGTATTTTCTGTATGCTCAGTTGTAGCATCTTGTACCACTGGTGGGCTCAGGGCTCACATGATTGATGTGATCCCCTGTGTTGTGATCAGTGGGAACTGAGGCACAATGGGCTGCAGTTCTTTCAATAAAGCAGTGGCAGAATCAGATATAAATTCACTCTTGGCATGGGCCACCAGCTGACATTGCTGCAACTCATTGCAGAAAGGTGTTCTTGCTCTGTGCCAGTCTCCTGTGCCACCTGTTTTCCAGTTCCATTGCCCAGCAGAGTAACCTGCTAGAGAAAATGTCACCTTACTCACTTTTTCCTGCAGTGGAGATGCAATAGCTGTCAGCAGGGGCAGGATCTGGCTGTGGGCCATGCATGTTGAGTTTTGAAGGGAGTTGAGGTCTTCTAGCTCGTGGTAGTCCACTTGTGGAAACGGTGGCAAAGTTTGTGGCCTCGTGGGTTTCTGTTTTGCTGATTTACATCCACATCCTGTCTGTGCACTTTGCAGGAGAGTCCATCCCCATCAGACTCTTCCTGGCTGGCTACGAGCTGACTCCAACGATGAGGGACATCAATAAGAAGTTCTCTGTGCGTTATTACCTCAATCTGGTGCTGATTGACGAGGAGGAGAGACGCTACTTCAAACAGCAGGTGAGAAGCAGAGCTGCTGTTCTCCTTGGACCTGCAGGCTGGGATATTGTTACAAGGACCTACTGGGAATTTGGGATTCCCATGGTGGGAGAGTCATGTTCTTGACTGAGTATCTGTAAGAGCTAGATAAATTAGTGTGCACAGATGGTCTAGAAGGGATGTCCATGCAGGTGAGATGAGTGTGCACAGATGGTCTGCATGGGATGTCCATGCAGCTGAGGTGAGTGTGCACAGATGGTCTAGAAGGGATGTCCATGCAGGTGAGATGAGAGTGCACAGATGGTCTGCAAGGGAAGTCCACCCAGACCAGATGTGTGTGGAGGTGGGGAGATGTGTTGAAGGTACCTACCTGGGACTTCTTTTCTGCTTTGTTGCCCTGTGGTAGATCTTCTGGGCTT